>CAJGYO010000005.1:103019094-103395038 GCA_904845875.1 Miscanthus lutarioriparius
CTTCTGATATCCTGCGGTTGGCCCACGGTTGTGCGCGAGGGCATCGAAGACCCTCTGGCGCCTCCGCCACGGACTTCCCGTGGAACATGACCGGCGTGTTGTGCGGATTACATCCGGACATGTGCTACGTGCGGCGCAACAAGGCTGAAGCTCGCACCCCTGGTTGGTCTCACTTGACCTCTGCGGTGCCATCGCGGGTGTGGGCCGATATTTGGCTGAACTTCATTGGTGCCGCCCAAGGTTCATAGTAAGCGTCTTGCTTACGGTGGTTGACAGGTTCTCCAAGTATGCCCACTTCATTCCACTGGGGCATCCTTACACGGCCGCCTCCGTCGCCCGTGCATTTTTCACCGACATCGTCCGCTTGCACGGCTTTCCGGAGTCGATCGTGAGCGATCGAGACCCTGTTTTCACAGGCCACTTTTGGCGTGACCTGTTCCGGCTGGCTGGGGTCAAGTTGCGCATGAGTTCCGCCTTTCATCCCCAAATCATGGCGATCGAGGCGGTCAACAAGGTCATCACCATGTACCTTCATTGTACCACCGGGCGATCGTCCCTCGCTGATTGGTGGACTGGTTGCCATGGGCGGAGTTCTGCTACAATTCCTCGTTCCACTCCGCCCTCCGCACGACGCCGTTCCAGGTGGTGTATGGGCGGCCACCCCCGTCCTTGCTGCCATACGATCGGGGGACAGCTGTGACTGAAGATCTTGATGCTATGCTGGCCCGCCGTGATGAATACCTCGCTGAGGTCCGGGACAGGCTACTCCAAGCGCAACAAAGATGCTTTCGCAAAGCATTATGATGCCCATCACCGCTTTACGGGTTTGCGATGAGAGACCGGGTTCTCTTCGCGCTTGCTCCACCGCTCTACGCAGTCGTTGGAGCCGGCTGCGCGAAGGAAGCTTGGGCCCAAGTATGCTGGTCCCTTTCAGGTGGTGGAGCGCATTGGTCAGGTGGCGTATCGCCTGCAGCTGCCTGACAATGCTCGCATCCATGATGTGTTCCACGTCGGCGTCCTCAAGCCCTTCATCGGCACACCTCCCACTTCGACGCCGCCATCGCCTCCGCTTCAAAGATGGGCGTCCCCTCCTTCGCTGAACGCTGCGTTACTGCGCTCCCCCCGTGCAGCGCGTTCTCGCACATCTTGGTGCAATGGGCTGGTCTCGCCACCGTCTCAAGCAAGCAACTTTGGGAGTCGATGGGACAGCTTCAGATGGCTCACCTTTTTCGCTCCACTCGAGGACGAGCTGCTTCCGGAGGAAGGGAGTGATGTTATGGTCGGTAAGACCTATCATCGTGAGGCGCGAGCGTGGCTAACCTAGCACGCGGTCGGGTTTGTGTCTCTCACAGAGTCGGTTTGGAGGAAGAGTTAGAGTCTAAGTTAAGTTAGATGGATTGGTTAAGAGTTGTTTTAGGAGTCCGTGAATTGTGGAGTCGGTTAGCTATGTTTGTGGCAGATCTTGTAACGCCTATAAAAGGCTAACCATATGGAATAATAGATTCAACTCGGGATTGAGACTTACTGTCTCCCTTGGGTGCCCAAACCACGCCATCGTTCATCGTCTCCTCTTGCAGCAGCCCACCACGGCTCGCCTCCAAAGCCCTAGCTCGCTCTCGCGTTCCTCGATCTCCTCCATACTTCCTTCGAAGCAAAGCCCGCCGCTGTAACAAGGACCTACTACGACTCTCATCACCTAGTCCTAGTAATTATATTGTCAAGGTAGCATCACTGCATAAAGCTCTTTGCAGCTTCATGTATAGTAGTATACCACATTTTTAGCTTCGTAAGGCGACGTAATCAATGAAAAGAGCGACAAATGGAAGCTTAGAGTGGTCTTGGCACGTAAAAAATATGCCGCAGGAATAGTGACGCGTGTCGGCTAGTTATACGTCTGCTTGGATATGGTGAGATGTATCTCGAGTGTGCGCTATTACCCCATGACGCCATGGCTAAAGATGGCGACGGGACCCGTGACCCGATACCCGACGAGTATTTCCTCCATTATGGTCTAAATATGGACTAAACACACTATCCACGGGTACGTAAATGGACCAAACCCTTCACCCATCGGGTACGCGGGTATGGGTATGTTCCAAAGAATCCCGTGCACTGCTTACCCATGGGTGAAAAATACCCGCCCAAAACTAAATAAGCCCACCAGCCCATATAAAACCCTAGGTTCACCCGCCGGTCCCGCCTGGCGACTTGGCCGCTGGAGCCCTCGACCGCTCGAGGGAGGCTCGACGCCTGGCCTCCCACCGCCGAAAAAATAGGCGCGTGAGTAAAGCGCGTCGTTACCTCGCTCCGCCTCAGCCCGCACCGCAATCACCACTCGCTAAAAAACCGCCGCCGCCGAAAAAAAAAACGCATCCGCCCGCCCCTCGTGACCTCGTCCTCGGCGTCTCGCGATTCGCGATCGCATCGAAGCGTCGAGAACTCGCCACGCCATGCCGGCGCGACGGAGCAAACTCGAGCAAAACGGTGATTGCCCTATTCCCTTCCCTAATCCCTTCATATCATATTCTTTGCACTTGCAAGCGCAGAAGCGCAGAGGGCGCTTTCGGCCCTCGCCGTGTTCGCACCACGCTCCTTTGCCTCTTCCCCTCGCACTAACCAACTCCTTCACTCCGACGCCAAGGGATTTCGTGGAGGTCCCGGAGGATGGTGACCACACAAGCCATCGGATCCCGAGCTCGTCGACGCCGTGAACACTCTGAAGCAAGATCCGAAGGTCAAGTTGAAGTCGCCGCCGCGCCTCCTGCAGCTGATCCGAAGAACGGTGCCGGCGCCGCCAAAGATTTCCTGCATCCAAGCCCAAGAACGGGAACGGCGCCGCTCATACATCCAAGTCCAAGAACACCACCACCAAGGAGAAGAAAAGGACCGGAGTTACTGCGGCCGTGGAGAAGACGAAGCAAAAGGACGGCCGACCCCCTCTTTCTCTGGCTCTTTCCGGCCGCCGCTCCTCTTTTGCAGCCACATCTTCGGGTGGAGGTGGTGCAGTAACTAATACTCGGCCTCCTGGTACTAGCCGCAAGTTGCTGCAGCCACTGATGTAAGTAAACCCAAGAACAATAGTGCTAGTGCCAGATTGTATTTATTCTGACTATATGCTTCTTCTAGTTTAAATGAACCAAAGCATATCCTTCCATGTCTGTCAAACCCATCATATCACCATGTCTTTACTTTCAGGTTTTGTTTATTGGCATGCCTAAATTTTTTATTTCATCTTGACATACAGAAACATTTTACTATGGACATCATGACGACGATGCATGCATATAGGCAATATAGCATTGCATTCAGTTAGTATACCTCTAAAATAACTTTATTTTTTCCTATTTTTAGTGACATAGCTATCCTAGCTCCTCGGTTGTACTGTCGTGTTGTGCAATTACCAATTCCCCTATTGCCATAGGTAAGCGGTTCAAATAGAACAAATTGACAGATTTTGCTTGTTTCCCATGTCCTGCCATATCTGTTATGTTTGATATTTTTTTATAGCATATCTTTTTTTATTAACATTCATTCTTATTATGTCATACAGATTGAAAAAAATGAGTACTAGCCGTGATAGCTAGGGTGGACCGGGCGGCTGTTGAATTGTTGATTTTCATGCGTGTGAATAAATTATTGGTGGGTACGGGTGACCCGCTGAGTATGGGTCTGGGGAAAATTGTCCACCCATGACGGATATGGGTATTCTGACGGTACCAAATTTTTATGGTGGTGATGGGTCTAAGGTGGCCATACCTGATGGGGATTTAGGTATGGGGATTTACCCATTGCCATCCTTAGCCATGGCGATGCTCCCGGGGAACAACGACGACGTACTGGCTCGGCTCATGCGGGCGGTTGTCGAGGACCCCCGCAGGCGCTCGCCGCAGTTGACGATGCAACATGTGCGACGGTCGTGCGCGCGGGCGCCGCCCTGCCGGTGGGCGGCGACCGCGTCTGGTTGCTGGGGCCGCTCCTCGTGGCTTGCTTCTTTGGTGGCGTGGGCGCCATGTTGGCCTCCGTGTGGGTGCAGTGGGCGCCGACGTTCACCGGCGCCGTGCCACGGGCCACATCGTCCTCGCCGTCGCCGTCGTGAGTCTCTTGGTCGGCATCGGCCTCAGCGACTTCGATCCCCAGATAGCCCTCAACATCTTTGATGTTATCCTCTAGTTTGAGTTCGCGAGGTACATATCCTTCTACCACTTCGATTCCTACTAGTATAATTTAATTTCTTTTTGGTGTTCGTTCTGATCTAGCTTCTTCGCTCATCGGAGTAGTTGGGTGGCTGCTGCACGGCGTAGGTAGAAGGTCCGGGCGTCCGGCGGCTCAAAATGGTAGGGCCGGGCGTCCGGCCGCTAGCTAGCTTCAGTGCTTCACCCAGTAGGCACTATGGTGGAATAAGTGCACTGCCATCGTCATCGCTCATGCATCACGGGGGACGAGGGAACATGCGCGCACGAGCAAGACACGGATCTCTTGATATCTGGTCTCTGCCCATGCGCCCGCCCAAAATTCGGCGCGTAGCGACGACGCACGCGCGACGACGGCGGCGAATCCGAAGGGGAGGGGGCGGGACGGCTGGCGGCCGGGGCGGTGGAGGAGGAGGCAGCGGGGGCGGGGGCGGGGGCGCTGGCGGCGGCGGCGGTTAGAATTTTCGGAGGTGCCGTCCATAGCTGGCGGGCTTAGAAAGGGAAGGCCCCAGTGGTGGAGGCGAAAGTGGTAAGATTTCCTTCTCCAATTGGATCTAGAAGTGGGTGGGGATGGAACGGCGGGGTGGGTGGCTGGCGGCGGGTGAGACGCGGGCCGGGCGCGACTGTAGAGGCCGGAGGCGATGGCGGGTTGGCATGTCTCATCGAGGAAGATGAACAGTGTAGTGGTAGCGATGGTTAGATCTCGGCCCGCTGGCCGCCGTCGTCCACCCCGTAGCCGTAGCTTTCTGGCGGCCGGCCGGGAATGCATGGACGACCCCACGTGCTGCTGTCCATGCATGATTGCATGAGGACAAATCAAGATCTTTGGTTGGGTGCTAATCCTTTTCGTTTGCTTCGTTCGGTGCATATAACGATCTATGTTGGTTGATTTGGTAATATATAATGTTCTATTTATGTATAAGAACACTTTCTGCTAGCTGGCTAGCTAGCTCGTTCAGTACACTTACACAGCTACAACCACTTTAATTTGTTTTGCAGCAAGAGGGAGGTGATCATTTAGGAGGCAGGAGTGTGTTTCGTTTTCTGATTTCCTGAAGGAGGTGGTAACCCGCCCGGCGGTGGCGGGTCTGTCCGCCCGTGGTGCGCCTGGGTACTCTGGGGCACGGCAAGTCATGGTGATGATAATAGTGCAGGCTGCTATTGGCCCTGTTTACTTGTGCATACTAGATGTATATATAGTAGCTTGGACCAGTGTGTTTGAGTAATAAACTCCTGCCGCTTTAACTTAATTTGATCCAGCAAAGTCTCACACGTGTGTTCTTTACGTCACACACGCGCACGCGCACAGAGAGATGGGGCGTGGGGAGGTTTGAGAAGTACGAATCACGTAGCGAGGCAGCGACGTAGTAAAGTCGTAAAGGGGCAGAGCCACAACCCAAGGCTAGTGAGGATGCTAACTCCATTTTCATCTGCATGCGTTAACTCGCTCGTAGCATAAGAAGCAGTATTTTTTTCTAACAGATGTAGTAAAATAGCAGATAACGCGTACGTTTATATATAAAAGAAAGCGTAAATCACTCATCATCTACAAAAATATGGAAAAGCATAGACCGTGAGTCAATAAGGTGAGTGTCCGAGATTTCTCCTTGAGTTTGCTGAGTGCCCGAAACACTCGGCAAAAGACAGAAAACACTCGCAAATGGTTCGCCGAGTGTAACACCTGGCGAATAGCACTCGTCATAAACAGTGCCGGCAAAACCAACTTTGCCGAGTGCCATTTATCGGGCGCTCGGCAAAGTTTTTGCCGTGTGCTGTTTGGCTCTCGGCGAAAAGAAACAGTCATAACGCCAGACCCGCCGTTAACGGCGACTTCGCCGAGTGTTAAACGGCAACGCACTCGGCAACTAATTTCTTTTTAAATATTTTTTTTTGTTTTTAGAATTCCTTATCGCCGAGTGTTGCTCTCGGTAAATCATAATAATATGCCGAAAAGTGCCGCAGTGCAGACACTTTCGCAAACATTTTGAAACAATATTTGGTTGTTTAAAAAATAGCTTTTCGCCGAGTGTGATAATATCTGCAATTGACAAATGATAAACATATGCCGAGTGTCACTGCCGGCGTACACTCGACAAACTTTTCTAAAACAATATTTGGTTTAAAAAAAAATAGCTTTTAAGAAAGTGTCTTGGTGATAACACTCGCAATTAGGTTTGCTTTGCCGAGTGTCTTGGTCATAACACTCGCAAAGCCTCGTAAATATGAATTTTTTTGTTTTTTGCATTACTTTTCATATATATATATATATATATATATATATATATATATATATATATATATATATATATATATATATATCACAAAGATGTATATATTACACACATACATATATCACATATATATATATCATCTCCACACACCACATATCACATACATCACAATAATCCACAATGATACACAAATGTCATACCACAATACCAACATAAGGTTGGAGTTTAAAGTATCCACCACAAGTGCATTACAAGCATAAGTGCAACAAAAGGAATAAGTTCAACACATGAAAAGAAGCAAATCACCAATTAGACCACTGCGACTACTGCGGTGGGTCATGAGGTACATCGTTTGATGCCGCCGATTGACCCTGCACAAAGAATAGACAAGATTACTTGATAGCTGCAAAAGGAATTGTTGAGACATATATAGCTAGTAGCATTGCAATTCAAAAGGCAATACAACAAATACAACTGTGTGTGTGTGAGTGTGTGTGCTGGTGTGTGTGTGTGTGTGTGCTGATGTGTGTGTGTGTGTGTGTGTGTGCTGGTGTGTGTGTGTGTGAGTGTGTGTGTGTGTGTGTGTGTGTGTGTGTGAGAGAGAGAGAGAGAGAGTGAGTGTGTGTGCTGTTGTGTGTGCTGGTGTGTGTGTGTGTGAGTGTGTGCTGGTGTGTGTGTGTGTGAGTGTGTGTGTGAGTGAGTGGACATGGGATAGATGTACTCACAGGAGTGTCTTCAGGAGGACGAGGAGGAAGGAATAGCGCTTGTGGCAGAGGTTCACTCATCTTCGCGCCGAGATTTTGCATCCACTGAAACATCTGCTCCTGCCTCTACCGATCAGCGTCAATCTTCGCCTCCAACGTTATTCTCCTCCTCTCTCTTCTTCTAGCTCGGCCTACAAAATTTCACCCCAATGTTACAATGGAAATCAAAGGTATGTAAGAAACAATGGACGACGAATAAAAGAGTAATAACCTACAAAGTCTGCATGCCGTCTTTGTGTCTTTGGTCGTCGGTAGTGGGGGTATGCGGCCTCGGCCGTGTCGCTTGCTCGGATCTGGGAGAGAGTGGGAGTAGTGGCCATGTCGACGACACTGCCGCCAAGCCGATTACTGCCATGCTTCTTGCCTCCTCCCACCCTCATGACAAGGTCTTCTTCAATCTCGGGTGCTCGGATCATACTCCGCCCATGGACCGCCTTTGGCGCCGTTAGGTGTACTCAAAGGAGACGGTTTGTGGATGGAGGGATTGCTGTCACGCCGAGGGGGGTCCTCCGGGTTGAAGTCGACGGCGGACGCCGCTTGCCCTTGTGCGCCATAGCCCATGCCTTCACACAGGAGCAAGGTGCGCCACCATGTGACGCCGATCGTGAAACAAACAAGAAGATCATTAGAAACTATGCGTAAGCAAACGTTACAATACATAAATGAAGTCACGTGCCCATCTCTCAACAGACTGCTGGCAAGGGTAAGGTTCCCCTGATGGTGTGGTGCACCTATCATCATCAAACGCCGCTCCCGGCAAGCGGCGTGTGTCTCCGACCACTCCGGGGAGCACCACTTGTCCACCATCCTCCTCCAGCACTCGCCTTTACCGGCCACCCAATTTGGAGGCACCTACACATCAACAAGCATTTGTCATATAAGAAGATCACAGTAAGTGTACTTAATCTCAAGAAGAAACAGTATTTACCAGCATGTATTGCTCTTTGGTCAGCGTCAAGGTTCTTGCGAGGTCTTTGTCGATCTTCACTTCCTCGAAGACAGCTTTGTATTGCTGTACAGCCAGGACACGCGCCTCGTAGTGCATGTCCTTCACGAGCTTGTAGCAAGCTTTGTGAGCGTGCCTCTCGGCCCTCTCCTCGTATCCCTCGTCACATCTATAGAAATCCTGCATATAAACATTATGTATGTAGTCATTATTTCAAGGATGTGATAGGAATGCGATGTATTGAGCAAGATAGTGCGGGGAAGGCTTACCCACAGCTCTTTCACAACCCGCTGCGCCTTGTTGTCGAATTTCCTGCCTTCCTGATCTCGTGCATTAGGGGTAGAGGCGTAGTGTTCGAACGTGTAGGCCGGCTCCACCCCTCCTGCCCAGTCCACCAGGCCGGGGAAGTGTTCCCTACATAGAAGACCCAGGATTCCACCGGGAAGGCTTTTGTGATCACCTGCAGCCACAACCTTCCATCCCCTGTCCAAGTGATTAACGAAAAAAATATTAGTTTGTATTTTGCCATGTTAAACATATCAAATGAAGTAGCGATAACATCTTAAGATACTTACCTTGGCCCATTAGGGCGAATCACCGGCCGTTTCGTGAAAGGTATAGGCTGTTCCAGGAGGCGTGAAGGGCCTTGCAACCAGATCTTCGAAGCAGAGGAAGAGGAACCCCCCGCCGAGGGCTCCTCCTCTGTCTTGTGCTCCTCGTGCTCGCCCTCCTCCTCCTCGTGCTTGCCCTCCTCCTGCTCGGCCTGCTCCTCCTCGTGCTCCTCCTCCTTCGCCTCCTCCTGAGGCGAGGGAGGTACAGGCGACGGCGGCCGAGTCGCTACACGCGCCTGCCGACCCTGGCCTCTCGGCCGACCCCTGCACCTCCACGGCGGCTCCTCAGCTGCAGGAGCCTCCTCAGCTGGAGCGGATGCCGAGCTCTGGCAAAACGACCCGATGGACCTCATACCGCCCACCATCTTTTATCAATCACCTGCAATTAAAAAGAGTAAACCAATAAGCACATATAAACAGGACAACCTAAAAAAGAAATGCAAAATAAACAAAACATAATTAGAAAATGACAGTATTACTTGTATTAGAAATAGGCATCATGATCGGGATCAGCCGGATTATAACTCTCATCATCACTATCACACATGTCGAAATAATCAACACTATCCGAAGGACCAATGTTGTCATCATCGGCATTGCCTATACGCACTCGCTCAAGTAATTCTAAGTCTTGCACATTTTCCACCTCATCTCCATCATCCTCTTCCTCAACCCTTTCATTATCTACTTCCATTTTGATCGCACTGGTTAAGTCTATCTCAAAACTCCCTTCTAGCCCCTCCTCTTGATAGAACTCCCCGTCATATGTGTTTGGGTCTAAGTTGTAATCTTGATCATTTGGGAGAGGTAGTCTACCATGTGGCGATGTCTTCTGCACAATATACCAACCCTTAAGACGGTCGTCGTTTGGGCACGTGTATGGCAGATAATAAACTTGCGTCACCTGTTGAGCAACAACATAGACATCTTCCCCTGGATAGACGGAATCCTGACGAATTTCGACCAGCCCAAGATTAGGGGTCCGTCTCGTTACTGCAGGATCAAACCAATGACATTTGAATATGACAGGCTTAAGGGGGTTTGGAACCACGAAATTTGACTTCGTAGATTTCTTCGATTCTCCCATAATAATCGGCCCCATCAGTGCCGGGCATAAGAACTCTGGTATTTGTGGTTCTTCGATTGGGCCGACTTTCCTCATGTGCTGCATGTGAAAGCGATATCCATTCACGTCATAAGCAGCAAATGACCTGACCCTATACAGAAAGCCACTGGACACCTGTGCTAACTCGGGATCCATAGACTCATTGGTTTGGCCCTGCAAGCTCAAGCAGGATATATCGTTAAACTAAGTATGAGCAACTTGTAATGTCAAACTAAGTACGAGCAAAGTTGGACAATACCTTCTGTGCAAACCAAGAAATGAAATCGAGCATTCCATTTCCCGCACACTGTTTAAGAAGGGTATCACATTCCTGCGGGGTAGGTTCCCTTGATAGACGCCAGTAGTGATCAAGAAATTCCCTATAACAATGAGAAACAAGAGAGTTGGATACCGAATAGTGATAGCATATTTAACAAGTTCGTTGTGAACTTACTTTGCATTCTGACTCCACTTGAGAAGGTTGGTCAACACATAGTGCATGATAGTGCGCCACTCTTCATGTCTCAATGTCTTGGGTTTCCAATCACTTGCACTTCCGAGCTGCCCTCGGAAAAGGCTGAGGTTCGATTCATTTTCGCCAGCATTGTAGCGAGGGGTGGATTATGCACACCGGAAGGTTGTCACTATAGTAACTTGTTGTGAAGTTTGACACCTCCTCCGAATGTATGCCTCTGCAACGGAAGCCTCAATTTTGCCTTTATTCTTACATTTACTTGAACAACCTTTAGACATCTCTCGATTGGATAGCACCAACGCCTCCTCACACCCCCCCATTAAGTGCCTCATACGGGAGGTGCAAGATCAAATCTTTGCATCGGAACAAAGAAGCCGGGTGGAAATATCTTCTCAACTTACGAGAAGCACCGGCGCCATTCTTTCCAACTCCTCAACCACTTTTCGAGACAACTCCTTGGCACAAAGTCATGGAAGAAATAGCTCAACTCTGCCAAAGACTAGCCGGACATGCTCAGGGACATAGCCATGAACCATCGCCGGAAGAAGCCGCTCAATCCATATGTGGAAGTCATGGCTCTTCATCCCTTTGACTCGCAGAGTAGATAAGTTCACTCCCCTCCTCAGATTCGCTGCATACCCATCAGAGAACATCAACGTTTGCATCCATTCAAGTACTTGCCTCCTTTGGGGCTTGGTCAAGATAAAATCGGCCTTAGGCATGCTCCATGTCTTGCCGCCTCTAGGAGGCTTCATTTCTTGGTTTGGTCTATCGCATAACATTGCTAGGTCCACTCTAGCCTTAACGTTGTCCTTTGACTTTTCAGTGTCCATGAGTGTTCCCCAAAGTGCCTCGGCCACATTCTTTTCAGTGTGCATCACATCAATGTTATGTGGAAGAAGGAGGTCATCATAATAGGGGAGCCTCTCCAAGCCCGACTTATGAGTCCACATATGTTGACGACCATATCCCACAAAACCATCGCCTTGTGGGTTGACGACGAGAGCATCTATCTGAGCACGAACCTCGGCACCAGTCATGATCTGTGGTGCGGGGTCTGTCACTACCACACCTTTCGTAAAGTTCTTGATGTCTCATCTGAATGCATGCTCAACAGGGAGGAACTGTCGATGCTTGTCGAACGAAGAATACTTGCCACCCTTCTTCAACCAAATGAACTCCATAGCTGTCTTGCATAATGGGCATGGGAACCTCCTGTGAACACACTAGGCGCAGAATATCCCATACGCCAAGAAGTCGTGCAGGGAGTAGTGGTACCAGACATGCATTCTGAAGTTCCTCTTCGTAGCTCGGTCATATGTCAACACCCCTTCCTCCCAAGCACGGACCAACTCATCAATCAGAGGCTCCATGAACACACCCATCTTACTCCCCGGGTGTTCAGGAATTATCAATGATAAAAATATATTATGTCGTCGAAACACGACACTGGGGGGGGGAGATTGAGGGGGATAACGAAGATTGGCCAACAAGTGTATGGGGCAGCCATCAGTCCATAAGGATTGAACCCATCTGTTGCCAGCGCAACACGTACATTACGAGCCTCAAGAGCTTTCTCACGATGAATCCCATCAAAGTGGATCCATGCTTCACCATCAGATGGATGTACCATCTTCTCAGGACTGTATCGAGTGCCATTTTTGTGCCACGTCATCTGTTTCGCAGTTTCCTCGGTCATGTATAGCCATTGGATCCTCGGTAAGAATGGAAGGTACCGTAGGATCTTCAGAGGGATCCCAAGCTGCCTCTTCTGACCATCACCAGACTCTACCTCCAGGTACCTAGAGGATTGACACTTTGGACAGTACTTTGCTTTCTCGTGTTCTTTCCTAAATAGGACGCACCCCTTCGGACAAGCATGTATCTGCTCATATGACATCTTGAGTGCACGAAGGAGTTTCATGACTTCGTACATGCTCTTTGGCATAATGTGAGCTTCGGAAGCAAGCTACCAATAACTCCCACGTAGCATCGTAACAATCTCGACTCATGCTAAATCGAGCCTTTAAGGCCATTACCCGTCAATGGCATCCAGTTGAGAAACCTTTGTGTGGCTGTGAAGGGGTTTACGTGCAAGACAACATGTCATAATCGCCTTTGCGGTTGCCTCGGCTCCTCCTCCCCACCTTCTTCACCTCGTGTGCTTCGTGAAAGTCATTTAGCCAGTCACCTACCCCGGCATCAGCATCGAAATCTTCGACGCGTGCTCTCACGACCTCCTCTCTCATCCGATCGGCTTCACCGTGGTAGATCCACCGAGTATAATCTGCCGTGAATCCATTCTTGCAAAGATGAGTAGACATGACATCCTTTGGTTGCCGACGCCTGTTTGCACATCTACTGCACGGACACCAAATGGCCGACGCTCCTAGAACTAGGGCAAATGCTCTATCTATGAAAGCCTCCGTCTTCTCAATCCATTCATCAGTCAAAGCACGCTGACTTGGGCGGCCTGTGTACATCCACTCACGGTCATCCATCCTCTGACATTATATATATATATATATATATATATATATATATATATATATATATATATATATATATATATATATATATATATATATATATATATATATATATATATATATATATATATACCAGCGAGACATTAAGAATCAATTGCATGTACACGACATTAAGAATTAATGCTTAAATAATAGTAAGGAGGGTTCGTGTTCGTGGAGGTAATGTGAAGTGGAGGGCTCAAACCCTTGTGAAGAGTGCCATTCCACACAAGCCACATGAACCGAACGGGATCAGTCGGCCCTTACCTTTGGGAGGGGGCGCCGGCTCTTCCTAGGCGGTTGGAGAGGGTCGGTCGGCCCTGCTTGATGGCTGCAATCCCCACACCTATCGATCCTTGTCAGCTCAGCTCGAAACTATAACTCATGCATATTGTTGAACAAACATAGCAGAGTAGAAAGTTAGATATAGCTATCTACTAAAGGAACAGCTCATAGAATTCCATCCCAAAAAGAACATTTACATGAAGAGGAATAAGATCATTTTCGACAATAAATACCAAACAGCACATGTTTCTGACTTAAGCACACATATTCATTGCACCATATATCTCATAAAGGCTATATATCTTAAGCATATATTCATTGTCAAAACTGCAGCATATATCTTAAGCACATATTCGTTGCAGCATATATGTTTTTAAAATGCTATATATCTTCCAAGCTAAGCCAAGAAAAAGAAATATTTTTCTGTACTTGGGCATATTATGACAAGAAACTTAAATAGAAAAAGACCCACTGCCATAGAACAAAAGGACGTTATCACAATACAGGTATCTCCAAACGCAATACTATACTTTTTTCCTGAATACACCTGAGAGCTGTTTATCATTCATTAAAGAAAAAAAATGGTACAGAACCAGTTCAAACCCATGCAAAAAATACACAAGGCGCATCACTTGCTAAAAAAATGCAGTATACTAAGCAATAACCAAAAGCAAGTACTGGTCAAGAACTGAAGATACCAAGGGTGCATATGGTTGAGTAGGATGCAATATTCGAGCATTTCTGAAGTAAAGAACCAAATCCTATCCCAGTTAACAAGAGCATAACCACATTCACATTGAGGATGAGACAAGGGATGCAATGATACAACCATAAGACAAAAGCACCCAATACATTGGCACAGAGCTAATTGTTAGGTATGGAACTAGAGCAGTTTCTAGCAAGGCTCATATAATACACCCATCCCAGGAGCATCTAGAAGTACCACTGCCCATTTCAGGCGACGAGCAAGCCTGTTACAACATTACCATCACATAGGAGTATAGACAGTAGAACATTCTTAGACCATGTTGCTCCAGGAACTAAAATCAGTGGGGCAAAACTTCATATAGCACAGCGGTGTAATAACAATCTTAGCACGGGTTCTCTGTCAGCTCACCTAGCTCAATCCGGAGCTCGGCAAGGCGTCGATCCGGAGCTCGGCGAGGAAACGGCCGCGGGGAGGAACTGGGAGACGTCGATCCGGAGCTCGGCGAGGCCGGACCAGCTGCGGCGGCCCCCAGTCGTCAGTGTCAGGGGAGAGGGAGGGAGAGCAGTCGTCTCCGGCGGCCTTCTCCGACGAGCACCTAGGCAGGGGCGGGGACAGGGGGAGTGGGCGCGGCGGTGGGCGCTGCTACGGTGGACGGGGGAGGAGCAGTGGTGGCGTGCCTTGGCCGGTGGCCGTCTCGGCCGACCAGCCGGTAAAGGCGGGGGCGGGGAGGGCGGGCGCGGCAACACTTCTGGTGGGCGGGAAGGAGTGGTGGCGTGCCACCGCGCGCCCGTCTCTGGCGACCGCCCGGGTAGGGGCGGGCTCGGGGGCACGGGAGGGCTCGGGGGCAGGGGGCGGTGAAGGTGTAGGCGCGACGGCAGAGGCGGAGGCCCAACGATGGCTGGAGGCGCGGCTGGCCGGCACCAGTGGGGAGGGAGGCGCGGCTGGAGGCGAGGCACCGGGGGCTCTGGCTGTGAATTGAATGGGGAGAGGAGGGAGGAGGGAGGAGGGAGGCGTGGCCAGGCCTATTTGCGCTCTTGGGCCCTGTTTGCCGAGTGCCGGCCCGATGGGGCACTCGGCAACATTTTTCTTTTTCCTTTTTTTTGCTGCAAACCTTTCTTACTTACAGCTTTTAAAAAAACATTTTTTAAACCTTTGCCGAGTGCCCCACCTTCTGGCACTCGGCAAAGGTACTCGTTATTTCATGTGCTTTTTTACTTTGTTTAGTTCCAAAACTCAATTTTTCCCTGATGAAGTTACAAAAATCCTTGTTAAATTCACTTAGAAATTTATGTTCGATGCTTTTATAAATTATTGGGCAACATTTCATGTAATTGTTGTTCAAATCCAATTTATCGTAAATAAAATTCAATAATTGCGGTAAAAAGATTAAAAATTGTCAAACGGATTCGAAAAATTGCCAAAATTTTACAGGAAACGATCTTTGTTCTCTAATCCATATAGAAATTTTTTTAAAGTGAAACTCCAAATCGAAATTCAAATTGTCTCCAGATCTTACAGGATACTTCTCAAATCTCAGAAACTTCTTTGGAGATGCTCCGATTTGTAAGCAGCGTACGTGTTAACTGTGCCGAAACATTCTCAATTTTTTACCATAGCCTCTACGTATGATATCGTGACAACTCGATGAATTTCATGATTTTCAGACTTCGTTTGCTTTTTATAGAATTTTCAGACGTTTCCGCCACACGTTTGTGGTCATGTTTCGCGAACACGATGTTCGAAATTTCTGGTCTGGCCCTAGATACAGTCTCACATCATACTCAGTGACAAGAATATCATTTTTTTATTCATTTTTTTCGAATATTCGAAGCACTTGCAGTTCAAATCCAAAAAATTACCGAAAATTCATTTAACTAAAATAAATTGATGAAATATAGTAAAATCACTCAGAAATGTACAAAACTTCAACACAGAGCAACAGGTATTGTAATACAATAGTACAAAAGGTTTGGGGGGGGGGGCAAAATAAAAAAAAATTGGTTTGCCGAGTGTCAGATGGTGACACTCGGCATATAGCATGAGTTACCGAGTGTCGCAAGGTGACACTCGGCATATAGGCAGGTTTGCCGAGTGTCGCAAGGTGACACTCGGTATATAGGAAGGTTTGCCGAGTGTCGTATGGTGACACTCGGCATATATGTGGGTTTGCCGTGTGTTAACATGTGACACTCGGCAAAATGCTAACGGAGGTCGACGGTGTTATCCGGACATGAAGTTGCCGTGTGTCTATTGTTTGCCGAGTGCAGGTACTCGGCGTATACAATTATGCCGTGAGTTTTATGTTTGCCGAGTGTCGTCTTCGGGACACTCGGCAAACATGTTGTTTGCCGGAGCGCCTGAAATCTTGCCCACGGCAAAGCTGGGGACACTCGACAACTTGGTGTTTCCGGTAGGCAACTTAGGTGGGGTTCCTGAACCCACACTAGCGTCGTTCCTTTCATCATCCTCTCGTCCATGTCGGGCAGAAGCTGACATCAGCCGGCTACTTAGATAGTCCATTGGAACCATGATGATAAATATGCAGCGAAGACCCTGATGGCTGTGAAAAGACAAAAAAACAAGAATTCGCCCTGATTCAATTATTCTGTGAATCCTCGAATATTTGATCTGAGTCGAGGCCAGCACCACAAAGTGATAAGAAAAGAATTGAACTTTCCAGGTCCCCTTTCACAAGGAGTGCAGAAACGATGAAAGGGAAGTGAACTAGCACCGGGCATGTGGATAACAGCCGAAGGCCAAGGCAGCACCAGTGGTCAGTGGAGAGCGAATAAAGCACCTAAAAGGCTAAAACTCATGCATTCTCTCCATTCTATACAGTGGTTTGGACAAGGAATCCGCTGTATCACGGTACAGTCATGCCAATATGCCATGATGCTATACACGAACTAGTGCTACAGAATTACCCGAAGGCTTAAATACACAACATATCATGCATTTCATAAGCACGCTAACTGTGAGCTTTGCGTCAATGGCCTCTCATGGAAGATCTCCCCAAGTCGCTCGTACAGGTATTTTTGTTCCTCATAGGCTAGGTTTCTTATAATCTGAATGAAAAAACAGGTAGACATTTGTTAGAATCACGCAAGATAAATTGCTTGAAGAAAGGAAAAATCACTCTCAAGATAATGAGAATAAAACATTGAGGTATAATGATCCTGACCTGATCCAAGATTATCTCAACAGAGAAGTTCTGAGGTGCAATGAATGATTGGTGGTATATGTATGCAAACACTGCCATAACCATCTGGGGGAAAAGCAAGCAGAAATTTATGTTAAGCTGTGTGGTCTACAGACTGGTATTAAATCTTTTTTTCCAGTCAAACACATTTATACTCAACAAAAGGTAACACACACGTTTGCACAGGAGAAATACAAATACAATCGAGCGAGCCTTTAAAAAAAAATGGCTTCCCCACCATTACTCCTTTCTCCACAGAATTTTACTAGGTTTATGGGTCAACATTGCCCTTAGAAACACCTGACACATTAGGCCCAGACAAAATGAAAACATAAAATCTTGCTAAATGGAGGAATGGCAGACCTAAAATGAGGTTGCTACTCCTGCCATTATCGCTAGACATTTGGTTCAAATGATTGTTCTGTAGCTTATGGTTCAGATTAGCCACAGCACAAAGGCCTCATCTTACCTTATATCGATAGAATGAGAAAGCTAAAAGCTTGCATAACCATGGGCCAGTAACATTTCCCTATAGCTAGAACGTTTCTTGAGATACTTACTTGACAATCCATTCTGTCAGTAATTCCACCATGCCCAGGTATGCTG
Organism: Miscanthus lutarioriparius; assembly: GCA_904845875.1. Lineage (NCBI taxonomy): Eukaryota > Viridiplantae > Streptophyta > Magnoliopsida > Poales > Poaceae > Miscanthus > Miscanthus lutarioriparius. The sequence goes on from CAJGYO010000005.1 coordinate 103,036,744, forward strand.
TCACCAAAATCCTACAATTTTGTAAAATAAAAAAGATATATCAATTGGAGTAAAACAATATTATTGATGCAAACAATGAAGTGGTACATACCTTTATGTTGAAAGCCCTCTTGAAGCCACTCGCAAAAAATCCTCCAAATGGTGCTATTATTGATGCCAACAAACCCAGGGCTAAAGCATGCCACTGCACAGGCATAATGGCTAGTTCTTTCCATGGGAACTGTTAAGACTTAAGAGACGCGTCTAATCAAACAGAGTGAACTCGACCAACCAAGAGGAACTAGACGGCATTGGATATATGAAGAAATAAGCGCCTGAGTTCAAGTTTGAAGGAGTCAAACCTGGTTAGTGAGTATGTACAATTGTACACCTACACCTCCCACCAACTGAGTTAGTCTCAGTTCCTTATTAAGCACAAGCTAGGGGCTTGGTTATGATTGTTTTACCGTTGTGCAGGCATATCAAAGTAACTTCTCCATTGATTTATCATCAAGAACTAGCCTTGATCTTCTCATTGATTTCAGAAAATAACGAAGTCAGAAGAAAAAAGAAGACAAAGCATTGTCTACCCTGAGAACATGTGTGCCTCCCATCACATATTCATATACAGATCACTGTCTTATTTCGTTGTCAGACTGGATTCCTCCTCCCCAACCCAACTTCTTTGTCAAAGGAACAGGGGGGACCACCGACCACACATTGTGCATTTTACAACTTGCAATCACATGTGTTCCATCGATTTTACAAGATGGCTATTTTTTATCCAATTTGCAAGTTATTTAAACTATTGTGTTCTACACAGCAACATTAATAGAAGAGGGGTCATATCAATGACATTCTCACAGAGTAAAATATCTGTGAGACCTTTCATGTTAGCTTGGGTCCAAACCCTTCATAAATTTCTACCCTTCTGTTAACCTCTACCTTCCCTCCAAAAAATTAACAGAAGAGATCGATGATCAATCATGGGTATGTTTTGACTCCATAAATATGACATCATCATACTTAGTGGCCATATATCATGGAGTTGGCATCTGTTATATTTGTCAAAGTATCTACTGATATTCTCGTCAATACAAATGTACTAGTATTATTCTACAATATGCTTTATCAAAAAGGATTGCAGTTAATTTGTACTTGTATCCCTTTTTTTTCAAGTTCAATATACATTAAGAACCAACCTTTTCTGCAGCAGTGCGCTAACTTTACTAGTACTCCTCTATATTCCTTCAACTCAATAGAAACATAATCTGGTGCTTTTTAGGACAACCACCTCTTCCACTTGGAAGGAAAACTTTGTTTCTTTTGGAATGACTTATTGATTAGGGATTACAATCAAAGACCATGCAAAATGTCTAAGTGCAATACGAGCTAGTATAAGGTTCAAAAGACCATACTACGATTATTTTGAGATAACCTTTATGATTGGAACAATGCAAAAACGCCACCTTAGAGTACAAGAAACAATATTAAAATGAATGAATTGAGCAAAAAAAAAAAATTACTGACCCAATGTGGCACCCATTCTTCCAACGAGTAATGCTCTGACTTAAACATTGGACCAGGGTCACAATAAAGCCACCCAGTCGACAGATCCTGAAATTATTTGCATGACAAATTTAGTAATACGACAGCAACTTGACTATAAAACAATCATATTCTGAAGAAAATCTATGTAACCTTTCTTGGGCATGTCAACCATTGGGAACGACCCATTACATTTGCTAACTGCCACAGAAAAAGGAAAAGTGATCAACACATCATTTGAACTACAAACAAATAGCAATATTTTTACAGACAGAAGTTAATAGTGGATTATATTAAAAAAATCAACCTGTTAAAGTTGTATTCCCAGGAGAACATAAACCATGAGTCGCCAAATAAATCCTCACATTGCAACGTGCTTTTAACTTGTAAGGTTGATAATGAAAGAAAATGAGTTACTAAGGAATAGACAGACCCTGCCTCCACATACCTGCCAGTGCTCTTTTAGATGCAATAATCATGGCTAGCTTAATTGGTTTGAAATTTTGAACATAAGCTGGTTTGTTCCACAGGTCATCTTTGGATCTCAGGCAAGTCTTGATTAATTGCAATGTCACCAGCTTCATTATCAGAGAGAGGGAGCGGGAGCGGGAGCGGGAGCGAGAGGGAGGGAGGGAAGGAGGGAGAGAGAGAGGGGGAGGGAGGGAGGGAGAGATCAATGAGAAGGGAGATCAGAATTTTGCTGGTCACTGATAACTAAAAAGAGAAAAGATGAGTGCTCAGTAACCTGTAACTCATTCATTGACCACACATGCATACAGAAGAAACCATAAGTGGACAACACTATAACACAACAGTAGGACCAGGGCAACATTTAGTGTTAGAAGATAGAAGTAAAGCCTCTAATTTAGACACATCTATAGGTAGGGCTATACTTCAAGACAAAGTGCCATTACATGTGCATAAAAACAAGGGGGTAAGGCTATTAAAAAATTTCATCATTTCAAAAAAAATCAAACGTTGCTATAAAAATTATCTTGATGGGAAATCGGGAATTTAACAAAGTCACACCAGAAAAGCAGAGATGATAGTTGTCACTGATGCACCAATAAAACCTTCCCAGGTTTTCTTTGGGGACAACTTGATTAGTGGTGTTCTTCCAAGAAAGAACCCGAATAAATAAGCAAAGATATTGTTGATCACAATAAGTGAAGCAGGCAAAAGAAACCTGAGTACACAGCATTGTAGATGCATGGAGTTCATTAACTGTAACACCCTGCTAGGTGTTAAGCATGCATTTAGCCTTGGCATTGCATGAGCACAAGCATTTTTTATCATTCATGAGCATGAGCATATCAAATATTATCTCTATGTTGGCTTATATTGCATGTGTTGTCGCTAAAATACCTTACATGTGCTAGGGTTTACATGTAACCAATGTCTAAAATGTTGTGGGACCCTAGAAGTACCTTAAACATGTTTAGAATATCACATGGAACAACTTTCGTATTCATGACTAAGGCTAGTTTGGTCTCTAAGTCATAGTTATAGTGTAACTCATCATTTTCAAGTTGTATGTTTGACCTAAGTTGAACTATAGCCTAGAGTGTTTGCATGGCCGTGCACACTTAAGTAAAGTTGTAGTACTTGATTAGAGCAACAACTTTTATTTTTGGGTCAAGGCCTAATTCTGTGCCTAACATGGTCAAATACGGCTCATAAGTATCAACATTGTACTATTTTTGAAACTTAGAAATTTTTTGTAAGTCAAATTGATTTCACCGTTTCAATGTGCCTGACTTTGAGATGATTTAACTTCCTGACCATTGCGAATTAGGAGATGGTTCCTATAGCAATATTGTAGCCCTTACGTAGCTCTACAAATTTTGTTTTAACGTCGTGCACTAATTCACCGTGGATTAAGCGCTTAACCATCCTCATTTTGCGCTGTCAGTCACACTGTCGGGCGCTGATGGCCGCAGTCGCCGCGCCGTGGGTGGCCGACCGAGCACATAGCCTGGCCGCCGTGTGGCCGCCGCTGGCCGGCGTTGGGCCCCCGTCGCGGCAGGTTGGCATGCGATATCAGTGAAGCCGCACTGCTCATTTCACTCACTCCATCGCACTCTCTTCCTCTCTGCTGCTCCCTCTTGCGCGCGCAGCGGAGGTGCTCTCGCCGCCGAGCTACCGCAGTGCTCCACCGTCGCCTTGTTCCCTCGCCGCCGCACCATTGCCGCTTCCAGCTAACCATCAACTTCGCCATCTTCCTCTCTACCTCCTCGACCTAGCTGCAAGGCCAGGCAAGCCACGGTGAGGGCGAATTTGCCGTTCTTGTCCTCACCGGAATCTCGGTTTCCATGGCCGCCTTCACAGCGAGCTCGCCGCTGCTCGGCTCCATTGCTCCTTCCATCTTCTTCGCGTTAGCGCTAGATAAGGGTGTGTCCTAGCTTCTAGTGTGACCCTACGACGAACCGTAGCCTCGCCGGCGTTGAACACGACGGCTAGCGCCGTTGCGCTCTCGCCGCTGCACCACCGCACACGTGGATGAACCCCGTCGGCTCTTCCCAACTAACTGGTAGCCTCGGTACGTTCGCGTGGTCACTGCGGAGCCCATGCGCTTCTCGCCGGGCCTTGCCGTGGCCAGTAACGGCCGGCGCACCTCCACGCAGTGCCGCCATGCTGCCATGGCCGGCGACGAGCATGCTCCGGTGCGTCCGCGCTTCCACCACCTATACCGGTCGATGCGGGAGAGTGTGAGGAACATTATTGTGGGGTTGGTTTCACCGGAAAGCTCGCCGTTGGCGAGCTAGCGCCAGTTAAACCACTCCCCTGTCTCGGTTCGGCTGACAGGTGGATCCGCTGACCCGTGGGTCCCATGCGTCAGCGACTACAGTTTAGGGTTTTGTTTATTTCTTTTCCAGATTTTGTGCTAACTTTGGAAAATCATATCTAGAGCTAGGAGTGTCCAATTTTGGTGAACCAAATTTTGTTGGATTCCTCATGAAGTGTAGTATTTTATAAAAATATGAAATGCATTGTTTCTGGTATTTTTCTAGGTGAATAAATGTATCTAGATAAGTACTTTTTGAATGTTTGCAATCTTGTAAAATGTATAACTTGAGATAGGAAAGTGATAAAATTATGATTCTAATTTTGCTAATCTTGTGTTGACATTCTCTAGCTAAGAAAAATAATAAACTAGCAGTAAACTTGATCGAAGTAGGGTCTTTCTATTTATCTATTAATAAATAGTGTTTTCTAAGGAAATTTATAGGGATAAAAATAAGTAACATATTGCCATGCAAAAATTTGTATAGTATTCTGGCACTAGGGCGAAGCTAAGAAAAATATAGAATCTGTTGCTTGACACTTTTCTATAGGGTTAACTGTTTTTACTAAAATAAACCTTGCTAGCTTGTCATTTTTGAAGAGGATGTTATACTTGTTCCAATGATATGAAATTTTTACAGTAGTCTATTGGGAGCACTTGAAAGCTACTGTAATTTTCTGAGAATTTATTGTGCACATTTGTTATATGTTTGTTATTTCACCTAATTATCTAATTAAATTAATAAAGGCATTTAAATAAAAAAATTGGGCTTGACCATGATGTTTTCTATGGTACTTGTGATACATATGAACTGTTTATGTTAGTAGTAAAGCTTAAAAGCAATTGGTTGTATGCAACTAATGAATTATTGCTTTATAATTCGACTAGATGACTGCATGTATAGTTTTGGTTGAGTTGATAATTTCATGATGATAATGGTCTTTTCTGTAAAACTTGTTAATAACAAAGTTGTAGATAACTTACTGAGCTACCTTGTGTTAATTTTTTATAGTCATAGGCCTTATGGTTTAAGATTTAGGGCTGTTAGAAGTCTGCTGTCCGAAATACTTGCTCTCTGGATAGATTTGAATGATTAAATTGTTTGACCTAGATAACGGCTAAACCACATTAAGTTGATTAAAAGAAAGTTGTAGGAAATTTCATAAGCTTTCTAGAATGTCCACAACCATATTATTTTGATGTATATAACTCCAGTTAGGGCCAAAACAAATAACTACTATCTTGTAGTCCAGAAAATAATTTATAGAAGTATTTGCTTAAGCAGTAGAGAAGAGATATGCACCTACGCAGTAGAATAAGATGCACTTGTTATTACTTTAATACCATGCTGTTGAAAACACTTATGAGGATGCATTCATCATGTTATATCATATTATACGTGTCATCATATATGCATTCGTGATATCTTATTCAATGCTCATGCATATAGGATCGTCCAAAGAGATAACGTTGTTGGAGTTCAACGAAGAAGAGGAGGAGAGTCAGCAGGAGACTCCTCAAACCGTAGCTCTTGAAGAAGAGGAGCAGACTCCCGAAGATCTCCCTAAGTGCCTGGATCACCGGCCAACCTCTTTCCTCAAAGGCAAGCCCCAGAGCATTCTAAGTCTCTCATGTTTTACAAAATATTACTTGAGTCCTTTATGTTTGATGCATTAGGTTATAAGAGTTGATTGGAAACACTTGATGCATGGAACTACCTTGTCTAGTTACATATACCTTTAACCCTATGTAGGTCTAAGATCGAAGATATTCTTAGCCATGCATAGACCGGTAGAAGTCGGGTGATTTCCTGTCACCTGCGATATATAGGTGGATACCGAAGCACGGTTGGCTATATTTGCTATCATGGAAAAGAACCATGGGATAATGTAAATGGAGGCCGGGTGGAGTCTATGTGTAGGTTGACTCATGTGATTCTATCTGTGCTGGTTAAGGACCGTATCGTTGTTGGCGCTTCTGACAAGATTGAACACATGCCTATCACTTAGCTGGCCCGATAACTCATTTCGACCGCGAAGCCGAGTAGCTCAACTCAGGTCGGGCCTCGTTCTATAAAAGTGTGCACTCTAGATGGTAGTAAGGATGTGTGGAGAGCCAGCCATGAGCCTAAGGGTAGGGTAGTCCTGATCGTCCTGGCAGCTGATTGTCCCTGATTGTGTGGCGCTGGTTGAACCCACGAAATGTGTACCTGAGTTGTACATTGGTTTTACCAAAGGTGACATAAGGTGACCGTTGATCTAGTCTGCCTAGGTTTGTGTTAGGAATAAATTCCTAGCTGGTTGAAATCGATTCGAATCACCGTCTCTCCCAGACAGTGAGAAACTTGGCTAGTCCCAACATCGTAGTAATTGTGTTATGGAATGTGATGGTTTGGATGAACATGGAATTACTACACCGGCTACGGTTACTATTGTATGCTGCTAAATGATATACCACATGTTTGGCACAGGTTAGTTGCTAATCTAGAGATGAATAGTGTCAGGGACCAATACTAGGGTACCTGAAGAGGAGTTAATGACCATCAACGTTGATTCATCCGATCGATCAAGAGCGCGACTACACCTCTTGCTGGACTCCACCTCGTTCAACCCCCGAGGCCAAGGGCTCTGCCTTGTCCAACCCTCGAGGGTTGTCTCTACCTTAGTGGACGTTGCGGTCGTGGGCTCCGCCTCGCCGAACCCCCGAGGGCTGGCTCCGCCTCGCCCGACGTCTGAGGGTTGGCTCCGTCTCGCCCGACCCCCGAGGGCTGGCTTTGCCTCGCCCAATGTCCCAAGGTTAGCTCTGCCTCACCCGATATCTAAGGGCTGGCTCCGCCTCGCTCGACGTCTGAGGGCTGGCTCCATCTCGCCCGACCCCCGAGGGTTGGTTCCACCTTGCTCGACGTCTAAGGGCTGGCTCTGCCTCGCCTGACATCTGAGGGTTGGCTCTGCCTCGCCCGATGTCTAAAGGCTAGCTCCGCCTCACCTGATCCCTCGGGCATGATCTTTACGAAAGCTCACGACAACCACTATGGTCTAGAAAGTACGACCCAAGAATTTGGTGGAGCAGATAAGGCAAGGCGCTCAAGTCAACCACAATACCGAGGGCCGTACCCTGTATACCTGTAGGACAGTACCATCAAGCCATGCAAGAAGGGTGCTTTACAACCTTCCAGGCATGTTAGAACCCAAATAGTGCTGTGGGCACAGACATTTGCCTTACAGTGTTGTGGGCGCCATCATTTGCCATACCAGGCGACCATGGTAATGCCTACCACATGCATCTGACATAAACAGTATTGTGGGTGCTGACGACCGCCTTGTACCCCATAGCGTGGGGTACAAGACTTAGGAGCACACGAGTACATTCGGACTCTCTCTCTCTCTGGTTCTCCTCTTTTCTCTCGCTGTAACCCGTGCTTTCCCTTAGTCTATAAAAGGGTAAGCATGGCACCCCACTAAGGGGATGGATTGATCACATCACGCATCATGCCATATGATAGCAGAACCACTAACCTCGAACACATAGATGAACAACGACCAAGCTCTCAGCACCCATTCGACTTTTCCATCAGAGACTTGGGACCTGTCCCTCTCTCACCCATTTGTAACCCCTACTACAAACTTTTTAGTGTTAATAACACGAGCAGTAGCCATGAACTGGACATAGGGACATTCTGCCTAAACCAATATAAACTTTTTGTCTTTTTAGCACACCATCTGGCCCAGACGCGCAATAACACAAATTTACTCATTGGTGTTTACTCGAAACACCGACAGTTGGCGCTCTAGGTAGGGGCCTTTGCACGTTCCAACGTTAACATTAGGCCATGGATGGCTAGTCATGGCATCAGCTGGGTCTTGGGCGCACACATGCACTTCGGAGACCTGGACTTCACCAGCCATGATGCGATCACCGAGATGCTTGAGGAGCTACGGTTGCATGCGCCGGAGGCCTGTGCCCCCTAAAGCGGCGAGCTCCTCGACTTCTACTATGAAAGGTTGGAGCATTAGCTCGGTGTCTTCCTAGGACCCCAGCCATCCTAGGAGGACCTATGCCACCTCACCCTCTCCTTCGCCAACGTCATGGCATAGCTTATCGGGGGAGAACCACTCCCCCTAGAATACCTCATCCAAAGCACCTCGACAGTGCTTCCGTTCGGTCTCTGCAACGCCGTAGAGACCGTTGGCCACCTTATGGCGCAGCGCATGATTCTGTCTCCCACGAACGACGAGTTCATGGGGGTGATCGAACACGTCATAGAGTCTTTCCATGACCTCCTCACAGAGGAGCCAGAGTCACCCTCTGGCTCTGACTCCAACAGGGGAAGCCATCAACCCTCTCATGAATGCTTCATGATAGGTACCCCCGAGGGACATGTCGAAAGCATCCACGAGGAGGAAGCTACCCCGACAAACGACCTTGATGACGAGGCCGAGGGGGAGACAGTGGCCCCACCTCGCATGAAGGTGGAGCAGCTGAAATCCCAACACCAAGAGCTCGAAGAAGCGTGACTCCAGCTCGAGCAGGAATGCGCGGAGCTCGATCGCAAGATCAAGCGCCACGGAGACGACGGGCGCGCGCGCCACGGCCCACGACATGAACCAGAGGATCATTGTCGACGATGAAGCCCTCCCACACTTTGCCTGAGCGAGCCAGAACATCGCTGTTGTGGCAGCTTTGCTCCATGGGCTTCCGGGCCCCACGACACCCGAGGATCATCGGGCCCACCATGAGATTCGCACGCTGCTCGAGCATGCAGTGGTGTAGCAGGTCGAGAGCTCATTGTCTCGATGACACGAACTTGACACCAACCAACACACGCCCTTAGAGCGCCCTAGCAAGGACGCTTCAGTCCACTAGGCGCCACAAGGCAGCGGGTAGCGCATCGTAGTCCTAGTGCGTCAGCATCTCGGCCACAACTGTGACGCACGCGTCACCCTCAACACCCGTAGACGTACCCACAACGACCCAAGAGAGGGAGCTAGCCATGGCTATCACCCTCATTGTGGTGGACGCAACGACAACAGCAAGGACCGTAGCCCGAGCCCCAGCCTGCCGGGGCCTCAGGCCTTCGGTTGGCACATCCTCCATGCTACCTTCTTGCCAAGGTACTAACATCTCAAAATACTCTGGGGAGACGAACCCCGGACTGTGGCTCAAGGATTATCGGCTGGCCTGCCAAGCCGGTGGAGTAGATGATGATGATTTCATCATCCGCAACCTTCTATTGTTCCTCCTGCTCAACAGAATCCAAAGTTGGGCGGACCTGAAGAAGATCTTCGTGGGGAATTTCTACGGCACATACAAGTGCCCTAGGGACCCGTGGGATCTCAAGAACTGCCAACAGAAGGCCGGAGAAACCCTTCGTGGGTACATCGGCACTTCTCCTGGCAGTGCAACGAGCTACCTAACGTCGCCGATGTCGATGTTATAGGGGCTTTCCTATCTGGGACTACCTGTGAGTCTTTGGTTCACAAACTGGGACACAAGATCCCGCGAACCACCAAAGAGCTCCTCGACATCGCCACCAGCCACGCCTTAGGTGAAGAAGTAGTCGGAGCAATCTTCGACCGCCTCAAGGGCAAGGCGAGGCAGGACGAGGACACCGGCGAAGGCGCCACCAATCGTCCCGCTAAGAAGAAGAACAAGCAGCGGCGTGAGGGCTCGCTCATGGCCGCCAACGACTGAAGGGGTGGTCGGAAGCCTACGGAGGGCACTCCAAACCACTTTGAGAAGCTGCTCGAGGGGCCATGCCCAAACCATGCCTTCCCTATCAAACATCTATACAAGGACTGCGGCCTCATGAAGCGGTTCTTGTCTGGAGGCTCCAACAAAGGGGAGCACGAGAAGGACCCTGATCTGACCACGGACAATGCCGAGGGGAAGGACGGCGGTTTCCCAACACCGGACAACTGCCTCATGATCTTTGGAGGGTCAGCGGTCTATGACTCCAAGCGCTGCTAGAAAGTCGTACGCTGTGAGGTCTATACGACTGAACTGGCCACACCTACCTTCCTCCGATGGTCAGAATCCGCCATAACCTTCGATCGGACTGACCACCCGGGGAGCGTCCCGCAACCAGGGAGATACCCGCTCGTGGTTGACCTGATCGTCAGCACGAAGCGCCTTACTAAGGTTCTGATGAATGGAGGCAACGGCCTCAACATCATGTACGCTAAGACGCTCGATGCCATGGGTATCGACCAAGCGTGCATCCGGCCAACCAGAGCATCTTTCCATGGTGTTGTGCCTGGAAAGCAGGCCGTGCCACTTGGGCAGATCGATTTGCCCATCACCTTTGGGGGTCTGTGCAATTACAGGATAGAGACCCTCACCTTCGAAGTGGTCGAGTTCCACAGAACCTATCACACCATCCTAGGGCAACCATGCTACGCGAAGTTCATGGCCGTCCCCAACTACACCTACCTCAAGCTGAAGATGCCCGGCCCAAGCGGGGTCATCATGGTCGGCACCTCCATCTAGCATGCCTACAAGTGCAAGGTCAAGTGTTGTGATCATGCCACAGCAATCGTCGCCTTCGGGGAGCCCGCGGCCATCAGGAGGGAGGTCGCCGAAGAAGCACGCGACACCAAGTGGTCGACCGGATCTTTCAAACCAGCTAAAGGCTCCAAGGAAGTCCTCATAGATCTCGGCAGCCCTAAGGGCAAGGTAGTGCACATTGGCTCCACGCTTTCCTCCAAATAGGAAAGCACGCTCGTCGACTTCCTCCGCGCCAACAAAGACATCTTTACGTAGAAACCCTCAGACAAGCCAGGCATTCCGAGGGAAGTCGTTGAGCACACCTTGAAGATCTGCCTAGGCTTCAAGCCGGTGAAACAGTTCCTGTGTCACTTCGATGAGGGGAAACACAGGACCATTGGCGAAGAGATCGCAAAACTTTTGGCGGCCAGATTCATCAAGGAAGTGTACCACCTAGAGTGGCTAGCCAATCCTGTTCTTGTACGAAAGAAGAGTGGGAAATGGAGGATGTGTGTTGACTACACGGGTCTCAACAAAGTGTGCCCAAAGGATCTGTTTCCTTTGCCATGCATAGACCAAATAGTCGACTCGACCTCAGGGTGCGAAACCCTCTGCTTCCTTGATGCGTACTTCGGGTACCATCAAATCATGATGAAAGAGTCCGACCAGCTCACGACATCTTTCATCACCCCCTTTGGATCATTCTGCTACATCACGATGCCATTCGATCTGAAGAATGCTGGGGCTACGTACCAGTGTTGTATGCTCAACTATTTTGGAGACCTCCTCGGGCGGACCATTGAGGCCTACATTGATGACATCGTGGTCAAGTCCAAATGGGCTGACCACCTCATAGCCGATCTTGAGCATACCTTTGCGAACTCTGAGAAAACAGCATTAAGCTCAACCCCGAGAAGTGCATTTTTGGAGTCCCGAGGGGTATGCTGCTCAGTTTCATCATCTCCGAACGTGGCATCGAAGCCAACTCAGAGAAAATCTTAGCCATCACAAGGATGGGCTTGATTCAGAACATGAAGGGGGTACAACGAGTTACTGGGTGCCTCGCCGCACTCAGCCGCTTTATCTCATGCCTCGGCGAGCGAGGTCTCCCCCTCTATCGACTTCTGTAGAAGGCCAACCACTTCAAATGGACATCTGAGGCCTAGGAGGCACTTGACATGGTCAAGCAGCTTCTAACAAAGGCTCCGATCCTAGTTCCGTCTATCGATGGAGAACCCCTTCTGCTCTACGTTGCAGCCACCATGAAGGTGGTCAGCACCGCCCTAGTAGTAGAGCAAGAAGAAGAGGGGCACACCCTCAAAGTACAGTGCCATGTGGATTTCATTAGTGAGGTCATATCTGACTCTAAGACCCGCTACCCCCAAATCTAGAAGCTCCTGTACGCCATCCTCATCACCAAAAGAAAACTACACCACTACTTTGAGTCACATCTAGTGACAGTCATGACATTCTTCCCCCTCAGTGAGGTCGTCCAAAACTAGGATGCCACAGGGAGAATCGCGAATTGGGCACTCGAGTTGATGGGCCAGGGCATTGCGTATGCCTCCCGAATGGCCATCAAATCCCATGTATTGATTGATTTCGTGGTAGAGTGGATTGAGGTCCAAATGCCACCAGCGGCTATCGACCAAGAGTACTGGATGATGTACTACGACGGATCGCTGATGAAGAAAGGTGTTGGCATGAGGCTAGTCTTCGTATCACCCCTCGGGGTATGCATGAGGTACATGGTTTGCCTCCATTTCCCCTCCTCCAACAATGTGGCCGAATACGAGGCGCTCGTCAATGGCCTACGCATTGCCATCGAGTTGGGCATCCGATGCCTTGACATTCAGGGTGACTCCCGGCTGGTCGTCGACCAAGTCATGAAGGAGTCAAGCTGCCATGATGCGAAGATGGCTGCATACTGCCAAGAAGTCCGCCAGGTGGAGGACAAGTTCGACGGACTCGAGCTCAACCACATCCCGAGGTGCCTCAACAAGGCAGACGACGCGCTAGCAAAGGCGACATTCAGCCGAGAGCCGATGCCAATGGGTGTCTTCACTAGTGACCAACATAAGCCCTCGGTTCTCTACAAGGGGTCAAAACAAACCAATGATGGTCCACCCATTCTAAGCTTGGGGGTTGACCAACCGACGGCTCCTCCGGTCCTGAAGTCATGGAGCTTGAAGATGACCTAGCGACAGAGCCTGAACCTCTGGTCGACTGGAGGATGCCCTACCTCGACTACCTCCTCCATGATGCACTGTCGATGGACAAGATAGAGGTTCAATGGCTCACTCATCGTGCCAAGTCCTTTGTTCTTGTGGAGGGTGAACTCTACAAGTGAAGTCACACCGGGATCTTGCAGCGCTGCATCCCCATCGAATAGGGGAAGCGGTTGCTGAGCAATATCCACAGTGGGGTCTACGGTCACCACGCCGCACCTAGAACCCTGGTCAGAAACACATTCCGACAAGGCTTCTACTGGCCGACCATAGTAGCTGACACCAAGCAGATCGTGCGCACCTACGAAGGGTGCTAGTATTATGCTCGACAGACTCACCTACCGGCCCAAGCGCTCTAGACAATCCCCATCATGTGGCCATTCGCGGTTTAGGGCTCAATCTGGTCGGACCTCTCAAAAAAGCACCCGAAGGCTACACCCACTTGCTTGTCGCCGTAGACAAGTTCACAAAGTGGATAGAGGCTCGGCCGATCTCCGTGATCAAGTCCGAGCAGGACGTGTTGTTCTTCCTTGACATCATCCATCACTTTGGGGTCTCGAACTCCATCATCATGGACAATGGCACGCAGTTCAATGACAAGAAGTTCCTCTAGTACTGCAATGAATATCACATCTGCGTTGACTAGGCTTCCGTAGCGCACCCTCGAATGAACGGGCAAGTCAAACACGCAAATGGCATGGTCCTACAGGGCCTCAAGCCTAGGATCTTCAGCTGGTTGAACAAGTTTGATGCTCAATGGATCACCGAACTTCCCTTGGTGCTCTAGAGCCTGAGGACGACCCCCAGCCAGGCCATCGGTTACACGCCATTCTTCATGGTCGATGGTTCTGAGGCTGTCTTTCCAACCGACCTCGACTATGGAGCGCCAAGGGTCAGGGCGTACGATGAGCAGGGCACCGAGGTGTCCCTCGAGGACACCATGGACCAGCTAGATGAGGCACATGACGTTGCCCTCCTCTGCTCGGCCAAGTACTAGCAGGCACTATGATGATACCACAGTCATTGAGTGCGGGGTTGGGCCTTTAATGTCGGAGACCTGGTTCTCCACCTCATCAAGAGCAACAAGGACCGCCACAAGCTCTCCCCACCGTAGGAGGGACCGTACATCATCGTGGAGGTGCTCTGGCCAGGCGCCTACAAGCTAAAGACCATCGACGGTGAGGTCTTCAGCAATGCCTAGAACATCGAACAGCTACGTCGCTTTTACCCTTAATAAACATGCACCTTCTCTTATCAGTTTTATTATCATACTCCCCAATCTTTCGTGACATCCGACCCTAGCAACGGTAAAGGGTCGGACCTCACTCGGGGGCTGATATGAACACATTTATCTGGCAAACATTCTCTGTGCCTGCCCCACTTTTTCAAGTTAAGACCTGAGAGCTAGGTTTACGGGAACAAGCTCTGAGTATAACTGGTCGGACTACGAGAAACCAATGCCCCAGCGGCTATGGCGCCTCTGCTCACTAGCGTGATTAGAATTGGCTCACCCGCACTCCGAGCTTTTATGACCTTAACAACAGAAAGGGTCAGAGTGTACTAAACCTTTTTGTACAAAAAGGAGAGAAGAGCTAAAAATCTGTTTGCTGTAACGAAATTTAAGAACGTGTCCGTTTGTCACAAGTTCCAAGCCTAGCTTATCTGCTTAACTAAATTCTTGCGTGGGATGTTCTCATCCTCTATCTCCGTAGGAAAGTTGTCTCAGCAGGAAGGGAGCAAGTAGTATGCTCCACGCGGGTCATGCAAACCCCATCACGAACGACGGACCTGAATCCTACTCAATCGTATTCGGTTAGAGCTTCCTGAACCTGTCACTTTTACCATCGAGGTAAAACTAGAGCCTAGGTCGATCGAACGGCTCAAGGTCGCTGCCGAGAGACAAGCACTCTTATTTCACACATTAATTTTGGTACCAAGCCTCCAACCCTAGCAACGACGAGGGGTCAGACATCGCTCGAGGGCTGGCGAGAGTGTCTATTCGGTAGACATTCTCTATGCCCGACCCCTCCTTACGTTAAAAACTAGAGGCAAGGGTGCGAACACAAACTCTGAGTAAACCTGGTCGGACCGCTAGGACCCTATGCCCCAGCGGCTATGGTGTTTTCACTCACCAGCGTGATCAGAGTCTTTGTCTCTGCACCTCAAGCTTTAGCCTCTACCTTCTAGGGAAGGGTTTGGAGGGGCCTACCTACAGAATCTCCATCGAAGAGAGGCCGCTAGGTCGCCCAGGTCGATCAAATGGCTTGGGCCGCTACCGAGGGACAGATAGGGAGTAGTGGGACACCCCATGTAGGTTATGCTAGCTCCATCATGAACATCAGACCCGGACCCCTCACGGACGTATCTAGTAAGAACACCCCAAACCTGTCACTCGAGCCATTGAGGTAACTTTACCGACCCCACTTTTCTTTTCCATTACATGATCATTCATTCATTCATTCTCATGCATGCATTCATACATTCATCCCATACATCCAAGCATTGCATATGCAATTGCTGCATCACAACGCTTCACGTTGCGTCACGAAGCGGTAGTCGTCTCATTCGATATGAGCGGCGACCGACCAAGGTTTGAAGGCTGGCCCGCGAAGGGCTCGAGGCCACCTCACGTCAAACAAAGCCAGGGATGGAAAACCGAGATGAGCCCTAGCGGCCTTGCCCGACCCTGCTCAAAAGCGAATAGGGACATCTTGACCTTTCTTGTTTGATTCTAACCTAGAGCCGAGCCCACATAATCTCCATTGAGGAGAGGCCAACGGGCCACCCGAGCCTATCGAACGGCTTGGGCATCTGCCGGGAGGCATGTTAAGAAGTAGTGGGATGCCACATGAGGGCTCTATCGACCCTGTTAGTGGATGACAGACCCAGATTCCACTCGAATATGCCCGTTAGTGAGCTCACCGAACACGACACTCGAGCCACCGAGGCAAGTGTCATTAGCTCAGCCCCTCCAGTTGTGGAAACCGAGGATGGGGTGACGCACGAAACACGGCCGACCCCTATCGAGACCCACTAGGCTTGGGGGCTCAAGCCACCCGACCCTAAATTGGGAGACCGAGGTTCGAAGGCTGGCTCGCGGAGGGCCCGAGGCCGCCTCACGTTGAACAAGAGCCAGGGGAGAAAACACAGATGAGCCCCTACGGCCTCATCTCAACCTTCTCGTTCGATCCTAGCCTCTAGCCGAGCCCATAGAATCCCCATTGAGGGGGCATCTATTGGAAGGCGGGTTAAGGAGCAGCGGAATGCCACACGAGGGCCTTTCCAACCCCGTCACGAACGATGAAACCGGATTTTGCTTGAACATGCCCGTTAGCGAGCTCACCAAATGCATCACTAGAGCCATCGAAGCAAGGGACGATTAGCTCAACCCCTCTGGTTGCGGAAACCACGGATGGGGCGACAATCACAAAGACAAGCCGACCCTTGACTAAACCCTTGCTACGCGTGGGGACTCGAGGAAGGTTGGACTCACAGGGAGGGGGTACGCGCGAATACAAAAGATGCTTTCCCCTACTAGCGTCGCTATCCTCTCCTCGATTTTCAGTGACATCTGACCCCAACAATGGCAAGGGGTCAAATCTCACTCGGGGCTGATAAAGGTAAATACACCTTTTCTGAAATAGTCTCCATGTCAGACATCTTCCTCATGTTAAGCCTAGCGGCAAGGTCTGCGAAAATGAACAACTGAGCATCCCTGGTCGGACTACAAAAAGGCTACGCCTCGGCGGCTACAGTGTCTTTGCTCACCAGCGTGATCAAAGTTTCTCTCTTACACCTTGGGCCCTACGATCTTAACAAACAGAAGGGTCAAAATACATGAGCCCCTTTGTCGCATACAAAAAGGGAAAAAACAAGTTCAATTAAATGAAACAAAATGACGAATTTGTTCTTTACGATACATAGGGGTCGACACTTGTCCTTTGATTACAATAATGATCATCTGACCTACTTGACTAACTAGCCCCTCTAGGGGAGAACTATATCTTCTATTCTGTTCGCTAGGTCCTGCGAGAGAGGAGCCATTGCCATCTCTATCTCGTCTAGCTCATGGGCTTCGTAGCCAAGGCGAAGCCGAGGCTCATCATCTCCAAGTCAATGCTGTCCGTGTAATGAGAGCGGGCAATTGCAAAGGCTTGGTTGATCCCAGCACGAAGGGTGTTCCTTTCAAGTTGGTGCACCCGCGCCATGATCTCAATGGCACGCACCGCGAGCAAACTGGTCCCCTCCGACTGCACCACCTCCAGGTCATCGCAGACCACTCCGGGGGTGGCGCTCAGGACACCAAGCTCATTGCTTTCCGCCTGAAGGTTCCTCCTTACCTCGGTGAGCTCCATGGCTAGCCTGACAGAGACGCCCTCGGCCTCCAGCCTCTGGGTTGTAGCGGTTCTGAGCTCGTCCTAGAGGAAGCCGATCCTCTGTCGCACCTAGTCGCGCTTTTGGACAACCTGGTCATGCTCCTCGCGGGCCACTCCACACTTTGAGCGAAGCCTCCCTGAGGTTTGGAGCAGCTCGTCTCGCTCCTTGCGTAGCCAGGCGACCGCCTCAGCATCCTAACTCGCCCTCCGCTCCAAGGCTATGAGCTTCTCCTCGGCTACTAGCTTCAGCTCCCGCTCCTTCTCAGCCTCGGCCAGAAGGTCGAGGATCCGCTGGTGGGTCTCAGCGTCCCTCTAAAGCAACTTGTCCCACTCTCTCTTGACTCTAGTGGCCTCCTCCTCATCTTGCCGCACCCTCGCCGACAGGGCCTCAAACGCCTTCTCGGTCTCCTCTTCATGCCGACGGGCCTCGACCTCCCATAGTCGAAGACTGTCCACCTCCTTAGCAAGGGGAGTCAGCTTGGCCACCCTCTATTGGGCGGCAACAAGCTAGGCGGTCACATCCCCATGCAGCCATGCCTCTTTGATGAGGCGGTCCCAGTTCTCCTTCTACTCGTGAAGGAACTAGGATTTCTCCCGGCTGCGTGCGATAAGGGATTGAAAAAAGATAAATGTCAGAACACAAAAATACATGAAGAAAGAAGAAGGCGAGAGGCAAGGTCAAGGGAATACCCAGCCTGTGGGAATGATGACTTCACGCAGGGCACCCCTGGCATGGTCTAAGGCTTTTAGCACGGCCACAATCCCCTCGTCGAGACTCTCCTGCTCCATGCTCTCAGTGGCATCATCGAGAGTGAAGAGTGTCGACGTCGGGTCCCGCGGATTCGTCCACCAGAGCAGGGGCTCATCCTGCATGGGCGAGTGGCTGCCCCCTGACGTCAGGGCCAGGATCAATTCCCCGCCGGTCCTCTCTGCCACCATCGCAACGTCCGAGCACCCCTCGGCCGTGTCCCCCTCCGTTCAGCCCACGTCGAGCACCGTCACTTGGGCCACCGGTGGCGTGGATCGCGCCGCTTCCTCGGGCACCACCACGGTTGCATTCGGCTATGCCTCGCCTATCATAGTCGCTGCCACCAGCGCCTGCATCAGCAGGGCCTTGACCGGCGGCGTTGCGCCCGCCATGGTCGGCGCCACAAGCACGGTCGGTAGCTCCATCCGCCCCATCGTCGGCAGTGGAATCACCTCCATCGCCGGCTGCTCAATGACCTTCGAGGGCGTCCCTCGAGCCCCAGTGCCCGTTTGTCCTGCTGAGGGCATGGGTGCCACCATAAGCAGCGCCTCACCGGCCGGCGACGCAGTCGCACCGGCGCCGCTCCCGCCCAAAACGGGTGCGATGTCAGCCGTTGGCCGCCGCCTCACTTGAAGGGCGATGCTCTTTTTTGGCGCCAGTGCCAAAAGATTGCGCGGCCTCAAGACGCTGTGAGAAAAAAATACATGAGTCACGGTGAAAATAGAGAAAAACAAAGTAGTTGGTGACTTACATTGGCGCTGTTGGGCGGTGGATACGTTTGGGGGACGAACCCCTAGACCCCTGCTCCGCCTTGTCGAGGCAGGGCCATTTTGATCCTGCCCCCTGCTCCCGGGCAGAGGGGCTCACTTCCCTTGCATCCAGAGGTGCGGCGGCAGAGCCACCCTCCTCCGTTGGCACCTCGGGCGCAGCAACAGATCCGCCTGCCTCGGCTGGCTCTTGGGGCGCGACGACGGAGCCACCCTCCTCTGCTGGCACCTCAGGCACAATGACAGATCAGCCCTGCCCATGCTAGCTCTTGGGGCAGGCCGATGGTCTGGCCCATCTCCAACGGCCTCACGGACGCGCCTTCCCCTCCATGAAACAGGAACGGTTCTGACCCCTGCAAGGATGAGCGAGTACCTGTCAGCATATCCTCACTCTCTAGGTCATCACGCTCGGTGTCGTCGACTACCTCATCATCATCTTCCTCATCATCATCGTCATCATTGTCAGTGTCCTCCCCTCGCTCCCACGCCAGTAGTTTCCGCTGCCTCTTCTTCCTCTCGTCCTCCTTCGCCTTCCTCTACCGCTTGGCCTCGGCGTGGTTCGCCGCCCTCACAGACAGATCCCTCAACAATGGAGTCAGGTGATCCCTAAGGATGAGGTCCCTCGGCTGGTCCTCCAATCTCAATGTCAGTATCACAGGGTCGAGAGTTCAATTGAAGAGAAGGCATGACGAAGGGAAAACTTACAAGGACGATGTATCCTGATTCCGGTTGCATCGGGGGATGCCTCGGCACCGGGTTCACAAAATCAAGGGGGGCGCCCATGCTGTCTCAAGAAGGCTCCATCGCCTCCTTAATGCATTGCGCAACTTCAGAGGGGGAGAGCGCCCCCTCAGCAAGCACCATTGTGTATAGGGGAAGCACGTGCCTCATCAGTGGCGCCACCCTCCTCGCGTGGTAGGCACCGATGATGCCTGACCCCTTCAGGCCCCTCTCCTTCAGGATTCAGATGGCGGTGAGGTGGTCCTGGATCCTCTTCTTGTCCTTCTCTGGGACACCCCTCTTCCTCCATGAGTCCAAGACCTCTTCGACTAGGCGCCCAGTGAACTCTGGTAGGGGGGCAGCTGTGTCGTTCTTGAGATAGAACCAAAGCGAATGCCACCCCTTGTTGGAGGTTGACAAACACATTGACGGGTATTCACTGAGCCGGTTGTTCCGGAGTTGGATGCCGGCGCATCCCATCGGCGTGTTCAGCTCCTGCTTCTTCTCCTGATTCTTCTGAAGAGTGACGACAAAGAAGTACCACCATAGATCAAAGTGGGGACTGATCCCTAGGAATCCCTCACACAGGGCGACGAACGCCGCCATGTGCTGGATTCCATTGGGATTGAGGTGCTACAACTCAATTTGGTAGTAGTGCACCAACCCCCAGAGAAATTTGTGAGCAGGGGTAGCAAACCCCCGCTCATGGAATTGCACGAACGAGATGACATAGCCATCGGGCAGCGATGGCATGTCCTCCTTGTTGGGCAGCCGCCACTCCTCGGCGGCGGTCCACGCGTAGAGAAGACCGCGGCGGACAAGGCCCTCCATGCGCTGGAGGGTGATATCAGAGCGGCACCATGGCTCCATTGGAAGATGGGGGTGGGTGGATGCGAACTCGATGGCGGCTAAGACGTGGATGCGGGGAGCTTAGGCGATTGATGGCAGAGGTTGTAGATGTGAAGGCGAGAAAGCAAAGTATCAAACCCTGGGGGCGAACCCTTTGGTTTTATAGGGGCGACGGATATGAGGAAACCAACCATCCACATAGATCCCTGCGCCTGCCACGATCCGCCATGACATCACGCCGCGGGATATGCGCACGCAATCCCTATCCTTTCCTTCGGGAAACTCTCCGGACATTTTGCCTCCCCGAACGGACCGGGACTCGTTACGAGTAAGAGAAATATAGATCAAAAAACACATCTATGGCCCATCTAGGCCTAGGAGTTCGATGGTTGGCCCATCAATGGGTCCAACAGCCGCTCCAAGCACCCGTACAATAAGGGATGGAAAGAGCTAGGCCCTGCAAGTGGCCAATGCCCAGGCACACGAGCGCCATGGGCATCTCGGCCCACGATTGAGTCTCAGCCAGGCTTACCCTGACCAGATCCCCGCGAATGGGATATTGGGACCCAAATCAAACTATCCAGCTAAACAACCACCAAATCTCACGACCATACCCGTAAAGGGTCCGACCTCAGCGAAAAGGAATCACCGTCTTTAGGACACGCCATGGGCAACAATAGAGGGCCAAGGCTGTTAGAGTCCCCTATTTTGGAAAAACCTCCAAAGGAGTATTCTACTCCTCCGCAGGCTCGGGGGCTACACCCACCGGGTGTGCTCGCGCGCACCCACTGGCAAGTCAGAAAATCCCCTAGGTGATTCTACTCGAATCATCCGAGGACTCAGGGGGCTACTGTCGGGGACCAATACTAGGGTACCCAAAGAGGAGGAGTTCATGACCATCAACGTTGATTCATCCGATCGATCAAGAGCCCGACTACACCTCTTGCTGGATGCTACGGCCGCGGGCCTGCCTCGCCCGACCCCCAAGGGCTGGCTCCACCTCGCCCAATGTCTGAGGGCTGGCTCCATCTCGCCCAACCCCCGAGGGTTGGCTCGGCCTCGCTAAATGTTCGAGGGCTGGCTCCACCTCACCCGATGTCTGAGGGCTAGCTTCGTCTCGCCCGACCCTTAAGGGCTGGCTCTGCCTCGCCCGATGTCTAAGGGCTAGCTCCACCTCACCCGATGTCTGAGGGCTGGCTCTACCTTGCCCGATGTTTGAGGGCTAGCTCCACCTCTCCCGATGTCTGAAGGCTGGCTTCGCCTTGCTCGATCCCTCGGGCATGGATCTTTATGGAAGCTCACGACAACCACTACGGTCTAGAAAGTACGAACCAAGAATCAGGCGGAGCAGATAAGGAAAGGTGCTCAAGTCAACCACAATACCAAGGACCGTACCCTATATACCTATAGGACAGTACCGTCAGGCCATGCCAGAAGGGTGCTTTACAACCTTCCAGGTATGTCAGAATCCAAACAATGTTGTGGGCCTCAACATTTGCCTTACAGTGTTGTGGGCGCCATCATTTGCCATACCAGGCGAGCATGGTAAAGCATGGGGTACAAGACTTAGGAGCACACGAGTACATTCAGACTCTCTCTCTCTCTAGTTCTCCTCTTTTCTCTCGCTGTAACCTGTGCTTTCCCTTGGTCTATAAAAGGGAAAGCACGGCACCCCACTAAGGGGATGGATTGATCACATCACGCATCACGCCGCATGACAGCAGAACCACTAACCTCGAACACATAGCTAAAAAATGACCAAGCTCTCAGGACCCATTCGACTTTTCCATCAGAGACTTGGGACCTGTCCCTCTCTCGCCTGTTTATAACCCTACTACGAACTTTTCAGTGCTAATAACACGAGCAGCAGCCATGAACTGGACATAGGGATATTCTGCCCGAACCAATATAAACCTTGTGTCTTTTTAGCACACTATCCGGGCTAGATGCGCAATAACACAAATTTACTCGTTGGTGTTTGCTCGAAACACCGACAAATAGCTATAATTAACTTGATGACCGAATTATAATTGTACAACTGAGTTAGTCGTTTTTTATGCAAAATGTTGTCAAGCTACCACCACTTATAAAGTCTTGCATAATCCTTGGAGTCACCCTATTTTTGGTTTATGACGAGTAAGTCTAGCTGAGTACCTTCTCGTACTCAGGGTTTTATTCCCATTGTTGTAGATAGTACAGTTTATCACGACTATTGCAAGAACTGCTTCTGTCCCGCTGTGGATGAGGAGTGAGCCCAGGGCAGGCATCTGTTATTAATCCTCCTTATGTGCTTTTGTGGGAGTGTGATCACGGGTTGGCATTGTATTTGAACTATGATGGCAAATGTTCACTTCAAACTTTAATTTGCTTCCACTACTATGTACCAAACTTGGTTTGTAATAACCTTATTTCGTACTCTAATGAATGAGCTATATTTGTGAACTTTATATAACATGTGACGTGTATGTTGAATCATGTACGATCTTGGTTGTATGTGGATCATTAATCAAGACCCATCGTGGTACTCGACGGACTACCGGGTTTATATGGGCTCAAGTATGATAGTGCGACCGCTTGCGGGCTGCCATTGTACTTGTGCTCATATAAATTGATCGGTTCTGCGACAGCTGGCATCAGAGCAAGATTCAACATTAATTGCCACATGGGTATTTAAAACAAAGGTTTTGTTTTCCAAAACCTGTTTCTAGCAACTAATAGCTATATAAATAGGTATTTGAAACCTAGAGTTGAAATCTAAAGTGTGCCAGTGATCACTTCCTTTATGCCCAATTAAGGACTTTAGGTGGCTAATTAAGTACTAACTTGGGGGTTTTCATTTTTGTCATCCATACGGCGTGCTATTGTATGGATGTCATTCACTTGAGTGGTAATGTATGGATTAAATGCCTCTACGCCCAAGGTAAGATGCCAATCATCATTACAGTGGCATGACCGCAAGTTGTGAGCGTGCGGTCTATGGGGAGAGTTAGCTTTGATACTAAAGTATATATATGTCTCATATATATGCGGAGGTATTTAATTGTGGGTTAGCTTTAATACGACTGTGTATGCATATTTATATGTATATAGAGGACGTATTTACTTTTGGGTAGCTTTGATACGGAAGTATATATATATGGGTATATATATGGAAGTATTTAGATTACAATCTAGAGCCCAGATTTATATTCTACATATATAATTGTGGGGTTGGCTTGAAATAAAATTCTTGTGTAGGTACACTAATAGCAAAACGTGTAGCTTGACTAGCTACGCTATATATGAGAGAATGTATGTATGCCACCGTGTATGTCATTAGAAATAATTTTTCCTAAGTTTGTAAGGACGTACGGAATGTGCATGCATCATGATAAATCATTATTCCATACTTGCTTTGTTCCTCCCCTTATAAATCTCTTACTCGGTTATGTAACTCTTATCCATTATGACTTTGTCTCATGAGAGTTGCACATGTTGTTGGTACAGATGGTAGCACCGGCTGGAAGTGAGAGTTTCATGTTGATGTATGGAACCCCTACCCTACTTTGGAGAGTCTTGCATTATGCGGGGTATTACGAACCACCCCTCTATTACTGGAATGAAGTATACCTGGAGGGACAACCATGGTATGAAGTACAGCTGACCATACCAGCTCATACCCAAGCACCCTTCTGGCAGGAATGGAAAGTAGAATCTGAAGGAAGAACTCCTTGGGAGGCTGCCCAAGTAGTAGCCTTCGAGGTACTGAGTCAAATTTGTCAACAGCACGGGGATGAGCTTACCAGTAGTGCCACTGGTACTTTTCCTTGGGTGGATCCGTCCACAATAGTATGGGCACAACGCAACAACAATGCGTTGATCCGAGATCAGGATGAGCGAGCAGACAGTTCTAGTCCCGCGATGAGCGCCATGTTTGCAGTAATGAAGATGTTCTACACTCGTCAGGACACAAGGGACTTCTGGCAGGAGTCCTATACCACTTGCATGGATAAGCTCATGAGAGCCAAAGCTGCATAGCGTAAGCTGAAGAAGCATGTGCGCAAGCACAAAAAGGTAGCAAGTGAGGCTCGATGGGAAACTGATCAAGCTTATGTAGCTTTGGGAAATCTCCATATCCAAATGGAGCAAGTTGATCAACAGAGAGCTGCCGCCCAAGAGGCAAGAGCGGATGATCAAGCAATGTTAACAGGACAGCATGAGCAGCTGGAGGCCGCCCGTGCCGAGGCCTTCATAGCTACGCGCTAGCAGATCCTAGCAAACAACCTTGCAGCTATGGTAGAAGCAGAACGAGACAGGACCCATGCCTTGAGCGTCCAACAGGACCATGTCGAGAGGGGCCTGCGCTAGCAGCTTGCACAGACCCAAAACATAGTAGTTGATCTTTAGCATGAGGTGCATTTCTGAATAACCAGCTGCACCTAATCCTTGATGAGGAAGAAGAAGATCTAGAGATGTTAGTTGAAGAAAAGAAGATTGAAAGCTTCAAGAGAGGTCTTAGCACTAAGCTGATGAAAACTATGGCCAACTCGAGGTGCACCACTTACAATGAGTTCATCAGTGATGCCTTGACTCAGGAGAACCAGAATAATCTACATGCGGTAGCAAAGGGCCGCAAGAGGGCAGCTGAGGCAGGCGCCTCAGGGTCTTCGCAGTCCAGAGCTCTAGTGGTGGCTAGGCCATAGTTTCGACCACCAGCGCCCAAGTTCAGGCCTCCTCCACCAAAAGCCCAGGCCAACCGACCTCAGAAGGTGTTTCATAAGGCGTTCACCATTGCCTTACTCAAGGGGAACAGAGGGCAAGGAAGCTCAGCAGGACCCAGGAGCAATCAGCCATGCTTCAACTGTAATTAGTTGGGCCATTGGTCCAAAGAGTGCCCCCATCCTAAGAAGAACAGCAATCAAAACCAGGAAAATCAGAGGCAGGCAAATCCTAAAGCGCGTCCTGGATACGTGCATTATACCGCTGTTGAAGAGGTTCTTGCAGGAGAGGTTGTCACCGCTTGTATATTTCTTGATAACAAACATTCCACCATTGTTTTATTTGATTCTAGAGCTTCTCATTCATTTATGAGCCAAGCATTTGCATCTAGATATGATCAGAATGTAATTGAGGTAAGTAAGGGTGGTTATAGTATAAGTTTGGCTGGGGCTACTATCTCTACAAATAAGATAGTCCGAGATGTGCTCATCTTTATACAAGAGAGGGAGTACACGATGGATCTAATAGTATTGCCTGGATTATCTATAGATGTAATCTTAGGCATGAAATGGATGAGCGATCATGGAGTTCTCATTGACACTAGCACTTGTACAATTATGTTGAGAGAACCAAAGGGAGGTAATGCTTTTCTAGTACCACTTTCCCAAAGCTTTGATCTCTAAAACTTGTCTTGTGCTATCCAAACCACTACCCTTTGTGATATTCCAGTGGTTTGTGAGTTTCCTGATGTATTTCTAGATGAGTTACCAGATTTACCACCTGATAGGGATGTGGAATTTTAGATTGAATTAGTGCCAGGTATGGCACCTATCTCAAGAAGACCCTATAGGATGCCACCAAATGAGTTAGCTAAACTTAAAATTCAGTTACAAGAACTGTTGGACAAAGGTCTCATTCAACCTAGTTTGTCTCCATGGGGATGTCCAGCTTTGTTTGTAAAGAAGAAGGACAAGTCTTTGAGAATGTCTGTGGATTATAGGCCACTTAATGTTGTGACCATTAAGAACAAGTATCCTTTGCCTCATATCAATATCTTGTTCGATCAGTTGGCAAAAGCAAAGGTATTCTCCAAGATTGACTTGAGGTCAGGCTATTACCAGATTAAGATCAGGCCAGAGGATATACCTAAACCCACTTTGTCCACTAGGTACGGCTTGTACGAGTATTTGGTCATGACTTTTGGACTGACGAATGCTCCTGCCTACTTCATGTACTTGATGAATTCGGTATTCATGCCCGATCTCGACAAGTTCGTGGTTGTGTTTATCAATGATATCTTGATTTATTCGGAGAACGAAGCAGGCCATGCAGAGCTCCTGAGAATTGTTTTGTCCAGATTAAGGGAACATAAGTTATATGCCAAGTTTAGCAAGTGTGAATTCTGGTTGAGCAAAGTACCTTTCTTGTGTCACATCTTATCTAGAGATGGAATTTCTATAGACCCATCTAAAGTACAAGAGGTCATGGATTGGAACGCCCCGATTTTGGTTCATGAAGTTCAGAGTTTTCTAGGGTTAGCAGGTTACTATCGTTGTTTCATTCTGGATTTCTCTAAGATAGCTAAACCCATGACCAGACTACATCAAAAAGATGAAAAGTTTAGTTGGACCCCAGAGTGTGAAGCAGCTTTTCACACCCTACGGACCCTGTTAACTACGGCTCCTGTTTTAGCACAACCCGACATTGAAAAGCCTTTCGATGTGTTCTGTGATGCATCGGATATAGGTTTGGGGTGTGTGCTTATGCAAGAAGGAAGAGTTATTGCCTATACTTCTCAGCAGTTGAGAAAGCATAAAGTCAATTACCCTACGCATGATCTAGAGCTTGCAACAGTTGTTCATGCGTTAAAGATATGGAGACATTACTTGTTGGGAAACGTATGTCACATGTATACTGACCACAAAAGTTTTAAATATATCTTCACTCAACCTGAGCTAAACATGAGACAACAAAGATGGTTAGAGCTGATCAAGGACTACAATTTGGAAGTGCACTACCATCCAAGAAAAGCCAATGTTGTGGCAGATGCCCTTAGTCAGAAATCTCATTGCAACACTTTAGAAACATTGTTGGAGGGTGGATTTAATTTGTTACATCCTGTTGTGCTACACAATATCACTGTCAGTTGTTCACTTGAGAGCAAAATTATAGAACTGTAGAAGACAGATGTAGGTATATTTCACATCAAGAGAAAGATGAAAGAACAAGAAACCAAGCATTTTAGGTTAGATGAAAGAGGTGTGCTATGGTTTGAGGACCGACTTGTGGTACCGAAAGACCGTGAGCTTAGAAATCAAATTTTAGATGAAGCCCATTCGTCTAAGTTGTCTATCCACCCGGGCAGTAGCAAAATATATCAAGATTTGAAAACCCATTTTTGGTGGACCAAGATGAAGAAGGAAAACGCCGCCTATGTCGCTAGGTGTGATAATTGCAGTAGAGTAAATGTTGTTCATTTGAAATCTACCGGATTACTTCAGCCATTGCCTATTCTAGGCTAGAAATGGGAAGAAATAAGTATGGACTTTATTACAGGCCTTCCGATGACACAGCAAGGTCACGATTCCATATGGGTCATTGTAGATCGCCTCACCAAGTCAGCGCATTTTGTACCAGTTAACACAAGGTATCTAGTTGGGAAGTACGTTGAGTTGTACATTTCTCAGATCGTGAGACTACATGGAGTACCCAGGACCATAATCTCAGATCGGGGACCATAGTTTATAGCTCATTTCTAGGAAGACTTGCACCAAGCTTTGGGGACTAAACTAATCAGAAGTTTAGCATACCATCCACAAACTTCTAGATAGATTGAGCGAGTGAACTAGATCTTAGAAGACTTGTTGAGAGCTTGTGTTATATCTTCCAAGGGTTCATAGGAGAAATGGCTACCTTTAGTCGAGTTCTCCTACAACAACAGTTATCAAGTAACCATCAAGATGGCTCCTTTTGAAGCCTTGTACGGTCGGAAATGTAGAACTCCTTTGAATTGGATTGAGCCCGGCGAAAGAAGATACTTTGGTATTGACTTTGTCACTGAAGCTGAAGAGCAGGTGCACATTATCCAATAGCATATGAAAGCAGCCCAGTCAAGACAAAATAGTTATGCTGATAAAAGAAGAAGACCACTGACTTTCGAAGTGGGAGACTATGTATACTTAAAAGTGTCACCCATGAAAGGAGTACAGAGATTTGGAGTGAAAAGAAAGCTTGCGCCTAGATATGTAGGGCCATACAAGATTACTGAATGGAAAGAAAATGTCGCTTACAAGTTACCACTTCCTCTAGAGATGAGTGCTATATTCGATGTCTTCCATGTTTCTCAGTTGAAGAGATGTCTTCGCATACCTGAGGAAGCCATTGCACAAACCAACATTGAGCTCCAATCGGACTTGACATATGAAGAGAAACCAATCTGAGTGTTAGAAGAGATGGAAAGAGTAACACAGAGCAAGGTTATTAAGTTCTACAAAGTGGTGTGGAATAACCATAGTGAACAAGATGCCATGTGGGAACAGGAGGATTACTTACGTGAGGTTTATCCCGCTTTCTACGAAGAATGGTAGGTCTTGCAAATCTCGGGATGAGATTTCTATAAGGGGAGGGGCTGTAACACCCTAGGTGTTAAGCATGCATTTAGCCTTGGCATTGCATGAGCACAAGCATTTTTTATCATTCATGAGCATGAGCATATCAAATATTATCTCTATGTTGGCTTATATTGCATGTGTTGTCGCTAAAATGCCTTACATGTGCTAGGGTTTACATGTAACCAATGTCTAAAATGTTGTGGGGCCCTAGGAGTACCTTAAACATGTTTAGAATATCACATGGAACAACTTTGGTATTCATGACTAAGTCTAGTTTGGTCTCTAAGTCATGGTTATAGTGTAACTCATCATTTTTAAGTTGTATGTTTGACCTAAGTTGAACTATAGCCTAGATTATTTGCATGGCAGTGCACCCTTAAGCAAAGTTGTAGCACTTGATTAGAGAAACAACTTTTATTTTTGGGTCAAGGCCTAATTCTATGCCAAACATGGTCAAATAGGGTTCACAAATATCAACATTGTACTGTTTTTGGAACTTAGAAATTTTTTCTAAGTCAAATTGATTTCACCGTTTCAATGTGCCTGACTTTGAGATGATTTAACTTCCTAACCATTGTGAATTAGAAGATGGTTCCTACAGTAATATTGTAGCCCTTACGTAGCTCTACAAATTTTGTTTTAACGTCGTGCACGAATTCACCATGGATTAAGCACTTAAACCATCCTCATTTCGCGTTGTCAGTCACACTGTCGGGCGCTGATGGCTGCAATCACCGCGCCGTGGGTGGCCGACCAAGCATAGGGCCTGGCCTCCGCTGGCCAGTGTTGGGCCCCAATCATGGTAAGTTGGCATACGATATTAGTGAAGCCGCGCTGCTCATTTCACTCACTCCATCGCACTCTCTCCCTCTCTATTGCTCCCTCTCGCGCGTGCAGCGGAGGCGCTCTCGCTGCTGAGCCACCGCACTGCTCCGTCGTCACCGTGTTCCCTCTCCATAGCACCATTGCTGCTTCTAGCTAACCATCAGCTTTGCCGTCTTCCTCTTTACCTCCTTGACCTAGCTGCAGGGCCAGGCAAGCCACGGTGAGGGCGAATTCGCCATTCTTGTCCTCGCTGGAATCTCGGTTTCCATGGCCGCCTTCATGGCGAGCTCGCCGCTGCTCGGCTCCATTGCTCCTTCTTCCATCTACTTCATGTTAGCGCTAGATAAGGGTGTGGCCTAGCTTCTGGTGTGACCCTACGGCAAACCATAGCCTTGTTGGTGTTGAACACGACAGCCAGCGCCGCCGCGCTCTCGCCGCCGCACCACCGCACACGTGGACGAACCCCGTCGGCTCTTCCCAACTAACCTAGGTAGCCTCGGTAGGTTCACGTGGTCACCGCGGAGCCCATGCGCTTCTTGTCGGGCCTTTCCATGGCCAGTAATGGCCGACGCACCTCCGTGTAGCGCCACTGTGCCGCCATGGCCGGCGACGAGCATGCTCCGGTGCGTCCGTGCTTCCACCACCTATACCGGGCGACGCGGGAGAGTGTGAGGAACATTATTGTGGGGTTGGTTTCACCGGAAAGCTCGCCGTCGGCAAGCTAGCGTCGGTCAAACCACTCCCCTGTCTTGGTTCGGCTGACAGGTGGATCCGCTGACCCGTATGTCCCATGCGTCAGTGACTACAGTTTAGGGTTTTGTTTATTTCTTTTCTATATTTTGTGCTAACTTTGGAAAATCATATCTAGAGCTAGGAGTGTCCAATTTTGATGAACCAAATTTTGTTGGATTCCTCATGAAGTGTTGTATTTTATAAAAATATGAAATACATTGTTTCTGATATTTTTCTAGGTGAATAAAATGTAGCTAGATAAATACTTTTTGAATGTTTGCAATTTTGTAAAATGTATAACTTGAGCTAGGAAAGTGATAAAATTGTGATTCTAATTTTGCTGATCTTGTGTTGACATGCTCTAGCTAGGAAAAATAATAAACTAACAGTAAACGTGATTGAAGTAGGATCTTTCTATTTATATATTAATAAATGATGTTTTATGAGGAAATTTATAGGGATAAAAATAAGTAACATATTGCCATGAAATTTTTTGTACAGTATTAAGGCACTAGGATGAAGCTAAGAAAAATATAGAATCTATTTCTTGACACTTTTCTATAGGGTTAACTATTTTTCCTAAAATAAACCTTGCTAGCTTGTCATTTTTGTAGAGGATTTTATACATGTTAAAATGGTATGAATTTTTGCAGTAGTCTATTGGGAGCACTTGAAAGCTACTGTAATTTTCTAAAAATTTATTGTGCACATTTGGTATATGTTTGTTATTTCACCTAATTATCTAATTAAATTAATAAAGGCATTTAAATAAAAAAATTGGGCTTGATCATGATGTTTTCTATGGTACTTGTGATACGTATGAACTGTTGATGTTAATAGTAAGGCTTAAAAGCAATTGGTTGTATGCAACTAATGAATTATTGCTTTATAATTCGACTAGATGGTTGCATGTATAGTTTTGGTTGAGTTGATAATTTCATAATGATAATGGTCTTTTCTGTAAAACTTGTTAATAAAAAAGTTGTAGATAACTTATTGAGCTACCTTGTGTTAAATTTTCATAGTCATAGGCCATATGGTTTAAGATTTACGGCTGTTAGAAGTTTGCTGTCCGAAATACTTGCTCTCTGGACAGATTAAAATGATTAAATTGTTTGACCTAGATAACGGTTGAACCACATTATGTTGATTAAAAGAAAGTTGTAGAAAATTTCATAATCTTTCTAGAATGTCCACAACCATATTATTTTGATGTATATAACTCCAGTTAGGGCCAAAACAAGTAGCTGTTGTCTTGTAGTCCAAAAAATGATTTACAGAAGTATTTGCTTAAGTAGTAGAGAAGATATATGCACATACTCAGTAGAATAAGATGCACTTGTTATTACTTTAATACCATGCTATTGAAAACACTTATGAGGATGCATTTATCATGTTATATCATATTATACATGTCATCATATATGCATTCGTGATATCTTATTCCATGTTCTGCATATAGGATCGTCTGAAGAGATAATGTTGTTGGAGTTCAACGAAGAAGAGGAGGAGGGTCTGCAGGAGACTCCTCAAACCACAGCTCTAAAAGAAGAGGAGCAGACTTCTAAAGATCTCCCTAAGTGCCCGGATCACCGGCCAACCTCTTTCCTCAAAGGCAAGCCCCGGAGCATTCTAAGTCTCCCATATTTTACAAAATATTACTTGAGTCATTTATATTTGATGCATTAGGTTATAAGAGTTGATTGGAAACACTTGATGTATGGAACTATCTTGTCCAGTTACATATACCTTTAACCCTATGTAGGTCCAGGATTGAATATATGCTTAGTCATGCATAGACCGGTAGAAGTCGGGTGATTTCCTGTCACCTACGAGATATAGGTGGATACCGAAGCACGGTTGGCTATATTTGCTATCGTGGAAAAGAATCATGGGGTAATGTAAATGGAGGCCAGGCGAAGTCTATGTGTAGGTTGACTCATGTGATTTTGTCTGTGTTGGTTAAGGACCATACCATTGTTGACGCTTCTGACAAGATTGAACACATGCCTATCACTTAGCTGGCCAGATAACTCGTTCCGACCGCGAAGCCGAGTAGCTCAACTCAGGCCGGGCCCTGTTCTATAAAAGTGCGCACTATGGATGGTAGTAAGGATGTGTGGGGAGCCAGCCATGAGCCCAAGGGCAGGGTAGTCCTGATCGTCCTGGCAGCTAGTTGTCCCTGATTGTGCGGCCCTAGTCGAACCCGCGAAATATGTACCTAAGTTGTACCAAAGGTGACCTAAGGTGACCGTTGATCTGGTCTGTCTAGGTTTGTGTTAGGAATAAATTTCTAGCTGGTTGAAATTGATTTGAATCGCCGTCTCTCTCGGACAGTGAGAAACTTGGCTAGTCCCAACATCGTAGTAATTGTGTTATGGAATGTGATGATTCGGATGAACATGGAATTACTACACCGGCTGAGGTTACTATTGAATGCTACTAATGATATACCACATGTTTGGCATAGGTTAGTTGCTAATCTAGAGATGAATAGCTATAATTAACTTAATGACCGAATTATAATTGTACAACTGAGTTAGTCGCTTTTTATGCAAAATATTGTCAAGCTACCTCCACTTATAAAGCCTTGCATAATCCTTGGAGTCACCTTATTTTTAGCTTATGACGGGTAAGTCTAGCTGAGTACCTTCTCGTACTTAGGGTTTTATTCCTATTGTTGCAGATGGTACAGTTTATCACGGCTATTGCAAGAATTGCTTCTGTCCCACTGTGGATGAGGAGTGAGCTCAGGGCAGGCATCTGTTATTAATCCTCCTTATGTGTTTTTGTGGGAGTGTGATCACGAGTTGGCACTGTATTTGAACTATGATGGCAAATGTTCGCTTCATACTTTAATTTGCTTCCGCTACTATTTACCGAACTTGGTTTGTAATAACCTTATTTCGTACTCTGATGAATGAACTGTATTTATGAACTTTATATAACATGTGACATGTATGTTGAATCATGTACGATCTTGGTTGTATGTGGATCGTTAATCGAGACCCGTCGTGGTACTCGACAGACTACCGGGTTTATATGGGCTCAAGTATGATAGTGCGACCGCTTGCGGGCTGCCATTGTACTTGTGCTCGTATAAATTGGTCGGTTCTGCGACATTAACTGCATCATAATACAAACTACTTGCGTAAATTAAACATTCAGGACAAATGTCTTCCGCAAATATATTTAGAGATATGCATCATTGACATAGTCACTTAGAATAATTCAAGTTCAACTCAAATTCAAAAAAAATAAAAGAGAACAATACTTCCCATGAAAAGTGAAGTGCAAAAATGAAATATCAAGGCACAGAAGTCAGACAAGGCACACTATCACCATAGATATTCTGCAACACCGAAAGTGTTATTGTCTGACTAATAGCCATTAATCGCAATTAGTCAGGCTTATCGGTCCATGGACCACAATTAGGCACTCAGAGGGGACTAGTACAATTAATCTGATTGTCAAACTAAACGGCGATTAATCAAGATTAGTCATCTTATTACCTCAGGGACAATTAGCCAGAATTATTATGTCGAAAAACCTAATGAATCTGCAAGTTTAGAGCAGATGAAAGATAAAATTGCAAGATTCCTTTTCCAGAAGATAGAAACTTTCAGATGATGGAAATACCAAATAAAAACTTAATTGTCTGTGAACAAAAATAGCTAGGCACTCCATATATCCCAAAAAACTGAAACTCTAACCAGGTTATTATTAATAAAGAAATAAATCACTTACCAGAATATCCCTTCAAATATGTTTGCCACAGTGAAAGCGGACTGTGCAAAAACCGTTAAAAGTATCATGTGCGTCCACGCATACTGTTTGAATTGATACTTGTATGCCTTTTTCTTCAGAGTCAAAATAAACCATACAAAGCCTGGATCAAAGGAGCCATAAATACTAACTTTCTGCTAGATACGAACTAGAAAATCATGATAAGCAGGTTATCTGTTATTAAAGCATGACTGTCAACACAGGCAATCAAGGGAATGAAGATACTTCAAAGATAGCTAGTATGTAACAGTAATCACTTAGGAACTCAGGCAGGGATGTATCGCCTCGCCTGCGCTGATGGTATGCGAGGCGAGGCCCCGCACTCCACAATCTATTTTTCTATCGCTAGATTCCCGATCGACCTAATCGTCTTGCTCGACTCCTATCCTGGTCTTACCGGCCTCCTCCTGTATTTTTGCTTATACTGAAATCCAAAACAATGCTCCTATGTGGGTAGGGTGGTTTGGGTTTTGAGCCTTCATGGTTTTGGAGCTTTCAAAAGGGAAGGTTAGCGGTGGTAGCAGGCACGGGGAGCGGTGAGGCAGTGGAAGGCAGCAGGGACGCTGCTGGCCTGACAGTGGAGGTTAATGATTAGGATAGGATAGGGCAAGGGACGCACCTTTTATATATATATATAAAAATTCAGGGGGTAAAGTTTAGGGATGTCACGTGGGAGTGTTCGGATAGTAATAATAAAACAAATTATAGAGTAATCTGCGAAATGAATTTATTAAGCCTAATTAATCCATCATTAGCACATGTTTACTGTAGCACCGCATTGTCAAATCATGGACTAATTAGGCTTAAAAAATTAGTCTTGCAAATTAGTCATAATCTGTGCAATTAGTTATTTTTTAGTCTATATTTAATACTCCATACGTGTGTCCAAATATTCGATGTGATAGGGAGAAAACTTTAGGGAGAGAAACTAAACAAGGCGATAAGTGTGATATATAATTATCTATCCTTATATCTAATTAACCAGGTTGCAATTCATTACCCTTTTATGGTATCCACATCAGCTCCACTGAAAGTTTTCTGCAAACTTCCCTTGTCTGCGACAGTTCAACCTCCAATTCGTTCTCTCTTTACATGTGACGTGTCTCAGTTTGGCCTTTCTCAATCAAAAAGGTCCTAGCCGGCAGGGCCGGCTCTACAATTTTAAGGGCCCTTAGGCAAACAAGACGACAAGGACCCGTTGAACTATGTACAGACCAAATAATAAAAGTTAATTTGCAGCATATACTTAGTTTGTATAAAAGATAACGATAGTACAACAAGAAAATTATAAGAACAATAATTGTTATGATTACCTCAAATAAAAATATAATGCTTCATTGCCTTGTAAAAACCGTCTTTAGGCATTTATTGATGCAAAATCTTTAAGAACAATATAAAGATCAATGTGGTCCAAAATATTCTTCCCAATATTTTACTTCTCTTAGCGCCCGACAAATGCTTCTTAGGCAGCATCTAATAAGTATCTAAATAAATACATTGAATTAGAACTTTATAACCCTACATTTGTACAAGTAAAGCGCATACACAAAACATTTAAACAAATAAGAAAAAATAGGCTTCAATACAGTAATGTCCCTGGCGCTAGCTTCCAAAGGTCCAAGTAAAAAATTGAAAATTGGAAAATACTAATCGGTCATGGGTATTGGCATGTTGGGGTTGCTTACTGTGATCGCATCTGTTGTTCGACGTCCTTGCATGCAGTTGCAGCTCGCGCCGTCGTGGCACCACGGCGGTGTGCCGGTGTGCGGTGCGTCGGAGACCACGTCGGGTGAGTCGGCGTCTCCACGCAAGAATAGCGCGTCCACGTCGATAAGCAAGAACAGGAAGCGCCGGCGCCGGCGGAAAACGAACGCTAGCTCCTCACTCGATCCGCGGCCAGCGTGGCAGAATAGAAATAGGTATGTATGGTACGGCATGGGCTGATGTTTGTTCGGCCTTTGAAAGCTTATGCCAAATAAAAAATTATATCTACTAATTACCTATATGCTCTTGGCCCCCTAGCTCCTTGGCCCCCCGGCGGTCGCACCGGCTGCCCTCCCCCTAGAGCCGGGCCTGCTAGCCGGTCTACTCCTCTGTCGCAGATTTAGAGTCATTTTGGCATTCAAATTAAGGGCGTGTTTAGTTCCGAAAATTTTTGGCTTTTGGCTACTGTAGCATTTTCGTTTGTATTTGGCAAAAATTGTCCAATTATGGACTATTTAGGCTTAAAAGATTCGTCTCACGATTTCTCGGTCAACTGTGTAATTAGTTTTTTTTTTCTACATTTAGTACTCCATGCATGTACCGCAAGATTCGATGTGACAGGTACTGTGCAAAATTTTTTGCGTTTTGGGGACATCTAAACGGGGCCTAAGTCCAAAAAGAGTGTCTTTGAGGCCATCTATGTGGGACCCATGCCTATAGAAATCAACTGCGCCTTTCCACCGCTACAAAGCCTACCCAGCCTCATCCTTTGGCAGGCAACGGTGGCAACCTCTGTGCATCAGTAATGATGTAAACATAGAGCTATGCATGTCCTTTCTCTCTTTCCTCGGTGCTCCCACTGAATGCTGGAACGAGCTTTTTAGGTCCAGTTTAGTTTGCAAAAAAATTTGCAAAATTTTTCACATTTCCCGTCACATCGAATCTTTGAACGCATGCATAAAGCATTAAATATAAATAAAAAATAAAACTAATTACACAGTTTAGACGAAATCCACGAGACGAATCTTTTAAGCCTAATTAGACTACGATTGGACACTATTTGCCAAATAACAACGAAAACGCTACGGTACTCATTTTGCAAAATTTTTTGCATCTAAACAAACCCTTAGACCAAAAGTTTGAGCCTAGTAGTTCAACTTTTGCATAAGCTGATTAATTTAAGTCTCAAATATTTTTTAGTTTGAACCTCTCCAATTTAATTAGTATGAATGTAGACGTGTAGTCAACTTGTTCATGGACTGGGTCAAAAGTTTTCAAATACATAATGGACGTTAATTAAACCTAAAATCTGAAAGTGGTTGGCGTTGGCACTTGCCATCAGGAAATGAAGGAAAAACAAACGTGTAGGAGTAGCATTTACTCACGCGGCCCACCTTGGGTTCCTGAAACGCATCTTGCGGGATCCGCTCCGCATGCGTGTCATTGTTGGCCATTGTTGACCGGCACAAACAAACATCGGATGCAACCCTAACGCCGTGTTTAGTTGGACCCCAAAGTTCAAAAAGTTGTTATAGTACCTGTCATATTGAATGTTTGCGGCATGTGTATGGAGTATTAAATGTAGACGAAAATAAAAAATAATTGTACAGTTTGGTGGGAAATTGCGAGACGAACGTTTTGAGCCTAATTAGTCCATGTTTGAACACTATTTGTCAAATAAAAATGAACGTGTTACAATAACCCCAAAATCCAAATTCACCCACCTAAACAAGGACTAAAAGTGTTCGGTTGTTGCCTTGTTGGCCATTGGAGACGGATCCTGTTGGATGCTTGGTACAGAGGCCTAGAGGGGGCACTCCAATGATTGGCCCATATAGGTAAAATGGCCCCAAGCAACGTGCACACCAGGCCGTACACACAAGACAGCCACGCACAGGTCGTATATAGCTAAACTGCACCCGGATGTATACGCCCCATCTGTATTTACCCCATGTGTATTCCCATCAAATTTAAAATATACTCTATCGGTCTCATGATAAATACATTTACTCCCTCCACGTTGAAAAAAACTTCTGTAGCAGCGGCATCCGTTCGCTGCAGCTAAACAACCTCTGTAACAGTGGCTGCGTCTGCAGGCCTCCTCAGTGGGCACTGTAGCCAAACATGACGTGTCGTTAAAGAGGAAGAGCCAGAGGATTGTGGGGTACGACATGGTCATCAAGTCTAAGACCGCCGACAATCTTATCGCCGACCTGAAAGAAATATTCGTCAACCTAAAAAGGTACCGATGGAAGCTGAACCCTTCAAAGTGCATCTTTGGAGTTCCATCCGGTATACTCCTTGGCTACATCGTTAGTGCACGTGGCATTGAACCCAACCCCGACAAGGTCTCCGCCATCACCAACATGAAACACCCAACATGTGTCAAGGATATACAGAAGCTTACAGGCTGCATGGCTGCTTTAAGGCGCTTCATATCGCGCCTCGACGAAAAGGGACTACCGTTCTTCAAACTCCTCAAGGCCTCCAAGCGCTTTTCCTGGTCGGAGGAGGCGGACACAACTTTCGAGTAGCTCAAGTTGTTCCTAACAAAGCCTCTGATCATGACGGCGCCACTGCTAGACGAAACTCTCCTGATCTACATCGTCGCCACTTCCCACGTCGTTAGCACAGCTATCGTCGTTCTAGGCACGCCTATAAGGTGCAACGTCCGGTATACTTCATCAGCGAGGTCCTTAACGAGCCCAAGACTCAGTATCCTTAGGTCCAAAAGTTGCTATACGCCATTCTGATTACGTCGCGCAAGCTCCACCACAACTTCGAGTATTACAAGATCGTCGTGGTCACCGAGTTCCATCTAGGGGACATTCTCCGCAACAAAGAGGCCAACGGCCGCATCATCAAGTGGGCTGTCGGGTTCGGCACTTACTCCATCGAATTTAGAAGCAGGCCTACCATCAAGTCTCAAGCGCTCGCTGATTTCGTCGCTGAGTGGACCGAGATTCAAGAGCCCATCGCCACTACTTGCCCCGAGCACTGGGTGATGTACTTCGACGGCGCCCTCAACATCAACAGTGCTGGTGCGGGCATTCTATTCATTACGCCGACCAAGGATAAGCTCTGATATGTTCTTCGGATACATTTTCCAGCCTCCAACAACGCCGCCGAGTATGAAGCATGTCTCCACGGACTCCGTATAGCCGTCGAGCTCGATGTCAAACGCCTCATGGTATACGGGGACTCTGCGTTGGTCATCAACTATCTCAACAAAGAGTGGTCCTGCTCCAGTGAAAAGATGGATGCATATTGCGTCGAAATCAGGAAGCTCGAAGGGAAGTTCTACGGTATCGAGTACCACCACGTGGTACGAGATCAAAATCAGCTCGCCGACCACCTATCCAAGTTAGGCTCCTCTCACGCCGTGATTCTACCGGGGGTCTTCGTTCAAGATCTTTTGGCACCATCCATTAAGGAAGAGAAGGAAGTTCAGTAAATTCCCCCCGCCGAGCAGCTGGTACTTACGGTACCTTCACCGGTCGCCGATTGGAGGGAATAGTTCATCAAGTACCTCACCAGCGCCGAAGTACCCGCCGACAAGACTGAAACCGAACGCCTAATCCATCGAAGTAAGCATTATGTGCTGGTGGACGGTAACTTGATGAGAAAAAGTGCCAAGTAAGGGATACTACAGAAATGCATCACCCAAGAAGAGGGAGTGAAGCTACTTTTCGAAATTCACTCTGGTTCCTGCGGCAACCACGCGGCCTCAAGAAACCTGATCGGCAAAGCTTTCCGAGCTGGTTTTTACTAGCCCACGGCCATCTCCGATGCAGAAGACCTCGTCCGACGCTGTGAAGGATGTTAATTTTTTGCCAAGCAAATACATGTGCTGGCACAAGAACTGCAGACCATCCCAGCTTCTTGGCCTTTCGCTTGCTAGGGACTGGACATGACAAGGCTTTTCAAGCCAGCGCCAGGTGGTTTCCGGTACGTATATGTCGCCATCGACAAGTCCTCCAAGTGGATCGAGTATAAACTGCTCATCTCGGCTACTGCAAAGAAAGCAGTCGAGCTCTTCGAAGATATCATCCACTGATTCGGTCTCTCGAACAGCATTATCACCGACCTCAGAACCACATTTACTGGTCATCATTTTTGGGACTTCTACGAAGACTAATGCATCTCCGTCAAATATGATTCCGTTGCCCATCCCAGAGCCAACGGCCAGGTCGAACGGGCGAACGACATGATCCTTGATGCCCTTAAGAAGAGGCTATATCAGAAAGAAGAAAAACATCCGGGCAGATGGCTCAAAGAGCTACCAGCTATGGTCTGGGGACTGCGCACTCAAGCTAGTCGCAGCACCGGTGTGTCTCCATACTTCTTGGTCTATGGCTCAAAAGCCATACTACCAGCGGACGTTGCTTTCCAAGCACCTAGGGTGGAAAATTATGATGAAGAGCAAGCCGCAACTGTTCAGACAGAGGATGTCAATAGGGACGAGGAGGAACGCCTGATCACCTGCATCCGCACAGCCAAATACCTAGAAGGCTTGCGGAGATACTACAACCGCAACATCAAAGGTCGTTCATTTGCTATCGACGACCTCGTTCTCCGCAGAAAACAAAAAACTAAAGGGATGCACAAGCTCTCCTCCCCCTGGGAAGGGCCTTACGTTGTCAAAAAGGTTACCCGACCAGGGACTTATCGCCTACGTGACTTAGACGGAATCAATGTCCCCAACTCATGGCACATCGAGCACCTTATACGTTTGTATCCTTGAAATGCTCCAGATATGTATTGTCCACTTCATGATGAATAAAGTTTTGGTCGCCAAAATTTGTCTCCACTTTTTCTCCATTACGATTTAATCTCCACTTAGGGTCGCCGAGCTCTAAGCTACTCCTTAACGAACTCCAGTATGAGATCGCCATAACTGCTCCTCCATGTTTCTTCAAATCTCCAATGTATTTTGCCGAGCATGTTTCTCCAAATCGCCAACCATGTTTCTCCAAATCTCCAAGTTATTTTGCTGAACACCGAGCAGCACACGTCTTGTTCTGTGCTCTATGGAGAAGACCCAGTCTCCGATCTCTCCCTACAGGTGCTACGGGCTCCACGCTCTACGTTATGGGTTGTTGGCTGCGGTTCCTTGGTCACGCCTGTTCCTCCTACACGTGCACGGGCTCCGCGCTCGACGTTATGGACTATGGGCTAGCCAAGGCCGAGAGCTCAGTGAAGAACTAACTGCTCGGACGCCATTTATACCATGTTTATCTCCAAGTTATTTCGCCAACCGCCAAGCAGCACATGTTCCGCTCTGTTCTCTTTGGAGAAGACCCAGTCTCCGATCTCTCCCTACACATGCTACGGGCTCCACACTCTGCGTTATGGGTGGTCGACTGCGGTTCCTTGGTCACGCCTATTCCTCCTACACGTGCATGGGCTCCGTGCTCGACATTATGGACTATGGGCTAGCTAAGGCCAAAGATTTTAGTAACAAACTAACTGCTCAGACGCTACTTATACTGCGTATAATTGCGTTAGGGTTAATACTATAATGACTTCTTCACCGCAACACTACAAACTGCATAAACATGCACATGTCAACATTTATACATATACATAAATGTCTGTTTGCGCCCTTGCGCATTCTAACTACTCTCTCCAGTCCATATAGCATAACTCTCCAAGCAGGTCACCGAGCTTCGCCATCGCCGTCCGTCTCGCCGAACAGGTCGATGTCGCCGGCCAGCTTCTTCACCGCGTCCTCCACCTCAACCTCGAGCTGCTGGTGCTCCGCCTCGCCCATCCCTCCGGCGAATCCGGCCCCTATCGCTTGAAGGTCAACGACTGGGTAGTGGGACCGGACCACCGCAAGGGCATGAGTAACAACAGTAACAGTGGCGTCGTGGTTGAAGCTCTTGAAGTTCTCCCACGCCGCCTTGCACCTTTCGATGACGGTGTCCGAACACGGTGGCCTGCCGTCGGGCTGAGGAGCCACCTCTAGGTCGACACAATTGAGCACCGGTTTGACTCCAGCAACTACGACGTCGAACTTGTCTCTCTGGGTTCGGGCATCCTGCTCCAGCACATCGAACTATGCTTTAACCCTCCGACGATAATCTACGGGCATCACAAGAATCCATTGAGCCAAGATATTACTCCAACAATAACTCCGATCATGAAGTATTTCACCTTTTAGCTCCTCGGTCAGCTTCTCTGCGTGCTCTGACTCCTTTGCCTTCTCCTCTCAGAGTTGCCCGATGGCTTGGCGCAGTTGGTTGAGCTCCGAATCTTGCTCTACAAGCACAACAGTCGTCAGCAACGATATGATTGTTCAACAGTACAAAACGCATTCGTCGATACGCCATACCCGTTTTCTGCTCGAATACGCTTCTGAGCTGCTCGGATTTCCGCTCCAGTTGCTTGAAAGCACTCGCCAGCTGCTCAGAGATAGTGGCCAGCTACTCAGACTTGCCCCACAGCTGCTCGGAGGTGGTCGCCAACTGTTCAGATAGGACGCCCTTCTGGTATTCTAGGTCCCGTGTGTTGGACTCAGTGAGGTCTCGCTCGCGCTGGGCCCTCTGGATGTTCTTCTCCATAAGCTTCATCGCCTCTTTGAGTTTTTCATTCTCCTCGGTGAGGGGCTCCATCCTCTTGACCAGCTGGCGCCGTTACTCGACAGTCTGAGTTATCCCCTGCAAACACACAATGACTATGAAGAACTCCGATCTCCAACATCAAAGACGAGCATTACAGACGCAGTACTGACCTTGATCTGCTTCATAACTCTGGCAAGGGCGGACTCCAGTCAACTGAGCTCCCTGGTGGTGTCCTCCTCCTCAACAACCAACACCTCGTCACCGCGCTTTCAGAGAATTCGGACAACTTGGGGTCGAGGTTCATCACGCTCGATCTCCTCCACTTCGTCCTCCTCCGCCATAGCTGGAGGCACCACCTGGGGGCTCGGTGGCCGGATAGCGTGTCCAACCATGCCCTCCGACGCCTTAGGGAGTGCCATCTGCTCCTCCGACACCGCAGGCTTCTCCGCTCTAGATTCCGACGCGACACCGGCAACTCCAGCCTCTGCTCCCGAGGATCCAACGGTTCCCACCGTTGCCTCGGATGCTACCGCTGACCCATCCGCTGTTGACGCCAACCGTTCATCACCGCCAAGTCAGCAGAAGGGGTGGTTGACTCCTCGACCGGACGCCGAGCACCCAGGGACTCCAGGACGGGAGCCGCCGGCATTGCCTCCGCTCCGAGACCAGCCCCCAGCTGCTCGTCAGTCTGGACGGGCGGGGTCTGTTTCTCCGTATGCCTCGCCCTGCATCAGACTGGCTCGTCAATCGCCAAAAGAGATAAGCATATGACAACAAAATAACTCTAAGGCAAGGATACTTACGTGCTGGCCTGCCGGTACAATTTCTTGAACCGGCGCTGCCGGCCCGAGCCCCCAGGCGTGGCCCTAGGGTCAACTTGCGCGCCCTAGGGTGGAGGTCCCGCAGTCTCCACCGTCGGCTTTTCCTCCGCCTGTCGCCCTGGGATTTCCCTAGCCTGCAGCTCTGGGACTCCCTTTGCCCGCTGCTCGGGGACTCCCTCCCCTCCTTTTGGTTGCTCCTCCGTGCGTGTGCTGCGCGGAGGCGTCACCGTGCTCAGAGAAGGAGCTACCGGAGCCCCGTCGTCATCCGACCACTCGGACATCACCACACTTCATGTCTGAGTGGTCTGGTCACCACCAAGCGAGATGCCACTCGGTTTGTGGGGAATAGCACCTGCTGTCTTCCTCTTTTTCTAGGCCGACTCATCTATCGGTGCCCACTTCCCCCGGACTTTCTCCGATACTTGGGGGGTACTCTCCATCCGACCAGCGTTTGTGCCTTCGGACTCCGACGAGGCGCTGGCCGCATCTTCTTCAGGCTGAGCTGGTGGTCGGGCGTCTACTACTTGCAGCCAATCACCCCTCGGCACACCCGAGAAGTACACTGCTCTCTCCTGCGAATGGATATTTGCATAAGTGAATAAGTTCACTGCTCGGCGACAATCATTGATAAAAAGCATCACGAACAAAACAATTCGGATGGTTACCTGAGGAGGCGGACTTGTACAGTTGAAGGCCCTCGTCTGCCTTGACATGCTGAACGAGGCATTTGGAGCGAACAGCTCTGCAGCCCGCTCTAGCACTTCACTCCTCTTTAGCCTCCTCGGTCTCTCTCGGGTGCCGTCGTTGTCGCCCTTGAAGTCAAAGCCCGGGTGGGCCCTCTCCTTGCAGGGCTGGACGTGGCGCACTATGAAGCTCGCCGCTACCAGTCCGTCGTTAATCTCCATGCCTTTTATCAGGTCGAGGAGCTCCCTCACCTGCTCTATGTTGGTACTGCTCGGTTTCTCTGACCAGCTCTTTTGGTTCTCCGGGATGTGATCGATGTCACAGCGGATTGTAGGATGGTTCTGCTTCATGTAGAACCACATGGCATTCCACCCCTTTAGAGAGATATTCAGCGACACAGTGATGTACTCACTCGCCATTCCATCCCGGAGTTGCAGATATATGCCGCCGACGACCTTGGAACCGTCACCGCCTTTCTTCTTCAACCAGAATAGGTGTCTGAAGAGATTGAAGTGCGGAAGAACCCCCAGATACGCTTCACAGAAGTGGATAAAGATCGAGATGTGCAAGATGGTGTTTGGGTGGAGATTGGACAGATTAATAGCCCAGAACTCCAACAGACCCCTCAAGAATGGGTGAATAGGAAAACCTAATCCACGCCAAAAGTAGTCCTCAAATACCACAGCTTCATCGGTATGAGGCATGGGGAAGGGCTCACCGAGGGCCGGCCACCATCCGACAGTGACGCGGTCGGGAAGAACGCCCGCCTTCCACCAATCTATTGATCTCCGCTTCCCCGTGCGCGATGGCACCCACTCTTCATCACAACTGGCTCCGGTGTTCGCCTTCTTCGGGCTCGCCTTCTTTGGGTTCGTAGCTCCCCACTTCGGTGCCATCTCTCAAATTCGGATGGGGACTGGCGGCGGAAGCGCGTGTGGATGTGAATCTGGAAATGTGAGGGCTAAGGAAGAAGATGAAATGACAAAGTGGAAAACACGGGAGCGCAGGGTGCGGC
This sequence comes from Miscanthus lutarioriparius, assembly GCA_904845875.1. NCBI lineage: Eukaryota > Viridiplantae > Streptophyta > Magnoliopsida > Poales > Poaceae > Miscanthus > Miscanthus lutarioriparius. The sequence goes on from CAJGYO010000005.1 coordinate 103,081,669, forward strand.
GGCGCAGTTATAAAGCACTCCCCCCACCTTTTCGCATTCGAGGGTTTTTGGAAAACCGCTCCCACGATTGGCGCCTCTCTGAATTCTCCGCAACAGCAAGGTGGGCCGTTACCTAGGCTTTCGCGCAACCACGGCCCGTATCGCCCATTTATCTCCGTAATTTGTTACGGCTCGCCAAATATTCGCCGACTTCTCCGTCAACCGTTACGGATTAGTAATTACTACTGTACAGCCATTACTTTGGTATTTTCTCCGCGATTTAATTTTCCAAGATATCCTCTTGTGGCTCGAGGACTGCATCAGCACTACGCCTCGGTTCCTCATCACACTAGGGATTTTCTCCTGTTGACCACTGTTTTTGACCCTGGCACCACGTGACCACGTCACCTACTGTCAGGCTTAGGGACTAAGTGGGCACACTTCACCTTGCGGTGAATGTGCTTTTTCTCATTCCGAGGCTACACTCGGGGACTGGCTGCCTGCTCGGCTGGTCTTCTACTATTTTTCTACTTTGGACTCTGGCACCACATGATTACGTCATCTACTGTCAGGCTCGGGGACTAAGTGGGTACACTTCACCATGTGGTGAGTGTGTTTGCTTTAATCTAGAAGACTCCGCGCCTCTTGAAGCTGAAGAAGACTCTCCCTTTCTCATGGTCGGACTCTAAGTGGGCACACTTGGTCTACCGCGAAGAAATTTTTGATTCTGAACTTGAGCTCCTTACACCCTTATGGCAAGCCGTACTTGGGTTACATTGATCGGCGATGGTTCACACTGCTCGGCGACGGTTTACGCTGCTCGGCAACTGCTCACAACTGCTCGACAACTCATCACGGTGGTCGGACCATGAGTTTGAGTGCTCGACTTTGTTCGCACCTGCTCGGACAAGCTCAAAATGGTGTTGCACAACGGGTACAAGGCGCTCGGGGACTAGCTGTGGGGGGTACGACCCCGGATACCCACGGCAGACCACATGGGGCTGCGCCCCTAGGGACGGCCTAGCCCACAAGACGAAGCCTTGCGGGGCACGACTCTGCTCGGCGCCTCCTGCAAGATACCGGGAAAATATATACGAGATCTATTAGGATACATATGATCCCATGATTTCTGTAATCTGTTATTACTTTCCGGTTATCTCTCAGATCTAACCGACTTGTAACCCTGCCCCCCGGACTATATAAGGTGGGCAGGGACCCCCTCCAAACTCATGTAATATCATATGATAGCCAATACAAACCAACAGACCACAGGAGTAGGGTATTACGTCATACTGACGGCCTAAACCTGTCTAACTCGTGTGTCTCTGTTGCCTTCTTGTTCTTGATTACACGTCTCTCTGCCGATCAATCTACCTTCGTGGGATACCCCTCGAAGGACTGCCAACGATATTCTGTCGACAAGGATCCTAAAACAAGTCATTTTAGTGTCATGACACTACTACAAAAGGATCATCAACGTCGGTTCGTACCCCATCGCCGCCAGCTTTGACCTAAACCCTAAAATATTGATGGTGATGGCCATAGTCATCACCGCCGGTTTGGTGGTTAATCCGGCTATGATACTAGGTTCCATCAATACTCTCGAGTGCGTGTCACACAGTGATTTTGGTGCCCTCGCGCATATTGCCCTGGCATCCATCAAATACGACGATACTAGGTTCCAGTGCTTCACATACACGGTCCATCAGCTATCAAAAGTACTCACTTCATTCCAAATTGTAAGTCATTCTAACTTTCTTGAAGAGTCAAAGCATCTAAAGTTTGACCAAAATTATAGAGAGAATGACAAAGAATTAACATCAAATAAGAATACTATGAAAATATAACTAACGAAGAATCTAACGATCCTAGCCGGTACCATAAATGTTATATTTCATACTTCATTATATAAATTTGATATGTACGTATTGCAACTGCAAACAACACCCCCCAACTCCCCAAAAAAAGTCTATATGAGTCTATCTCCACCCTCAGCTAATAAAGTAAAGCCTATTATTGATATGCTGCAACGTAATACCTTTGATGGTACGTTGATCGATCGTAGACACAGTGACGCAGCTGCTTGCCAGCTCCATAGGGACAGCAAGCAGCATGCATGGAGCCGGAGCGGCCAGGTGCGCATGTGGGGAATACCCAATAGGCGGACCCAAGCTGTGCCAAAACTTCTTTAGCTTGTTCTTTTTCCTCTCACCTGGAGATGAAATACTTGGAAGATATTTCCCGTGGAACTACTCACACCTAGCCACATATATTGCCAAAGGACCTCACGCTGACCGAAACGAAAACGAGCTGTGGTACTTACGTGATGCTATTTTTTTTTATCACACGTACGTGATGCTAATTGGCGACCTAGTGTACGTTGGAAGGTAAATGATGACATATTTAACTCGAGAGAGGAATGCTATGATTTCATTGATCCATATTTTACACGCACACACAGAGGAGGAGTGAGTAGGTCTGAATCGAATGGGACTGAAGTTTGTCGCTCTCGGAACGGGAGAGGAGATTGATTGGGACTGCCATGCATGCCATGCATTCTCCGACAAGTAAGCGCCGTGGGAGAAGCCAGAGAATGTCATGCCAAGACTTGGTCGTGGTACATGACGCATATGCTGAGTCTCCTAGGAATATGACCTTGCGCTTACATACGTTTTCTCAGATAATGACCTTGCGCTCACGTACATGGCTGGGAATTTGATATTACAATTAAGCTATACACAAAGGAGGGGAGCTTAGGCAACTCAGACGCGTGGTCCCACCTGGACGAGAATTCAAATTTCAACATCGACGAATATAATTCAACATCGACCAAGAGGAAGAGCAGGCGGGTGAGCTGGGACTGGGATAGCGGTGGCACGTCCTCTGCCTCTGCCTGCCTGGAGCTGGAGCTGGAGCGGGCGGAGGCAGCAGGCAGCAGAACCAAGCCGCCCACAGCGGTGGCGCTCGTCGCGAAGCCAACCCGGCCGCGCCGGTGCAGAAACTTCGTTGCTCACAACTGTCACGTACTATACCTACGTCCGCGATTGAAATTGAACCCAGCATGCAGCACTCCATGTCCCACAACAAAACTGTACGAGTATTATACTTTACTGCTAGCTAGCATGTCACCGTCATGGGAATGGGATCTGTAACTGATCGATGAATTGGGTCGTCTTTAAAAAATTTCGGGAAGTACAGTGTTCGATCACCATGCATGTCCTACCAACAAGTAGTTTAGTTAGTTCTCGCATGTCCTACCGGGCATTAATTAAGCCCGGGTTTAGTTCGTGAAATTTGAATTTTGGGGCTACTGTAGCATATTCGTTTTTATTTGACAAATAGTGTTCAAACATGGACTAATTATGCTCAAAACGTTCGTCTCGCAATTTCCTACCAAACTATGCAATTAGTTTTTCTTTTCGTCTACATTTAATGCTCCATGCATGAGCCGCAAACATTCGACGTGATAGGAACGTGATAGGTACTGTAGCAACTTTTTAAAAGTTAGGGTGGAACTTGACAAAACATGTCACATAACCCGCCCATCATCAGTTTCTCTCTGAGTCTGACGTGATGTCTCTGAGCGTCCCAATCGTCTCTCTATGTATCAATTAATTATACTATACGGAGTACTATACTGTATTATTAATTATATTTATTAAGCTCGTTATGTTTAATCGCATCGCCGGCCAGCCGGCAAAGCCAGCATCAGTCCAACTAGCTTTGCACGTATTCAAAGGATGGCTTGCTTTTTCTTGTTCATTCTTCTTCTATTCGGATTGGGCACATAAATTAAGCGCGGAAGCGCATTATATTTGTATGTACATATTCTGTAGGCAGTAGGCTGTACCTCTCATCAGCAATCAGCTTAATATAATATCTTTCGTGGTAGTACGTACTAGTTTGTATAGAGGTTACCTCACTAACAAATTAAAGGGTTACCTCGCTAACAAAATTTAGAGGTTACCATATCGATCAATGTGTTCCTCCATCCAAACACTCGGACACAAATTCCATCCTGTCCTCGAACCCTACAGAACAAAACCCAAATGATCCCATCCTAAAATCAAGACGTACCATCCTGTTTATTTTTCGCGACCGGAGAATATAGCCCGTTTATCATTAAGAAGAGAACTACACAACGCAACTATAAGAGAATCCTTGTAGCACAGATTACAAACCACGAAAGTAGTGGTGAGTGACCTGTGATACAACTTATAAGAGCATGAAAAAAAGGAGAAAAGAAGAAGCGACTGCCCTCAAAATCCACAACCTACAAACTATGCCTGTAAAAAAAGATACAACAGCGCAATGGTTGCCTACAAACAAGACAATGCCATAGTGGCAAACTATTCACCCAAAGCAGCAACGGCGGTAAAGCATCCGCCAACGAAGACCACGGCAGCCAAGCATCCGTCAAAACGCCCACTGCAGAAAGCATCCGCAGGGGGAACGGCCATGACACACTCGGCAGCAAAGCATCTGCCAGAGCGGAGGCCAACGACAGCGGCAAAGTCAATTGCTGCAGGAGAAACCATTGCGAGTAGAACATTGGCGCATACAGGCACAACGAGGAACTCCACCACGAGCCAATGACACGGAAGGAGGCACTGATGTCAGCGAGCACAAGGGGCGAGCCAAAGGGATTCTTTAGCGACGCCATCATGAAGGGGGGTGACAACCAAGGTGATCACCGTGGACGCCAAAGCCACTAGCCTTACAGCATGTAAGGCGGGGCGGGGCTTGCGCCCAGAATCCGTGGCCACCGGTAGGAAACATGGAGTTCAACAATGATGCCCCCAAGGAGGTATGTGGTGCCCAAGTCATCACCGTCGTCCGCTCGACTAGAGCCGAGCTGAGCTTTCGCCCAGAACTCCACGCATCATCGCCTGGCGATCTTCCATTCGCGCCATCGCTAGATAAGGCCGTTCCGCGTTACCCAGACCCATCAATAGTATGGAATATTTTAAGTTTTGCATGCTAATATAATTTTTGCATATATACATTCATTCATAATATGATTATTGCATATGTCACAGACAATAAAACCGGTCAAGTGGCTAGAAACAACACTATGGCTGCTCGGGGTGTGGGACATCTTTGAGACGACGACAAGTGAGGTCGTGAATGATGAAGGAGGCGAGTTATGGACGTGCAGTCTCGCTTTCGATATCCCCTTTAGGTACAATAATGAGGTGCGTCAGGACATCATGCAGACTGGACGACGGTCGCGGACCAAGATAGGCGCCCAGATCGATGTTGTGCTGCTTTTTTTGCAGGCAATTGAGTGAATTGGCTATCGTATGCTTGATTTGTCGTCCTTGAAGATAGAAGCTTTACGTCAGCACAGTCTGGATATACCGCGAGTAAGCAAGAGGTATACGACATTCAACTATATGGATGTGGTACATCGTGTATGAGGTGAGAGTAATATTTATTTATTCTTATTATTATATGAGCGCTTCCTGATATTTTTTGTTTGTCCGCCTGCAGGTTTTGCTCTATGATTTCACCTATGCTACATGTGGCTTGCAGCCCATTCTCACGCAAGCTCTTAAGCGACTGGGGTACGCCTGGGACTTCGTGGAAGCGATGGGCCAGAGGACAACAGCTGGCATCCAGTATTGCGTGAGAGTTAGGCAGAACCAGACCATCGATAGTTCGTCAGTAGGCTACAATTATGGGATGCCATGTCCTCGGCGTTGTGAGACAATAGAGAGTGTTGTAGTGCGGGCCTTGCATTACATAGACAATGATCGTGGTTACACAATCCAAGACATACACTACTGGCAGTGGAGACAGGCTAGGGTTGCAGCCGGTAATTTGTATGATCCATGTGTTAGTTAGGTTTATTCGTGTTGTTATGTTTAATCAGGCTTATTCGAATGGTTATGTACTTTAATTAGGTTTATTTGTATGGATATTTTAATTATGTTTGTATACAAGTTAATTATGTTTCATTAGGTTTATTTGTATGGACATCATAATTATATATGTGTGTATGAATTGAAATTTAACTCGTGTGGGATTGAAATGCATATGTAAATAAAAAAAGTTATGAAACTTTGTAGTTGATAACTTTTTCATTTGGAATCATCTACTGTTTTGAAATTCTGTTTGAAATTAAATTTTTAAAGAAGTTTGATTTCTCTTTTTAATTTCTGGCTAAAACTTATAACTAGTCTTTCTCCGTGATACTAACTTCAAATTTAATGATTTTTTCCCTAAAATTTTCTAAATTCATGCTCTATCAATTTATTGTATTCTTACAGCTTTCATTTTGGTCATCTTTTCATATAAATTTGTTTTATCAATTCAAACAGTATTTTGAAGAAGTAAATGAATTCTGCTGTGAAATTCATAAACATAAAAGTTGTAGAAGTGATCAAGATCTACAACTTTTATTTTGGTCATTTCTTTGACCGACAAAGTGATAGTGCACATGATTCATAAATTTACATCTCTCTCTTACTGTTAAACTATCTCTTATAGTTAATTAAACTATAAGAGAGATGTAAATTTTGAATAATGTTTACTACCACTTTATCGGATGGAGGAATGTCTAAAATAAAAGTTGTAGATATCGAAAAGTTATACAACTTTGTAGTTGACAACTTTTTCATTTGAAATCATCTTATCAATGAAAACTATGTTTGAATTTCTCAAATTTGAAATTTATAATTATAATTTATAGCATATGTTATTAAACATGTAATGAAACAAAAGCATAATAAATTGTATATGAAAGTAATTTTGTATTGTAGTTTTTTCAGCTATATTTTTTACCACACAATTTACAATTTTAAGCCTATTTGTGTTAAAGGAAATGTTAAGAACTGTTGCATGAACGGGAAACGAAACTGCTGGGTAGGCAGCAGTTTCGCTGCGCGCCAAAATTTGGCTTTAGTCGCTAGTTGAGCCACCAACCGGGACTAAAGGCCTTTTAGTCCCGGTTGGTGGTCCAACCCGGGACCATAGGGTTGAACCGTATATATACGAGTGTTCTTTCTTCTTCTCCATAGTTCCACTCACCGCCGCCGCCATGCCGCTTCAATCCTCGTCTGCGGCCGCGCTCGCCACCCACATCGTGCACCCGTCCGACATCGCCCTCGTCTTCGGCTCGCGCGGCGGCGTCCCCGACCTCGTATGACCTCGTCTCCCTGGCCGGCGCGCGCGACGGGGCCCCTCTTCCTCGTCTTCGGTGGCCGGCCTCGCCGTGTGCCCGTCAGACCACGCCCTCTTCTCCGGCTCGCGCGGCGGGCCCTCGACCTTGACTCCTCGGCGCGCGCGGCGGTTCCCTCGACCTCGACTCGATCCGGCCGCCCTCCACCTCGCCCTCGACTCGATCCGGCCATGCCCTCCACCTCGTCTCCCCGGTGCACGCGGTGGCGCCCTCGTCCTCGTCCTCGTCTCTAGCGCGCCCTCGTCCTCATCTCCGGCCAGCCTCATCCTCATCCTCCTCTTCGGCGCGCGCCGCGGCTCCATCGCCCTCCTTGTCTCCGACTAGCGCCTTCGCATCTCCGTCCTCACCCTCATCTCCGCCGGTGCCTTCGTCTCTGGCCTCGGCCTCGACCTCGATCTCGTCTGCCGCCAAGTGACAATATACTCATTGCTAACCCCTTCTCATCGTGTGCTGTGTGAAACCGAGCACTCACCCCTAACTTAAGCTAATTGGGTAATTATTTCTATTCGATGCGACTTGTATATTTTGATACAATTTGATACATATATATATATATGTGTGTGTGTGTGTGTGTGCGCGCGCGCGCGTGCACTTTGGTATATGAATTTTGATATATAGACTTTAGTGATATGCATTTTGGTATATGAAAAATATTGACTTCAGTGATATATATATGAATTTTGATATATATGGTTTACAGATGTGAATTTGATATATATGGTTTACAGATGTGAATTTTGATATATAGACTTTAGTGCCTGATATTTTGGTATATGAAAAATTTTGACATCAGTGATATATATGAATTTTGGTGTATGAATTCATATATTGACTCCAGTGATATGAATTTTGATATATTTAGTGAGAAGAGATGAGTAGACGTCTCTTTAAACCAATTGTCCCAGGTTGGGGCTATACAATTACTCGTGGATTCACACCAATGTTGCCGAATGTACCGTTCAACAATATATGTTTTCAATAAATCAATAGGTTTTACATACGCTTGTACACAATATAATTTTCTGATATGTATATATATATATATATGTTTCTTAAATGTACCGTAGGTAATTGACCCAATTATTTAGCTTGAAGAGACAGTCTCGAATTTCGGGGTTGAGGTAGTGGATGTTGAATGCTTTGAGGTAGATAATAGTCGATTGATGCAATGTCGAGTTGGCTTTTCCATCGCCGCTAGGAGGGATAGAGGTGTTGTACAAATCTCAGAGGTGGGAAGAAAGGCACCTGATAAGGCTATTGCACAAAAATATGGTGTCCTAGCATGTGTAAATAAGCTTGCGAATATTGGGTACAACCTGCCTACTTATTCCTCCATGACGATACAAGCTATTGATGCGGGCTCTTATCATGATGCTACGGGCTTTTGTGCAAGGATGGCTCAAAACAACCGGAATGATGTGGTAAGTCGAAGTCGAACTCATAGTTTGTATCCAGATTTGTTGTTAATTGGAAAGCTTGGTTCTTATATCCATTTTTTCTGCCAACACTTAATTACAGGTTGAGGACTATGACTTAACCTACGCAGAATGCAGCTTTGAAGCCTTTTTAACCAAACAATGTATGCATTGGGTTATGAATGGAAATATGCGATGAATGGCCAACACTTACTATGGAAGGATTTCAGGAGAAGCTGCTTGCGACTAAGAGGAGATCATCTGACCCACCGACTTCTCAACCACCGCTAACCGTCGTGAGTAGACCCTGTGCTCGTACTTTTGAAACAAAGGGAGAGTGCATTATTTAATGCCTCGGATTACGTAAATGACATTTGTGCATACCATCGGCGATCTACAATTCACCGAGTTGATAATACAATGTAGTCAAACTTGGCGGTGATCTACTTGCGCTTGCATGAACTTGGTGTGTAGTTGAACTTTGGGGTGTACTTGGACATCTCTAGCTAGTTTGTAATGACTTGTTTTTAATTTACTATGGTTTGTAAGAACTTGATGAATGGGGATGATCATTGTAATATATAAGCTCTTACTTCATTAGTTTCGTTCTTATTTAGTTATGGATGACAAACAATAATATAGCATATATAATACGTGTACGAAAACTATTTGAAACGAAAACAAATTGAATGGAAAAAAACTGCAAAAGAAAAGAAAAAGAAAACAAAAAAAGTAATATTTAGTCCCGGTTAGTTATACCAATCGGGACCGAAGGTGCCCACTCTCGGGCTTGGCCTGGAGGCCCCTTTAGTCCCGGTTGGTATAAACCACCGGAACTAAATGTTCCTCATTCAATCCCGGTTGTGAGGCCCGGGACTAAAGGACGGGCCTTTAGTCCCGGATTGGCAATCTTGGTTGGGAAACCGGACTATAGAGGGTTTCCCAACTGGGACTGCTACCCATATGTGCACTAGTGTGGGGTTCCCCGCCGGCGAGCCGCAGGGCGGCGTTGTTCTCGCCGTTGCGGATGCCGTCCATGACCACAAGCTCCTCCTCTCGTCCTGGTCTTGTCTGCCCTGTGTGGACTTTGTGGAGTGGTACGTGTTACCTGCCGCTGCTGATTAGCGAGTTAATTATAGGGGATCAGCGCGCGGTGAGGAGCAGCAGGGGGCGCGCGGGCAAGAAGTCGCTAGGGTTAATTGGATCCGTTTGATCGCGGCGGAACGGCACGGATTGGGATGCCGTCGCAAGGAAGGAATGGAGATGGGTGTCCGTCCACACCACGCCCTGGGCAGCTAGCCAGATGTGACGTGCCGCGTGCGTGCGAAATTGGATGGATTCGCCGGTGCTTGTCTCTCAAATTTCATTTTTTCTATCTCGTTCATATTTTTTGTTGAAATTTTTCGAGCATATTTAGATGATTGTTCTTTTGAAAAAAAAAAACACGGGGGCGTGAGAAGGCCGGGGCGGGTGGGAGCATACCTTCTCACGGTATAGCTAGTGTAGCAATGGTTGGTTGTTTGAAAAAAAGGATAAGCCTCGAGTTGATGCCAAACCCGGTCGATGGACTAGCTACGTATATATAACTCTCTTTAAGTTATTATTATACTCCCTTCATTCCAAATTATAAAACATTTTGATTTTTCTAGATACATTATATTTTTTCTAGACATAGTGTATATCTAGGTAAATAACAAAAGCTACGGATTTAAAAAAGACAAAACATCTTATAATTTTGAATGAAGGGAGTAAGACATTTTGACTTTTTTAATATGTAGTTTTTGTTGTGTGCACCCGTTTGTTCTAAATTATAATATATTTTAATTTTTATAGATACGTTAATTTTACTATATGTCTTACTGTTTCTAAAGAGGCTCCAACAGAGACATCATGTTAATTATTCCAGCCACACTAGAAAAAGGTAAATCATATCTCACAATAATCAGAAACATTTAATAACCTTTAGTTTTGATTAGGGAGTTAATTACAGAGGATCAGATGTGGGGAGCAGGGCGCGTGGGCAAGTAATCACATGCTTAATTGGAGCCATTTGATCGCGGCAGAACGGCTCGGGTGGGATTATATGCCATCGCACGGAAAAGCAATGGAGCAGCTGTGCACACACCACACCCTGTAGCGAAATGTGACGTGCGTGCGGGGTTGGCTATGGGATCAAATTAGACGCTGCGCGATGCTGTGCGGGTAACGTATATATTATATTTAAATATATAGTAAACTTATTGAAAAAATAAATATATTTTAAAACGGAGGGAGTGGCACAAAGTGCTTGGCCTCGCGTATAGTAAATGGTACACTAATACAGAGACGGGCTTTACTTCCGGTGGGGAACCACCTCTAGTCCCGATTCCCCACCCGGGAGTAAGCATCCGGGACTAAAGGACCCCCTTTAGTCCCGGGTCAGGAACCGGTGGGTAACACCAACCGGGACTAAAGGTCCTCCCAGCTTTAAAAAAAATAATACCTCACACCGCTGCGTCCCGTGAGATTCGAACCCAAGACCTCATGCATTGCCTCGCGCGTAGCTTACCACCCCACCTACACAACAACACATCTAACAATGGATGGGATGCTTCCTTTTGAACTAACCCATCGGGGACCTTTAGTCCGGTTGGTGGCACCAACCGGGATTAAAAGGTCCTTTAATCCGGGTTGGTGTTACCAACCGGGACTAAAGGTCTATAGTCCCGGTTTGGTAACACCAACCGGGACTAAAGGTTGAGGACTTTTAGTCTCGGTTGGTGGCTCCAACCGGAGTAAGAATTCATCCCTTAGTCCCATTGGTGTCTCCAACCGGACTAAAGGTCCCCACCATCGTGCTGAGCGCAATGAGTCGTTGAGCATGGACCTTTAGTCCCGGTTGGAGACACCAACCGGGACTAAAGGTCTCTAATCCCGGGCGCAAAAAAATACCGGAACTAAAGTCCATTTTAGCCTCGGATGAAAGATCTATTCTCTAATAGTGGTAAAAAAAATAAACAGTACTACTAGTACATAGATTGAGCTACTCCAGCTGTCGGAATCCGATTCCGCAGGTGGTTGTTGATTTAATTTCATCTTGGTGCATTGGGTCCCGGTAGATTGGCGCAAGCAGATGACCAACGAGATCATCATCACGGCATCATGCCACGGCAGAGGATGGAGAGGATATCACCAACGTGCCAGTGGCCTGGTCGCCTGGTGCCTACTTCTTCTGTTCTTTTGTTTCAATCCCGTAAAGCTGCTGTTTTTTTTTTCTGAAAAAAGTTCCAGCAAACAGGCAGAAGATCCTGCTTTTGGCTGCTTCCACAGCCATCAAATAACGGAACGCGCGTCGTTCTGTCAGTTACGGCGGTCGGTATGGCGCCGTATCCCGTATTTTCCCGAGTCTACTCCAGCTGAGGCCTGGCGCGGTCAGGCAGTCGGGCAAAGAGAGAGCTAAGCGCGCTGCTTGCGTTAGCGATGATATTGCCAACAGCTGTCAAGGGATGGGATACGTATAAACAACTAGTACAACTGTCACCTACTAATACTACGTCCGATCCAACCCCTAAAAAACCACCCAAGTTTGCATTATGTTTCATGGGCGTGTAGGATATTCTACTCTGTTATCATTCTCAATAAATATAATAAGACAAAAAAAAAGTATAGCACTCCACGTCCGACGACAAAACTGTACTTTACCGCCCGGCCCATCGGTTTGCTTGCTTGTCTCGTCTCTCTCTAGTGCCTGTTTAGTTTCTAAAATTTTATAAAATTTTTCAATATTTCTCGTCACATTGAATCTTTGGACGTATGCATGAAGCATTAAATATAAATAAAAAATAAAACTAATTATACAGTTTAGACGAAATTCACGAGACGAATCTTTTAAGCCTAATTAGACTATGATTGGACACTAATTGTCAAATAACAACAAAAGTGCTACAGTACCATTTCGCAAAAAAATTCGAAAACTAAACAAGGCCCTAGTCTGCGTCCCATTCATCTCTTTGTCTTATAAAAAAAAAATCATCTATTAAGGTAATGTTCGCTTCTCTTATAATCCGTCTTTTTCAACTTGTTTTTTCAGCTGGAACAGTATTTTTCTCTCACAACAAATCAACCGGAACAGTGTTTTGCCTTGTTTTTTCAGCGAAGCGAACGGGGCTTTATGTATCAACTACAATACGTATAAGCTCGTTATATTTAATCGCATCGCCAACCAGCTGGCAAAGCCAGCTCAGTCCAAACTAGCTTTGCACGTATTCAAAAGATGGCTTGCTTTTTCGTGGTCATATTCTTCTTCTATTCGGATGGGCCGGGGCACATAAATTAAAATTAAGCACGGAACCGCATTAATTTATACACGCCCATGTACCTAATATTTTCTTATGCAGTTCACATGAAATCAAATAACTTCTTATTCAATTGTATAGTCCCGATTAACTTCTTTTCTGAGCAACTTGAATGAACTAGCAAAACTTCTGTATCTCAGAAGTTGATACATTGGATTTCAGCTCCAATAAAGCTCAAACTTTCAAGTGTAAATTTGCAAGGTTAAATTCATGGGAGGTGCAAAAGAAAGAAAATATCAGTTGTTAGCTACCCCTCCATGTTCCTAAAGAAAATCGTTTTAAGGTTGTCTTAAGTCAAATATTTTAAACTTTGACCACAAATACACTTTTTGGGGTTGAATTTGAAAATATGAAAGTGATGTAAGTAAATTCATCTCGAAATGTAGTTTTATAAAAGTATATATTAACTATATTCTATAAATATTTTATAGCAAAAAGTAGTGGTCAAAGTTATTTTCCAAAACGACTTTCTTTAAGGACATGAAGCAAGTAAGTGAGTAGCAGTGAACTTTATTGATAAAAAATGCCATAGAAAACAGCAACATTTAAAACCTGTCGTCTGGATCCCTTTCAGTGGGCTGAACGGGAATCAGTTTCCTAATTTGGCCTCTTTGGCTGGCCCATGAACTGCAAAGCTGAGATTAATTCCAGGCCTTTCTAAGGCTTGAGAGGCCGAGATGGCAGCCCTCGTCAAATTATGGGCCTGCCGGCCTGCGCACTCCTGTGTTGTAGTGTAGCCAGCGCCTAGCAGCCTAGCGCCCCGGCGGAGAAGGTAGAAGAGAGAGACGGGGGAGAAGTATACAAGGAAAAAAATAAATATGTTGTTGATAAGTAGGTTCTAAGAAAAAAAACAAGATTTAATACGAATAAATTACTTATACATATACATACTTTTTAGGGGATGAGAAAAGATCAAAGAAAGGTGATTTAATACTTTTTATGTTCTAAATTAAAGGCGTTTTGATTTTTTAGATACATTATTTTTACTAAAAGCATGTATCAAGACATATATAGTGTATGTCAAAGTGAATAGCGAAAACTATGTATCTAAAAAAAAAGCTTTTAGAATGAGTAGAAATTAAAGGCACCTAAAAGCCCGAGATGACAGAAGGGGAAAATAACATTACACTCAGATGGATTGGTTTGGTAAAACAGCTGGCGCGCTATTAAGATCAATTGATATATGGGCAGGGCAGCTGGGCAGGACGCACCACACGACTTTTACATAGGATGCAGCGTCAAAGTCGTCGACGTACAAAATGCTCGCACGGGTTGGAAGAAAAAGGGTGGCCGCGCCTCCCTTAGCCGCCAAAATCAGTGTGAACCGGCATTCTGGCGTGTCGCGTGCTCTCGAGGCTCGAGCTTGCTTAGATCGATATCCATTCCGTGTCAAAATAACTGCACATTTTAATTTGTATAAGAGTTAAAATTTTTGAAATTTAACTAAGGATACAGAAAATAGTATCAATGTTCTATTTGTAGATAAAATTATTTTGAAATCATATTGTACATCCAGTCTATAATACATATATCATAAATATTAATTTTTTTTAATATATTAGTTAAATTTAAAATCTTTTTTGTGAAGCGATATGTCGAAACAGATGAAATATATATATATATATATATATATATATATATATATATATATATATATATATATATATATATATTACCAAGAAGCATACCTCGCACGTTGTTGCGGGAAAATTTTAGTGGATGATGACGTAGATCACTTTCATTAATAGATAAGGTCTGGCCCTGTTCGCTTGAACTTATCAACCGTACCGTTTTAGCGAAATAACAGTGTTTCTCTCTCACAACAAATCAGCATCGGCCGTTTTTCCAGCCAGCCGAACATGGCCTATAATCTATACTATGCTGCTGGACTGTAGGTGGATTTTTTTTTTTGCATATTTAGGTCGAATTATAGTGCGGTTTAGAATTACAAGCTATCGGCTGCTTTTCACCTGGTTGGTTTCTTTAAAATTTGGTTTTTGGCCGGTACCAGACTTGGTTAATTGTGAGAGAAAACACATTGTTGATTGACCGGTTTGGTTTTAATTAATTTGAAACCAACAAGTGAATGTTCGTTCGTATGTATAGATATATAGATTATACCATATATAGATAGATATAGATATACATACATAATTATATATTATTAATTAATTTGACGCGGGGCACGAAGCTTCCTCAGCTCCCTCCCGACTCCGTCCGTGTTCAGACTGACGACGCACACCCGTCCCCGTCGTGACATTACGAAGCTTCCTCAGTTGGAGAAGCACACCGCACACCGCACACCCGTCCCCGCCACGGGCCAGGCGCCTCCGCCAGTTCGGTCTCCCATATTTCTGATTTTATCTAGAACGGAATTAGGGCCCATGGGGAGGGCTTGCCGCGCTTATATATTTCCACTCTCGATCCCACACGTAGCCAGCCAGTACCGTTCAAAAAGAAAAGAAAAAAAAATTAAACACATAGCCAGCCACCAAAGCGCTCACCTGCGCAGCAGATGCTCATGAGCCATCACCAGTCTAGGCGGGAGCGGCGGCAGGGCGACACCGACGGCGCCTCCGCCTCCGCCTCGGCGACCAGCTGGTTCCCCGCGGGCGCGGCACTGGGGGCTGCAGGCTTGGCCACCGCTTCCACGGCGATCACCTGCATGGCCATCTCCGAGCAGTCGTCCGACCCGCCGCCGGCGGCGTTGTTCCAGCAAGGGAACGACGACTCCAGCTGCTGCTACCTCCTCGCGCTATCGGGGCTCTTCTATTCGGGGATCGCCGAGCTCGGCGCCGCCGTCTGGGTGATGGCCGAACCCCGCGGCCGCGTCGTCGCCGGCAGGAGGCTCGTGTACGCGTCCCTCGTCCCGCTGACGGCCGCCGTCGGCCTGCTAGCGGTGGCCACGCTCTTCTGGGGACGTATACGTAGCGTCACTCGTCAGATTGCGCCACTGCCAAGGCTATATATTGTCTAGCTATAATAAGTGGATGAAGGCGTGCTTGATTGCTTATTAATTTTCCATGCTGGAGATGATCTGCACGTGTAGCTTTGTTCCACTTCCATTCGGGGTCGTGCTCGTGCTCGTGCGTGCGTGTGTACGGTTGCGTCCAGTCGTCGAGTCGAGTTTAACTGATTAATTATTTATTTATTATAATTACTCTGTCGCATATTTGCCGTAAGTACGTGTCGTCGTGTCCTGTACGTACTAGTTCTACTCTAAAATATGACTTCGTCCTGCGTTCTTTCAAGTTTCAACTGTACCGTACGTCCGTACCTTTCGATGAAACAGACGTTGAGAGCATAAACAACTGAAGCACGTCTTCTTACAACTAATTTTAGATCTTAACAAACAACACTATATATACTTTGATATATATTCTAGGATGCATCCCTACATAGCGCTCCTTTGCAACGCAGGAATTTCACATAAATCAGTTCATTTTCACACACAAAAAAACATAATAAAAAAATCCCGCAATCTAAAGGGGCCTTAAACTTGTTTGAAAATTTGGTGATGCATTATTTTGCTTGTACCCAATGTCCGTACTTTCTGATAAAATAGATGTTGAGAGGATAATAATCATGTTTCCTCCAAGGTACTCGACCTTTTCCGACTGAAGCATGCAGTGTTGTAAACTTACAACTAATTTTAGATCCTGTCGAGCATTACAACTTTAGTATAGGGCATTGTTTCATTCCGAAATTGTTTGAAAAATTTAATACCAATTTTGAAAATTTAAAATGAATACTTAAGACCCAAAATGTCTTCAAATAAAAAATTGTCAACTACAAAGTTATAGATCGTGCTGACCACTATGACTTTTGTGTTGACTATGTCAACATCAAATGGTCGTTTGAAAATTCTAAAATATAAACTTTAAAATCTAAGAACTTAAATACCTATTGAGGACACTCAAAACAACTTCAAATAAAATATAAACTACAAAGTTCTAGATCACATTGAGAATTATAACTTTGGTCTAGACCATGTCAATATTAGAGATCATACAAAAATTCTAAATTTTGAATTTCAAATTCTATGAATTTAGAACAAAATCTTAAGATGTCCACTTCTATCAAAATGGCTTCAACTCATCCACCAGAGAAGCTACTTCACATGAGGAGCTAGAGCCCTACCAAATAGGGCCCTATTATTCACACAAAAGCTTGTTATGGTTGGGAATACCAGGGGTCAATGTAGCTCTCCCTGTTACATGCACCTTGTTGCACATATGCATGCATGCATGCCAGGATGCATGCAACCACGCATGCTACCGCAACTACTTTGAAAATTTATCGGACAGGGTAAGAACGCCCGATACGGTTCTAACAACGCTCCACTAGCGCTTCTACGTAGTCTGGACATTGGCTAATTGTAATAAATAATGAGCTTCTACTAGCAAATAAGCACAAAAATGAGGCATAAAGATTCAAACAATTTTAAGCTTGGCACCATAAGATAGAGTATGTTTTTAGAAAAATAAAATCTAAAACTAGTTTCACAATTTTCTGAGGTAAAACAAATTTTCTAAGAATAAAGCAAATTTTAGTATTTTAATTACATTAATTTTCCATGTAGAAATATTTCGATAAAATTTTTTAATTTTATTTTTATGATTTTTTGGATATTTTTGTAAAAGGTTTCTAGTCCAATTTTACCCATAAACTTTCAACTTAGTTCGATTTATTCCTCTAACGTGCCTTCACATAAGCAAAATCACCCACGGTGAAAAAATAAATGGTATTAAAAGTTGAGGAATATAAATAAATTAGTTTTGTAGTTCAAGAAGCAAAATCAGGCGACCGTGATAGTTGAAGGAGATAAATTGAACTTTTTTCCAAGATTAGACTGCAACAATAGTTAAAGAGGTATAAGATAGATTTTTTTCCTGGAAACAAAAAAAGAAAGGCCCAAAACGAAGGTTGAAAAAAAGGCCGAAATCCACACAACCGCCCCCCCCCCAAAAAAAAAAAAAACAGTTTCCAGTTCGGGCTGTACATTTGGGGTTGGGCCGTGAGGCTCCCAGTCTTTTCAAAGTCCACGTTTTGCCGATCGCCGCCCTTGTACCATCATGATTGATAGCACTAATTCAGAATCAGTTTGCTCTTGTACCATGATTTCTATTCTACAATGATTTTAGAAATAGCATTGATTTTGGCCTGATCATAGCACCACCTACTACTCTCCCATGACGTCATGCATAGACGGCCCAGATCACACACGGAGCTCCATGTAAGCCTTTTTTTTGTTTGGCTCACTGGACGGTAGTTTGTAGAATTTGCTCACAAGGTGTTGATAGATTGGGAAAGGGCAGCGGTGGGCTAAGTCCTAGACTACTATTACTCCGTAGTAATAGTACAACGGCACCTGTAATGACTGACTCATAATTTAGTTCTAAGAATTTTTTCATATTTTAATAGAAGAAAGAGGAAAACTAGTTCTTATCAAGAGCTAGACGCATACACATTCCAAGATCGTGTGGAAGTGTAATAATGTGAGCCTAATCATACTACGAGCCATTGCTAAAAACTAGCATAATCATACTATGAGCCATTGTTAAAAACTAGCATTGTTGAAGAAGTTAGCTCAGAGCTAGTAACTGACTTATACCATTACATGTGCCCTAATGCATAGCATATGATTAGCTAGGAGCCTAGGAGTAGCTTCTTAGCGCGACGCGGGCCAGGAAATGCTAGAGTGCCATGCTAATACTGCGCGTCGTATTACACGCTGACCCAGTCGATGATAACCGGGAATTGAATCAACGATAAGCAAGTGCACGTTCCACGCATCATTGTTCACAAAGCAGCGACAAATTAGTGTGCTCCCGGTCGCACACATTTTGTCTGAGATCCCAATTAAGCTGTATGCAAAGAGGGGAACGTTACACACATACATATATACCACCGTTGATCTTTTTACGCGAAGCAAGGGTGAAAGCCTAAGTGGAATGATGGTAGATGTGGTTCGCTCAGCGCGAAAAGTAGATCCGAACCGTTTGGACTCTGGAACGTTACATCTTTCCATGTAGCCGATGAATCCTGTCCGGTTTGGTCCTCTTCCTTAGCAGGCCCGGCCCACTCTATCCTAGTTAGGCCTTTCTTCATGGGGCAAGGGTACCCAAGGTCCAATATATTGACAAAGTGTCTTTTGAGCAAATGGCTTTTCAAACTTGGAAGGAGCTAATAAGGAACAAAATACCTGAGGAACGAGACTCTAAGTCAAGTTGAAAAGAAAATTTCTCAAGTCAAGGGAATTTTAAACCAAAAATAGAACCCAAAGGATGATAAATAGTTGGGATCCCATGCTTTGAAATCTAATATCTAAATTAATTTAATATAGTACAGAAACAAGCAACAATGGCTGATATACTTAATTCCACCCCACTCAATGTGTCTTTTAGAAGGGCACTAGTTGGGAACATGATGTTAGAATGACAAAGCCTAGTCGCAAGAGTTTCTTTTATTAATTTAAATGAGGATAGGGATACTTTTGTCTAGAAACAAAATAGTAATGTCTTGTTTTCTGTTAAATTCATGTATAAATACCTAGTCCATAAAGGGATTAAGATTACCGAGAATATTTGGCAAATGAAAGTGCCCCTCAAGATTAAGATTTGTCTTTGGTTTTTAAAGAAAGGGGTGATTCTTACAAAAGAACAACCTTGCTAAAATAAATTGGAATGGTAGTAAGACTTATTGGTTTTTAGCAAATCTAAAGCTATTCAACGCTTGTTATTTAATTGTCATTATGCCTGAAAGGATCAAGATGCCCAAGAGGGGGGGGTGAATTGGGCTAATTCTAAATTTTCTTGCAATAATCAAATCCTACGGATAGCCCAATTAACCCCTTGTGCCTAGAAAAGTGTTTATGTCAAACTAATGCACAACAACCTCGCAACCTATGTTCCAAACTTACTCTAGTAAGCAATTCTATGAATGTGAAACAAGTATTGAATTGCTCAAAATAATACTCAAAGTAAGTGCTCAAAGTAAATAGAGAGAGAAAGAAACGCGGTGATGTTTTGCCGAGGTATCGGAGAGTCGCCACTCCCCACTAGTCCTCGTTGGAGCACCCGCGCAAGGGTGTAGCTCCCCCTTGATCCGCGCAAGGATCAAGTGTTCTCTACGGGTTGATTCTTCGACACTCTGTCGCGGCGAATCACCCAAAACCGCTCACAAATTGAGTTGGGTCACCCACAAGCTCCGCCGGGTGATCACCAAGCTCCCAATCACCACCAAGCCGTCTAGGTGATGGCGATCACCAAGAGTAACAAGCACGAACTCTCACTTGACCACACGAAGCCTAATGAGAAGATGGATGCACATTTGTCTACTCTTGATTCACTAATGAGGTTTCACTTTTGGATTCTCAAATCACAAACACCTCACTAGGACATTGCTCTTCTTGGCACTCACAAACGTGTTTCTCAGCTGTTGGAATGAGCAAAAGTCACTTCACACACGAGTGAAGCTTCTATTTGTAAGGCAGCCTGAAAAACGAACCGTTATGAGCTTCTGCGGGATGACCGGACGCTCCGATCATATTGACCGGACGCTCCAGTCAGTTCAACCCGCGCAACAGTTTCCAAGTGATGACCGGACGCTGACAGGGTCCGGTCAGCACTGACCGGACGCGTCCGGTCGATCTTGGATGCTTACTGTAAACGACCGGACGCTGGATACTCAGGGTCCGGTCACCACTGACCGGACGCGTCCGGTCACACTTTCTCAAATCTGGACCCTTACTGGAGTCGATCGGACGCTGGCCCCCAGCGTCCGGTCACACGACCTTCCAGCGTCCGGTCACTCCAGACTTGTTCTCCTCAGTCAAATGAACTGACCGGACCCTGCGGCCAGCGTCCGGTCGCACCGGAGCCAGCGTCCGGTCAGTATTTGACCCTCCATTCACTTCCAACTTTCAATCATATCCAAAGGATTTTAGGCATTCATAGGAGCTACCTAGAGCTAGTTTTAACAAGTGTGCACCACACCTAACTCACTAGACTCAACTAGGTCAAGCTACCCGTTCATACCCCCCTTCATAGAACGGCCAAAGGAAAAACAAAGTCCTAAACTACTCTAAGTGTCTCTCCAACTTCAATTGACACTTAGTACTAGTTATCCTTAACCTTGTCGTCCATCCTTTGAAAACCGAAACGATTTCCATCGTAGGGGCATGACAACCTCGATTGCCCAATCAATCTCCATTACCATGACCTAACTTAATTGCCTCTGCAAAACACACGTTAGTCATAGTAATCTTGTATTGACATTAATCACCGAAATCCACTTAGGGGCCTAGATGCTTTCAATCTCCCCCTTTTTGATGATTGATGACAATACCACCTCGAGTATGTTAAAGAGTGAGGTTTTTGAAGGGCTTGGTTCATATAAGCTTTTGTCGTTAAGAACAAAAGAGTTAGGCAAGCTTATATGACCCAAGCCAACACAATGTACTCAAAGGATATGAATTAAGCATGAGTACAAGTAACAAAGCTCGTTTGCTTCGAAGTATAAGCGCGGAAGCAAAAACAAATAAGCATAACGCAAGTGATATGACATATAGATAATGCAAGGTAGAAATCACACATGTTAAATATCACAAGCACGTAGATAGCACTATCACATATATATAATAGTATGCATGAAAGTAAACACACGAATGCACAAGTAATAGTGTATCACACAAATAGAACTCCAAATGTATATAATAGGCTAATACTAGATAACTAGCTCTCCCTAAATGTAGCTCCCCCTGAGACTACATACTCGAACACCCTCTCCCCCTTTGGCGTCAAAACACCAAAACCTAGGGGTCGGACGGCGAGGCAGCAGCGGACGAGCCGGGCACTGAAGAACGAGGGGCAAGCTGGAACCGGGCACCATCATCATCTGACCCTGAGCTCTGAACTGACTGACCCTCTGTGGCAGTAAGTGTCGCTGAAGCTGTCTGGGTCTGAGCTGGAGCTGGTGCTGCCTGTGAAGCTGCTAGTATGTCTGTCGTAGGATCTGACGAGGCGACAGATGAGGGGAGCCTCTGAGTAGTCACAGCGACTGGGTCTACTATAGATGGACCGGCAGAATGCATATGAGGCGGAGTAGGCATGCCGGTCAACTCGCTGAAAGATGCTCCAAGATTCCTGAAGACTGACGTGTCAGGCACGAATAGCGAGGAAGACTGCTCTGGAGTGAAGCCCATCTGAAGTGGAGTGAACTGCGGGGCTACCACGGGTGAGGCTAACCACTGGGACACCTGTATAGGTAGTGAAGCAAACTGAGCTGGAGGCTGTCCCTGACTCTGGAGCCCACTAGGCTGTACTGCTAGAGTCGTCGAAGTGGTAGGAGGCTGTGGCAGTGGAACCCCAATGGCTGTCACTACATGCTGCATGAATCCCATGAGCTGCTGCTGCTGCATAAGTAACTGCTGGTGCTGAAGGAGCTGCTGCTGCCGCTGGAACTCGTCCTAACGAGCCTGAAACTGTGCGAAGTTGGTAGCTGTCTCCTGTGCCTGTCATGTCTGATCCTGCTGCATTCGCTCAAGAATAGCAATGAGAGCGGGGTCTGTCTGCGGAGCAGGTGGAGCAGAACTGGAGCTACCGGCCTCTGCATCGTGTCTGCGTGGAGGCATCTGAGGTATAGGCTGGTAGTCGTCGTTAGAGCTGTCACTGTACTCGCTCACCTCCTGCTGTGCCTCTAGCTCCTCCTCCTCAGTGGCTGCAATCCCTCTGATGATCTCATCTTGCTGAGCTGCGGACTCTGGCATGTCGGGACGACGGCTAGGCTGTCTGGGTGCCTGAGGAGTGGTGTGTCTGATCCTCTATGACAGGTTGTAAGCTGGGAACTCTGTGGTGGCACCTGTATACTCATCCATCATACCAGGGGGCTTATCACGCACTACTCTGCGGATAAGAAACGTGATCCAGTGCGCATAAGGAAGCTGCCTGCGGCCCTTGAATCCCTCAGCTATAGTGTCCTCTATCTCTGAAAGAAGGAGGTCCCAGATATCAAATACTGTCTGCTGCATCAGGGCATTAAGAAGCCAGAGCTGTAAGCGAGTTAGGCCCTCTCTATATCCCAACCTGGGAAGCAGTGTCCTCCTGATAATAGCCTCTAGCACTCTCGCTGTGGGAGTCAAGTCACTGGGGTTCCTCCTCGACCCCTCTCCAAAAGGCTCCTTGAAGCAACGTCGCACTAAATCTGTAGGAGGCACCAAACCTCCGTGAGGATGCCTAGGAGGCTCCTGCTGTCCATAACAGACCTCATGTATCTTGACAGGCTGCTCCTGTAGCCTTAGTATCTCTCTGACCCTGTCACTCGTCACTCTGTAGTCTTTGCCTCTGAAAGCAAAGTGAATAAACATGTGATGTGGATCGATGAAGAGTGAAGCATAGAACTGATGAACCTAAGATGGTACATATATCCCCGTCCGTCCAATCAAATCTGTCAGTCCTGGCAAATATGACAAGTATGGCCGAATGCTCTCTCTGGCTGCTGCCACAATAGACTCTATCTGACAGACTCTCTGAGATCTGAACACTGCCCCACTGTTGAGATAAGCATTGTAGAAATCCTCCTGTAGTGGCGTGTAGAAACCCTCAGCTGCTCTCTCATCCCTCCTCGGGGGAAACCAAACCTCAAACTCAACAAAACGCAGCTGCTGAACCTACCTGGCGGTAGCGGCCCTCAAGTCGAGGTGAACCACTGGAGGTGGACCCTGTGGTCTAGGTGGAGGACGTGATCCCCTCTGCTGTGTCGGTGGCCTCGGTGAGAATGGTACACGGGTCCGTCCAGAGCGGCAAAGCTGGGGTGCCGGCTCTGTCTCATCGGCCTCCTGGGTCTACTGAGGCTCTGCTTGTGGGGGCTGCTGCTGTGCTGACGGACCCTCCTCAATGGTAACCCGTCATCCTGCAAACGTGACAGTCTCAGCTGGACTACCGTGACGACGCTCAACCTCCTCAAGCGCAGCTCTGAATGCTGGTGAAACTGGCTGATCTGTAATGACAACTCCGCTGCGGGCACCACCTCTCTCGGCACGCTCTGCGGCCTCTGCAACAGCTGCTGCTCTCGCTATCTCTGCGTCAGGGTACTTCCTCTTCTTGGATGTCACCTGCTTGGTTGACTTGCCCTTCGATCCGGCTGGCTGGCGAGGCGGGGGCCTCCGATCATCATCACCTGGGCCACCACCAACATTCTTGGTGCGGGCCATCTGAACTGACCAGATGGTGAACTGACGCTGATGAGGATCAACAGACAAACTGAACCTCTCAAGGCTTGGCCTCGATCCTTACTCGCGAGCTTGGCTCCGAGATGACTGCCAATTGCCACAAGAACCACAACGGAACCGACTCGCTGCACGATAGAGTAGATGGATATACAAATAAATACCATATTGCTAGTAGATGTGAAACCCTAATAGAGAAAGCAATGTAGATGTGAAATTGAATCGAATGGCTTTCTACCTGACGATCAGCGAACCGAGAAAAGATAAGTTCACACGGGGAACTCGGAGCCGGCTAGGGTTAGGTCAAACAATCTGAAAGCAATGGGGAATCAATGACTGCAGCTTGATCTAGATCACAACAGAGCAAATTGAAAAAATTGGTCTTACCAACGATGAAGGAGGTAGGACTAGGGCACGATGAAACTTGATGACCCTGGAAGACCGGAGGCACGGGCGCTCGGGGAGACACGGCGGCGCGGCGAGCCCTGGTGGCGCGCGGCTAGCAAGGAGGCCGGGCGAGCGCGGGCAAGGGAGGTGCGGGCCGAGCTGGCGTGGGAGCGCGTGGGGAGGCTCGGGCGCAGTGGGGCGGCGTGGCGAGGCAGTAGCACGGCGGCGCGCTTGGCTGCGGCGGCGAGCAGTGGAGGCGGCAGCTCGGGCTAGGGCAGACGGCAAGATTGCGATGGTTTTTGGTGGTACGGTTAAGTAGTCCCCCAAACGCGATAGAAAAGGAAACTGAAAAGAGTCCTGAAGACACGCGAGATCCACTGACCGGACGCTCCGGTGGTATCGACCGGACGCTACCACCCAGCGTCCGGTCGATTCCAGAGAGGTCCAAATCCTCTGGAATCGAGACCGAACACGTCCGGTGGTCCATGACCGGACGCAGGCAGGGTCCGGTCAGAACAACTTGAGCACACTTCGATCGACCGGACGCAGAATCCTTCCTGACCGGACGCACAGATGCAGCGTCCGGTCACTCCTTCGGCAGCAGTTCACCTCCTGTGAACTGACCGAACGCTGGACAGCAGCGTCCGGTGCAGCGTCCGGGGCACCTTTTCCAGCAAACCTCCAACCTTCCTTCGCGCTGCCTGTTCCCAATCAAGTCCCAACTTGAAAAAGATCCAAATAAACACCAATTGGGACTGATGTGAGTGACCTCTCTCAAACCCTCATATTTTTCAAAATATTTTGCCTTAGGCTATAATTCTTTTTAAGAAAATAGGCAACAAGAGGGCAAATGGAACAAACTGACAAAACAACATTCATGCATATACAATACTTGTAAGTAAATCTAGTTGCTTGTCAAGTTTGATCCAAGGTTAAGCTTCTTCACACGCTTTTCGGCGGTTATCTTAACCATGTTAGACAAGCCCTATGTGCATTGCCACAAATTAAACATGTTGTATATTACAATGAATGCAAGGGACAACACAAGCTCAATTTTTAGTGAAGTTACTAAAATCAAGTACATTTAGCTCATTCCGCAATCTACAAAATGTAGCCTCATCTAGCGGTTTTGTGAAGATATCCGCTAATTGATCTTCGGATCTTACACCTTCTAGTGATATATCATTTTTAGCCACATGATCTCTTAGAAAGTGATGGCGAATATCTATATGCTTGGTGCGAGAGTGTTGAACCGGATTATTTGCAAGTTTTACCGCACTTTCATTGTCGCACAAAAGAGGTACTTTCTCTAGAACTACTCCATAGTCTAGCAAAGTTTGTTTCATGTATAATATTTGTGCGCAACAGGCACCCGCGGCAATGTATTCCGCTTCGGCGGTGGACAAAGCCACACTATTTTGTTTCTTGGAGGACCAAGACACAAGTGATCTACCAAGCAAATGGCACCCTCCGGATGTGCTTTTTCTATCAACTTTGCATCCGGCGTAATCCGAATCGGAATAGCCAATTAATTCAAATAAAGCTCCTTTGGGATACCAAAGACCAATGCTTGGTGTGTGCTTAAGATACCTAAGGATTCTTTTTACGGCAATTAAATGTGTTTCCTTAGGACTCGCTTGAAATCTAGCACACATACACACACTAAACATGATGTCGGGCCTAGATGCGGTTAAATATAACAAGCTACCAATCATAGAACGGTAGAGAGTTTGATCAACCGGGTTACCTCCCTCATCTAGGTCGAGATGTCCATTTGTAGGCATTGGTGTCTTGATTGGCTTACATTCATCCATCTTGAATCTCTTGAGAAGATCTTTTGTGTATTTCTCTTGGGAGATGAAGATGCCTTCTTTCATTTGCTTGACTTGAAAACCAAGAAAGAATGTAAGCTCACCAATCATTGACATCTCGAACTCCTTCGATATCAATTCACCAAATTCTTTGCATGAGTCTTCATTTGATGATCCAAAGATGATATCATCAACATATACTTGACAAATGAAGATATGCCCATCTAGCTTCATGGTGAATAGTGTGGTGTCGACCTTCCCAATGGTGAAGCCCTTCTCAATGAGGAAGTCCCGAAGGCGCTCATACCAAGCTCTTGGGGCTTGCTTAAGCCCATATAGTGCCTTGGACAACCTATAAACATGATTAGGATATCTAGGGTCTTCAAACCCGGGAGGTTGATCAACATAGACTAGTTCATTTATAAAGCCATTTAAAAAAGCACTTTTCACATCCATTTGATATAGTTTCATTTCATGATGTGATGCATATGCAAGAAGGATACGGATGGCTTCTAATTTTGCAACCGGTGCAAAGGTCTCTCCAAAATCCAAACCTTCAACTTGAGAGAACCCCTTTGCAACTAGTCTTGCCTTGTTCCTCACAACAACACCTTGATCATCTTGCTTGTTGCGGAACACCCACTTCGTTCCAATGACTCTTGCACCTTTTGGTCGCTCTTCAAGATTCCAAACTTCATTGCGAGTGAAGTTGTTCAACTCTTCATGCATGGCATTGATCCAATCCGGATCTTTAAGAGCTTCTTCTACCTTGGTAGGCTCATAGCAAGAGACAAAAGAGTGATGAGCAATAAATGAAGTAAGTTTTTGAGATCGAGTCATTACACCCTTTGATGGACTCCCTATGATGAGATCTTGTGGATGATCTTGTAGGAGAGGTGTGTTTCTTCTATTGACCACTTGAGGAGGAGGTTGTGGAGCATCAACATCTTGTGCTTGTACCACCATTTGCTCATGAGAGATATGAGTATCTTCATTTTCTACTCTCATATCTTTTTCGCCATCTTGTGGTACATTTGATGAAGAAGGTTGGTTAATGACTTGTACATCATCTTCATCATCTTTTGGCTTGATGTCTCCCACCGGTATGTTCTTCATAGCCTCCCTCAATGGTTCATCACCTACATCATCAAGATTCTCATGTGCTCCTTGGGAGCCGTTAGATTCATCAAATTCCACATCATATGTTTCTTTAACCAAGCCGGTGGCATGATTAAATACTCTATATGCTTTGGACTTCAATGAGTAACCAACAAGAAAACCTATATCACAATGTCTTTGAAACTTCCCTAGGTGTTGCCGCTTTTTGTAGATGTAGCACTTGCAACCAAACACCCTAAAGAAGGAGACGTCCGGCTTCTTCCCATTGAGCAACTCATACGGTGTCTTGACAAGGAACTTTTGAAGAAATAGGCGGTTGGATGCATAACATGCGGTGTTGATTGCTTCCGCCCATAAAGCTTCGAGGGTGTTGTACCCATCTAGCATTGTCCTTGCAAGAGTGATCAAAGTCCGGTTCTTCCTCTCAACTACACTATTTTGTTGAGGAGTATAGGTTGCGGAGACTTCATGTTTGATTCCAACTTCATCACAATAAGCTTCTATGTTTGTGTTGTCAAATTCTTTGCCATTGTCACTTCTTATCTTCTTGAGCTTCACTTCAAATTCATTTTGAGGTCTCTTGGCAAACTTCTTGAAACAAGATGCAACTTCGGATTTGTCATGAAGGAAGAACACCCATGTATACCTTGAGTAGTCATCCACAATCACAAGACAATAGAGATTTCCTCCCAAACTCTTGTATGTTGTTGGTCCAAACAAATCCATGTGTAGGAGTTCTAGCACTCTTATGGTTGACATGAAAGCTTTGGTTGGATGAGTGTTTGCAATTTGCTTGCCGGCTTGACATGCACTACAAAGCTTGTCCTTCTCAAACTTCACATCCTTCAACCCTCTCACCAAATCATTCTTCATAAGCTTCTTGAGTGAGCTCATCCCAACATGAGCAAGTCTTCTATGCCATAGCCACCCAAGTGTTGTTTTGGTGAATAGGCAAGTCTTTAAGTTTGCATCTTCGGAGGTGAAGTCAACTAGATATAAATTGTTGTATCTAAATCCATTGAATATCACTTGTTTGTCATCTACTTTGGATACAACAACTTCCTTCTCGGTGAATAAGCATTGGAAGCCAAGATCACACAATTGCCCAATGGATAGCAAGTTGAAACTCAATGAGGCAACATAGAGCACATTGGAGATGGAATGATCATTTGATATTGCCACTTTGCCCAATCCTTTAACCTTGCCCTTTGAATTATCTCCAAATGTTATTTTCTCTTGTTCATCTACCTCTTCATCTAGTGAGGTGAACATACGAGGATCACTGGTCATATGTTGAGTACAACCACTATCAATAACCCAATGACTTCCACCGGTTTTGTAGTTCACCTACACACAAGAGATTCAAGCTTTAGGGATCCAAGCTTGTTGAGGGCCCTTCACCTTCTCAACAAGTGACTTAGCCACCCAAATCTTCTTAGGCCTACTCTTGTTGGGGGGTCCTAAGAACATGACTTTCATCTTTCCACTAGAATCTTTTCTAAGCATGTAGTGAGCATTGAAAGCAAAGGGTCTAGCATGCTTGGGCAAGGGTTGTGGTGGTGGAGTTTGACACTCATGAGCAAAGTGGCCTTCTTGTCCACACTCAAAACATCTCTTTGGCTTTAGCTTTGGCTTTGATTGTTGGTGTTGAGCTTGAGCCTTCTTCTTCTCTACACTTGCCATATATCCAATGCCACTTCTATCCATCTTCATGACGGTATTCATGAGTAGCTCACTTTGGAGATGCTTGCCTCTAGCAAACTTGCTCAATCCCACCTTGAGATGCTCTTTCTCCATTTTGAGCTTCTTGTTCTCTTCCTTGAGAATATCATTGTTCTTCTCTTTCTTGAGTTTCTTATTTTCTTTTTTTAGCTTCTCATTCTCAAGGATCAAATATTCGTCATGATCAAGAGTTTCTATCACAATGGTGTTGTGACTTTTCATCTCTTCAAGATCTTTCATGAGCTTCTCATAGTCATTGCACTCAACCACTTGCTTGCCTTTGCTACTAGATCCATGCTCAATGCTCTCATCAATTAAATCATCACATGAGGTAGCTATATCAATCTTAACAACATGGTTAGTAGCAACATGTGGCTCATTTGGTAAGAATTCTTGTGCAATAACAAGGGTATCATAATTGATCTTTAGAGTTGTATATTCATCTTTTAGCTTGTTGTGACTAATGACAAGCTCATTGTGCACCAACTCAAGTTTATCATGTTTATCTTTAAGCTCTTTCTTAGAAGATTTGAGCTCCTTGAGTTTGGATGATATAGAATCATTTGTTTCTTTGAGCTCATCATTAGCCTTTTCTAATGTATCACACTTAGCTAAGAGTGAATCATTTTTAGCATCAAGTTTTTCATTAGTAGCTCTACTCTTTCTAATGATCTTAGTGTATTTTCTTAATATTTTGACAAGATCATCATATGTGGGTGAATCATCATCGCTATCACTATCATCATCACTAGCTTGCTCATCATCACTACTATCATCACTCTTAGTTACCTTGCGTTCACCCTTGGCCATAAGGCATAGGTGTGTAGAGGATGATGGCGATGGTGGCGGTGAGGATGCAAGATCAATAGCAATGGCGGCCACCTTCTCATTGTCACTCTCATCATCGGATGAACCACTTGATGAATCAATGTTCGTGAGCCAATCACCGACAATATAGGCCTTGCCACTCTTCTTCTTCTTGTAGAAGTCTCTCTTTTTGCCATCTCTCTTCTTGTATGACTTGTTCTTTTTCTTTTCATCTTCATCACTTGAATCATCTTTCTTGCCCTTGTTTTTGAACTTGTCTTTCTTGGGCTTTGTGCATTGATGAGCTAGGTGGCCAAGTTCGCCACAATTGTAGCAATCCATCTCGGAGATTGGCTTTCTTCTTGAGCTAGTGAAGAACTTCTTCTTCTTGCCGTCAAACTTGATGCCACTCTTGTTTAGCTTCTTTAGCATCTTGGCGGTCTTTTTCACCATGAGAGCAAGACTTTCTTCATCATCTTCATCACTTGAGCTCTCATACTCAAGTCTTGCCTTGCCCTTATCTTGGCTAGCTTTGAATGCTAAGTCCTTCTCTTTCTTCTTTGTAGAGGTTGAGCCATCTTGTGGCGTGATGTGCATGTACATCTCATGAGCATTGATCTTTCCCAAGATTTGTGTCGGTGTAGCGGCGGAAAGATCACCTTGATGTAGCACTGTCACAATGTGCCCATATTTGTCAATGGAGAGGACACTCAAGATTTTTCTCACAACGTCGGATGGTGACATTTGAGTAAGTCCAAGCCCATTGACTTCCTCTACAAGAACATTTAAACGAGAATAGATTTCATTAGCACTTTCTTTGGGAAGCATCTCAAAAGAATTTAGCTTTTTAATCACAAGATGATAGCGTTCCTCACGCTCACTCTTGGTTCCCTCATGGAGCGCACAAACGTCCGACCATAGAGCATGGGCGTCTTTGTGGTTCCTTACACGATTGAACACATCTTTGCAAAGGCCTCTAAAGATGGTGTTGCGAGCCTTTGCATTCCATTTTTCATAGTTTACTTCATCGCCTTGGAGTTGTGCGGCATTCTTAGGTGTTGGGAACCCTTGAGAGGCGGCTCTAAGAATTCCAACATCTAGAGCTTCTAGGTAAGCCTCCATGCGAATTTTCCAATAAGGAAAATCATCCCCCTCGAAGATAGGAGGAGGTCCATCCCCGTGAGACATCTTGCTCTAAGCGGTTAGGCTTAAACAACGTGAGCACGAGGCTCTGATACCAATTGAAAGGATCAAGATGCCCAAGAGGGGGGGGTGAATTGGGCTAATTCTAAATTTTCTTGCAATAATCAAATCCTACGGATAGCCCAATTAACCCCTTGTGCCTAGAAAAGTGTTTATGTCAAACTAATGCACAACAACCTCAAGAACCTATGTTCCAAACTTACTCTAGTAAGCAATTCTATGGATGTGAAACAAGTATTGAATTGCTCAAAGTAAATACTCAAAGTAAGTGCTCAAAGTAAATAGAGAGAGAAAGGAACGCAGCGATGTTTTGCCGAGGTATCGAGAGTCGCCACTCCCCACTAGTCCTCATTGGAGCACCCAGCGTGAGGGTGTAGCTCCCCTTGATCCGCGCAAGGATCAAGTGCTCTCTGAGTTGATTCTTCGACACTCCGTCGCGGTGAATCACCCAAAACCGCTCACAAATTGAGTTGGGTCACCCACAAGCTCCGTCGGGTGATCACCAAGCTCCCAATCACCACCAAGCCGTCTAGGTGATGGCGATCACCAAGAGTAACAAGCACGAACTCTCACTTGACCACACGAAGCCTAATGAGAAGATGGATGCACACTTGTCTACTCTTGATTCACTAATGAGGTTTCACTTTTGGATTCTCAAA
The DNA here is from genome assembly GCA_904845875.1 of Miscanthus lutarioriparius. Lineage (NCBI taxonomy): Eukaryota > Viridiplantae > Streptophyta > Magnoliopsida > Poales > Poaceae > Miscanthus > Miscanthus lutarioriparius. The sequence goes on from CAJGYO010000005.1 coordinate 103,113,515, forward strand.
TCACAAACACCTCACTAGGACCTTGCTCTTCTTGGCACTCACAAACGTGTTTCTCAGCTGTTGGAATGAGCAAAAGTCACTTCACACACGAGTGAAGCTTCTATTTGTAAGGCAGCCTGAAAAACGAACCGTTATGAGCTTCTGCGGGATGACCGGACGCTCCGATCATATTGACCGGACGCTCCAGTCAGTTCAACCCGCGCAACAGTTTCCAAGTGATGACCGGACGCTGACAGGGTCCGGTCAGCACTGACCGGACGCGTCCGGTCGATCTTGGATGCTTACTGTAAACGACCGGACGCTGGATACTCAGGGTCCGGTCACCACTGACCGGACGCGTCCGGTCACACTTTCTCAAATCTGGACCCTTACTGGAGTCGACCGAACGCTGGCCCCCAGCGTCCGGTCACACGACCTTCCAGCGTCCGGTCACTCCAGACTTGTTCTCCTCAGTCAAATGAACTGACCGGACCCTGCGGCCAGCGTCTTGTCGCACCGGAGCCAGCGTCCGGTCAGTATTTGACCCTCCATTCACTTTCAACTTTCAATCATATGAGAATGAAGTTAGCTCCAAAGGATTTTAGGCATTCATAAGAGCTACCTAGAGCTAGTTTTAACAAGTGTGCACCACACCTAACTCACTAGACTCAACTAGGTCAAGCTACCCGTTCATACCCCCCTTCATAGAACGACCAAAGGAAAAACAAAGTCCTAAACTACTCTAAGTGTCTCTCCAACTTCAATTGACACTTAGAACTAGTTATCCTTAACCTTGTCGTCCATCCTTTGAAAACCGAAACGATTTCCATCGTAGGGGCATGACAACCTCGATTGCCCAATCAATCTCCATTACCATGACCTAACTTAATTGCCTCTGTAAAACACACGTTAGTCATAGTAATCTTGTATTGACATTAATCACCGAAATCCACTTAGGGGCCTAGATGCTTTCAATGCCCATTACCTCTGGCGTGTTGAGTTTGTTTTGTTGGCATCAAAACACCCGGGAACGCAGCCATCTTTTTAATAATTGGTCTAGGGGGTGGCAAACATAATTATCTTTTATGGACCGGAGCTACTGCCTTTTGTTAGGCAATATGGATCACAAGGAACTATGTGATGTTAGACAAAGGTCACTTAAAAACTTTTTGCAGGTTTTTTCAAGGGGCACACAAACTACGATTTTGGGCTGTGTTGCAACACTTGGATGAAGGGAAGGAACGGATTATTGACGCTTGCAAGCTACTAGAATCGATAGCATACAACGTCAAATGGATGGTCCTTCGTTTATCGTCTTGACTTTAGTTCTAAACATGTAATAAATTTAAATTCTTGCTGCTGTAATAAGTTTGGCCTAATGGTTCTTTTTCTTTAAAAGAATGTTGAAGCCGAAAATTTCTCATTATCTAAAAAAAGATGATTGGATACCCTTGTTAACTAGAGAAACGTTGGAACATGTAGATATGAGCTGCTTAACGCCGCGGGAGAAGCTAGAGATACATGACGCATATGCTGAGTCTTGCGCTTACGTTTTCTCAGATAATGACCATGCGCTTACGTTTTCTCGCATAATGACCTTGCGCTCACATACATGGCTGAGAATCTGAGATTACAACCTATACAAAGGAGAGGAGCTTAGGCAATTCAGGCCATGACCTTGCGCTTACGTTTTATCAGATAATGACCTTGCGCTCACGTACATGGCTGAGAATCTGATATTACAAGCTATACAAAGGAGGGGAGCTTAGGCAACTCAGACGTGATCCCACATGGACGATAATTCAAATTTCAACATCGGCGAATTCACATGCGAATGAGGGAGGAAAATTCCTCCTCTGAGGAAATGATATTCATAACTAAAAATTATTATCTAGGCTCCGGCCTCCTCCTGCGTCTCTAGCGGGAACCCATTATTATATATAAACCCTCCAGCGCTATCGCCTTTCGGCCCTTCCAATGTAGGAGTACTATGCTACTAGGAAAAAATCTACATAACCCCTAACTATTCAGGGTAGACTACTTCACCCTACAAACAATAAAACCGGATTTTCTATCCTCTCAACTTTTCAAAACCGGTCAAATAACTCTCCAAGCGGTTTTGGACGGTGGTTTTGCTACAGTGGCGGTGGTTTTGTCTTTTTTATTTATTTATTTCCGCTGAATCTTTGAAAAATCATAGTAAATCACAGAAAAATCATAAAATAGAAAATCTAATTTTGTTGGACTCCACATGAGTAGATCTACACAGTGAAACATATAATATGGTATGCTTTAGTATAAAGTTTTTGCTGTAACTTTAGATCTATATTTTTCTGTAATTAATAGGAATAATTCATAACTGCAGCTTCTATGTTCCAATTATGGTGAAATTTTTATGATGGACTAATTATTGTATGCTTGAACTGTAGTAAAATTTTCATACTCATTGGATCATGTATAATTTAGTTTTGCTCGGAAAATTATGAAACTAGTTTAAGATTTTTCTAAAATCATGTTGTATATTATGGTGCCTAGTATGAAATTGTTTGAATGCTGATGGACTCATTTTAGTGCTTATTTTCTAGTAGAAGCTCTTGTATCTATTATAATTAGTTGAACTACACAGAAGCGCAGTGAAGCATCGTCACGACCGTAGTGGGCACCGGTTCGCTGACCTAGATAAATTTTCGAAGTATCTGTGTTAGTCTCCGTAGCTGCATGCACCCCGATGCACATATGCATGCATGCATGCACGTTTCTTTAATATATTCAATTAAGTTTTACAAACTATTAAATTTAATTAAGTTTTAGTGCAATGAATTATGGAGCATAATGTGGTATGAAAATCTAGATGGTACCACACGAGCCATGATATTTGTACGGCTGTAGTCAAGTGACATGAACAAGATATTTCAAGCTAGGCACCATAACATAGAGCATGGTTTCTGGAAAAAAAAGATCTAAAACTAGTTTCATAATTTTCCGAGCTAAAATAATTTTTCTAAGATTAAACTAGGTTTAAGGATTTTTAATTGTATTATTTTCATGTAAAATATATTTGGGTAAGTTTTTATATTTTTCATATGAACGTTTGGCTTTCATAAATATTCAACATATTCTTGTTTTAAATCCTAGAAGCTTGAAATCTTTTTTTCATGAACCTAGAACAGTTTCCTCATGAAGCTAAAACATTTTTCTTGTTATGCACACTTTTTTAGAAAGCTGGAACGATTTTCTTCCGACCGACCTCAGAGCAATTCTCTCATGAGTCGTGAACTTAGAACATCATTCCGGTCAAACAAATACAAAATGTTCCACATTGACGAGAGAACTGTTGTTCCACAAAGGTCGTCCAAATAATCTCAAGTGGGTCGCCTCTTGTTTTAAATCTTGTATATATAGCGTACGTAAGAAACATAATAATGTTAATCCAAAATTTAATCTGAATGATTGGTTTGCTGACAAATTTCACGGCTCTGAAACAGTGATGTACGTCAGTAGTACCAACTGTTACATGAGGAGGCAGCACCTGCCTGCCCTGGTTCTAATAATTGGACCATTAGTCCACCGATCTTGTGGCATGAAGTCGCTTAATTAAGCGACATGTAGTAGCAATTAAAGGAGCAAGGCGGGAGATGGCCGATTCGTATATACCGTAGGCGTAGGGAATTCTTAGCAGGGCTCGCGCCTCGCGGAATAAGGAGGTGACGACGGGCGGTGGAGGCACGGCCTCTCCGCCGTGAGTCCGTGACTGGACCGTGCGATATCAAGGTACAGGGCCACTGGTGCCAAGCCATGGAATGGTTAGTGGCAGCGCAGAAAAGGAGATCGACGATGCGGCCAAGACGACTCAACGGCGAGCAGAGCAGCCGGAACAAAGGGAGGGTGCTTGCTAATTTGATGGGAAAAATGGGGTTAAGCACGTGGCCTGCTGCAGTTGCCATGGACGGCCCGGTCAGTCTCCAACGCCGTGGTGCCATGCTTGCGTGAAACGGGGCTACGGCCCACGGGAAAGCGAGCCCGCATGCTGTGCACTCCGTGGACAAGGTCCGACACAGCGACTCTGCGGCTCGGCGTACCAGAGACGAAGCAGCACCGCCTGCTCGTCTCCACGTCCACGGTGGAGAACGACGACAACCACGTGTTCGTTCTTGCCATGGGTGACGACAGGGGGCTCGCACACCGTCCCTGTGACGGTGGCGTGCGTGAGGGCGTGCAGGCGCTATGGCAACGGGGCTGTACAAATGAAAAGATGTGGGCGGAATGCACTTGCTTCATTTGTTATAGGGGCAAAAAAAAGTCTTTTCCACTCTCACTTGACAACGAATGTGGCTAACCTATGGAAACAATGGCACGTAAGGAAAGGAAAGATTAAGACTGATGGTAACGATTAAGGGAATCTATACATACTTTTGAATGGTACACATGAGATCTGGAGATGCTTATAAATTTTGATCCCACATAATATAAGAATTTGGAATGCAAGATTAGTTTCATCGACACAGTCTGAATTAATAAGGGTAAGGTGCATTTTTCAACCGTCAACTTGTATGATGGTTTGATTTCCAACCCTTAACTATAAAATCGGGCACTGGACACCCTCCAAATGTTAAAACCAAACAAATTTAGTCCTTTAGCTAGTTTCAAAGGTGATTTTCTATTTTTAAATAATAAAAACTGTTTTAATCTCTAAAAATTCATAACTTATTTGTTCATGTTTGTAATAAACTAGACCACAGGCAATAAAACAGTAGGACTATAAATAAATACGTTCCAAATAATCGTAAATAAATTACCAACAATTAGATAACATTTTTCGAAAAAAAACTGGTATTAGTTTCATTTTTTAATTAAAATTCATATGTTATGAATTTTTAGAAACTAAAATAGGTTTTTATTATTTTGGATAATAGGAAACCACCTTTCAAACTAGCTAGATGGCCAAATTTATCTAGTTTGACAGTTGGAGAGTGTCCAGTATCCGATTTTATAGTTGAGGGTCAAAAATCGAACTATCATGCAAGTTGAAGGTTAAAAAATACACTTTACTCAGTTAATAATCGAGAAAGAATCTAGATGTTTGGGTAGGATTTTCGTTTATTCCCATCTAGAATCCAAATTTAATCCAACAAACACACCAATAAACTATTTTTTTAATCATTGGTACCTTGTACCGTAAGAACGAATGAATGGCAGAGGTCCTCCCACATTGACCCAAGAAATGCAACAAGGGCAGCTCCAACAATCAACTTTTAAGCTAGCTACAAGTATTTTTTTTATATTTTAATAGAAGATAGAGAAAAACTAGCTATTAAGCTCTTGCATACATTTTAAGGTTATATAAGAGTGTCATGTGGAGCTATCCATATTAAAAGCTAGTGCTAAAAGTTAGCACTATTAAAAAAGTTGACTTAGAATTAGTAACTAGCTCTAACCATTGCAGATGCTCTAAGTTATCCGGCCAAGGTTCGAAACTTGCAACTGTGTCTGTGCCTCTGTGGGCAGACACAGACAACTGGAATGAGAATGATACTTTTCTTTTGCCATGGAATACTTATGCTGGAAATAAAAAATTGCTTCCCATTGCCGCTAAAAAAGATGAGCTAAAATTATTATCTTCTTTAAATACTTTGGGTTTTGCTTTAGATCAATTTGTCATTGAAAAGTCGCCGTTATCGGTTGTGAAACCCCAACTTCGAGTGCTTAATAGTTCATTTGCAATTGTCACTTCAATTGAATTGCGCTTTATCTTGTTTTTGCTTGTGTTCTTCAATGCGCAGCAGGGATTAACCTTCTTGGCGAGGTCAACCAAATTGTGACATGGTTGATAACCAGTGGAGATGTGGTGCTAAGGTTGCAGGGTTCGGGTCTTTGTGATCTAAAGCCGAATTGATGTGTCTCTCCGACCAAATTGATAGTTATCTTGAACCTGACGGAAGATCGGGAATCCAGTTCCCATAGCTCCACTCGTGTCGCTTGCCTAAAAACCCAAATCCCCATGGAAGCGCGTCTCCCCAATTCCGTGCTCGTGCGTCGTGGTTTCATGGCGCCATGCGGCCGTCCAACAGTTCCCAATCCGCCGCGCTTCCGCCTCCATCCCGCGCCGCCGCCCACTTCGGCGCGCCACCGCCCGCCCGCCATCCCCCGCGCTGCCCAGGCTAGGCGTAGGAGCAACTGGCCGCTGCCAAGCTGCGCCACCATCCTCAGCTGTCGGCTGGCCGGAACGGCCGTCCCCCACTTTGCGCTGCGTCGTACGGAAGAAGGGTGAAAAACACATGTTTCAAGCGTCTGTTTTAAATATTTTTAGAGGTATGTTGCAAGTGTTTCATACGGATGTTTGAAAGTGCATCTAGCCCTTTAGTGGGTTTTGGATGGTTGAATGACAACGTGATTAATGGTCTAACCCGTTTGCTAAGTGTGGACAGGTAATAGGTTATCTCACAGGTACTTAATGAAAGGCAAAATGATGTGTTGTTGTATGAACAATCTAGTTTGAGCACAGGACAACAATGCAAATAGAATTCATGCAAATGCTTATTTATTATGGGATTTCCATGTACTATGTGAAAGCAAGCACAGTAAGAATTAATTAATGAGACATGAATGATTACATATGGAATGGTCTCATATTTGAAGCTTGCTAAATTAAAATGAAAAAGATAACAATACAAATGAATGGATGATTCAACACAAGATGTGACTTGATGGCTTGGGATGGTGAAGATAGCAAGAAAAGGCTTCAAGGTACTAAGCAAGGGTGAAGGGCAAGGGACGGCTTGGCGTCCGAAGAACCTAGTTAGGGTGAAGAAGGAAGTACTTGTATTTAGTTGAGGTACTAATCAAGCTATGATGGTTATGTTGATGTGGAGGATCAAATCACTATTGGAGTGTTTGATGGAAGTGACTTGATACATTTGGGATTATTCATATTTGATGAATAGAATCAAGTCACGTGCTCAAGATGGTTATGCTCAAGTGAAAAAGATCAAAATTGACATGTTGGCACCCTAACTTGATGAAGATTGGAATACACGGCTTCGGTCAAAAGAGATCAACTCAAGTGGTATAAATTCGTTTTTCTTTGAATCTTGAGTTTAATAGGTATGCCGTACTATTAAGAGGGATGCATCATGTTGATAGATAATCATTCATAAGTGCTCATGCCAACCCATGTGAGTATTGAGAGACAAAAGAGCTAACTGGTTTTGGCTGGTCTGGCAATACCGGACGTGTCCGGTATTTGCTCGGCCACAACAATTTCCTTAGCTTTTTCGGGTTGGTTCGTCGGGAGTTCCGGCAATCGTTGGGAGTTCCAACGTCCCAACACTTAACTGACTTGGAGAGTTAACTGCCTGGTCACACTGAACGTGTTCGGTATTCATACCGAACGTGTCCGGTATAATAGGCCAGAGCCCAACGGCTATTTTTCAAATGTGCTGAGGGTCGAGAGTTTCGATGTAAGTTAGGAGTTTTGACGGTCAGGAGTTTCGACACCTCACACACTGTAACTCAGTTACCGTTGGCGCAGTGCAAGTCAGTATGCCAACGGCTATAAAACGGCTAGTTTTTCAAAGGGGGCTATAAATACCCCCAAGCCTCCACCTTTGGAGGCTGCTAATTCTGCTGGTTGCAATACACGTTTTTGAGCCTTGCCAACTCTCCCAAACCCTCTCTTAGTGAGTGTGTGATCCAAATTGCTAAATCAATTAGTGGGTTGAGAGAAATTCAAAATTGAGAGGAAGCCACCATTTGAGCACTTGTGCATATTGTTAATCTCATGATTTGCATTTGTTACTCTTAGACTCTTCGGTCCTAGACGGCTAGGTGTCACCGGAGAGCACCCTAGAGATTGTGGCGTGCCTCGGAAAGTTTGTAACGGTCAATTCCGCCGCCTCGGAATCAACTAGTGGAAGGAGAAAAATGAGTTGGAGAAGACTCTGGCTAGAGTGACCTTCATGGTACCCTCTAGGGCTGACCTTCGTTGGGTCGCCCGTAGCCCCCTCAACGGAGAGTAGGACTCGAACGAGACTGAACTTTGATAAAACAAATATCGTGTCTCAATTCGCATTTCATTTGATATTTGTTTTGCTCTAGCTCTTGTGCAGGTTCTCTGTGTATCTTGTCATCTCTAGAAGGTACCTGCAGTTTGGTTTGAAGATAGAAATCGAAAGGAGCAAGTTTGGGGCTGTTCTGCAGAAACCGTGTATACCGGACACGTCCGGTACACCTACCGGACACGTCAGGTATTTCCTACTTGTGCTGAAAATATTTATTCTCTATTCTAACTTTGTGTTGCAGGGTTGTAGCTTCTAGATATATTCCTTATACCTTGTATTATCTGTTGGCTTACTCGTGAGGGGTTTATTTCTGAGATTTGGAGTTTTCAAGTGTTTGGAAACTCCATAACTAATCATTTCCGCATTTTAAAGGGTTGAATTTTATAAAAGCCTATTCACCCCCTCTCTAGGCGGCATCCTAGGTCCTTTCAATTGGTATTAGAGAGAGGTTCTCATCTAAAGCTTCACCGCCATGAGAAAAGGATGTCGATGTCTATCGAGTTGGAGCCGGTGCTTCTCCAAAATGATGGTTCAAACTTTTTACCTTGGTCAATTCATGTACTCAATGCTTTTAGAGATATTAGTCCTCTTATTGAGCATATTGTGGATGCAAGCATACCTCTTTCTATAGTTGATTGGAGCAACTACAAAAATTTGTCAAAAGAGAAAGGGATATGCGTGCAACTCAATGCTCAAGCTATTAATGTCATTTTGAGTACATTGAGTGCAGAGGTTCAAGATGAGGCAATCTTCAATGGACAACCACCTCTGGAGAGTGCTCATCTCATTTGGACTAGGCTTGCTGAGTTATATGGAAAATCCAAATGTGATGATGCACTTGAGATTGAGTCAATGGAAAGCATGTCCATTGTGTCTTCATGCAGCAAAGAAGCCTCACAAGATCTCAAGCTCGCCAAGCCAGAGCAAGAAGTGCAAGCAGCATATGACCTGCTGTCTGCCTGCAAATACCGAACATGTCTGGTATGCCTACCGGACGTGTCCGGTATGGCCGAGGCAGAAAAGCAGCAAGCAGTTGTTTGCAAGGATGCTCAAGACCGGTGGCGACCAAGTGATGAGTCAACCTCAGTATCTCCTGATTCTCATCACTTGTGTCTCATGGCCAAAAAAAACAAGAAGAAGAGTAACAAGAAAGATCAAGAAAAGGAGAAAGCACAAGTGGATGATCAAGATAAGAGTGATGTTGAAGTTGAAGACAACTACAACCTTGATCATCTCAACCGCAAAGACAAGTTCATCATTATGAAGATAGTTGAAAAGAATGATGAGCTTGAAGAAGAGAATGAGAAGCAAGAGCAATCACTTCAACGGCAAGAAATGTTTCTCATCTCCAAGTTGGAAGAACTAAAGGAAATCAATGAGAGGTATGAAAAAATGTCAATTGAGCATGCTTTAGTTACTAACTCTTCTTCTAGTGTTTCACGACTAGAGAAGGAAAACTTTGAGCTCAAGGCAAGGCTAGATGAACTATCAAGCAAGTATAATGTGCTACAAGCAAACTATGTTCATCTAAAGTGCTCTCATGAGGAAGTAGTAGAATCTAGCATCATGCTTGAGGTGGCTCATGAGGTTGTGATCACATCGGTAAAATTTTCTCAACCTCTCACACATTCACTCACTAGTACACCATCTCAATTAAATATTTCTTGTACTAATGAGTGTGCTTCTCAAGCAAGCCAATCTTCGATTGAGCTAAATCTCATAGAAAACATAGAGCTCAAAGAAGAGTTGAAAAGGTTAAAGAAAGATGTGATTCGGTTGAAGAGTAAGGAGAAAGCACAACCTTCTCAAGATAACCGTGATAACATGGTGAAGAAGCTTGACAAGGGTTCAAACCTTGCTTCCTCCAAAGCCCAACAAAAGAATCACATTTCAAGCAAGGCCAACACAACCAAGATCAAGAAACATGGAAAAAGGTTATGCTATGGTTGTGGATTATATAGACATGAGTGGGCCATGTGTCCACATAAGAGTTGGGCCGACAAGTGTGAAGCAGCTGAACAAAAGGCCTTAAACAAGTTGGCCAACCAAAAGAAAAGTGATGGACAAAGTGCTTGTCTCATGAGCAAAAAATTGGGGCATCCTAACAAGAAATGCCCAATGTACAAAGAGGCAAGAAAGGAAGCCCAAGTTGCAACAAGAAGATGCTATGGATGCAATGAGATGGGCCACAAGGTTGATATATTTCCATACAAGCAAAACAAGCTTAGAGCAAACAAAGGCCGCATATGCTATGCTTGTAGAAGAAAGGAGCATCTAAGCTATGAATGCCCAAATGGTAACACTCCTAAGCCGAACACATTTGTTTATAATGATATGCTTAGGAAGACCACAAATGGAGTTAGCACTAGCAAGGTGATGTGTTCACCACAAACTAGTACTAAAGCCATTTGGGTACCTAAGCAATTATTGACTAACCCAAAAGGACCCAACAACAGTTGGGTACCAAAGTGTACTTAGGTTAATGATGTAGGTACTTGGTGATGAGATGAAAGCTTCGGGGTGGTTGAGCAAGCAATTTGAAAATATTCACTCGATCTATCAACCAATTCTTATCATAATCTCCTATATGGTTGATCCGAAGATAATTTAATGAATATATCATCTACTTCATCCTCACCATTGACAACAAGCACCTAAACCTTTTAGGATAGCCACTTTGTGTGTTTGTGCTCAATGGCTCACAAATAGGCATATTAGTGAAATATTGAAAGTGGCTAATTAATTTCACTTGATAATTATCATGTTTGCCATATGATGCTTTTAATAGCTCTCTAGTAGAGCAATTTATTTGTTGAGATGTAGGTATACAATAAAATACTAGAGATAAACGAAGAATCACAAGCAGCGAATTAATTATCTCTGTCCTGCATCTACCGAACATGTCCGGTATTACTACTGGATGTGTCCGGTATGGCCAGGGATAGAAAGAGAAGTGTTTCTGATCTAAACATGCCGGACGTGTCCAATATGTCTACCGAACATGTCCGGTATTGCAGGAACCAGAACACTAATTGGATTGAAACTGAGTCTTTATCCATATATTTTCATATATCCTTAATTTACTTAGATGATTTATCAAATCTAAGTGGATTCATTCCTTGTAGTCCTTTGGATAAAAATTGATTTCGTATCTAGGATGATTATTTGACAATTAAGGTCAACATAAAGATTATCTTGCTATATATCTTCTTAGTGGAATTCTTGAGGGCTCAAGACAAAGGCATGTATTTACATGCATGCATTGTAAGTGCATCTAAAGCCCTTTATATGGTAGAGTGTACATTTGTGTGACATAAGAGAGATGTTTTTCAAAACCCATAACTAGCATATGTAGGTGGTGTGAATTTGAAAAACTATTTCAATCTTGGTCTTTGTGACCTAGCTTTGTCATGTGATGATTATAGCTCTCCTTGATTGTTTGATTGGCTAATCACACATGACCTGTCTCTCTTAAGTCCACAATCTGTTATGTCTCAAAATCTCTCTCTCAAGTAATCAAAATCTATATATGCCAAATATTTGGAGAAGAGAAGTGATACTCTTGGCATTGGATAAAAAAAGTAACGATACTCAGTTTGGATCAAGATTATATACCTTTTTGGACTGAGCAATAATGGAGAAGGGGATTGGAAGAGAGAAAACATCTTTTGTAACAATTTGGGCCAGCCCGCATATACCGGACGTGTCTGGTATTTCTACCAGACGTGTCCGGTATGAGCGGGGTTATAAAATGAACGTACCCCTTCGGCCAAGTTAGTTTTTCCTCTCTTCCAGCCAACCCAGCCGCCTCTCCTCGACCTTCATTGGCGATTTCAAGTTTCTACCATGAAAAGGAAGTGAGGGAGATTGCATTGGAGGAGATTTGCATCAAGTTTGAAGGCTTCGGGACTTGAATTTCGTATCTCATCTTCATCCTCTCTCTCAAGGTACCCTAATCCCGAACCTCATCCGATCTAAGTGGTTACGGCATGTTTTTGAAATCCCTTTGGTAGAGATGCTACATTACCTGTCTAGAAGCAATGCCTAGAGTTTGGATTGGATTGGTTGAAGATTGAGCCAAGTGCCCTAGTTAGGGTTGCTATCCGCTCATACCGGACGTGTCCGGGATGAGGCAACAGAGCAGTTTTTGTCTCTTGTTTCGATCTTTTTAGTGGTTGATTCTTAGGACTAAGTTTAATTGTCTATTATGTTTTGTGAACCTTATGACCTAGTTTGGTTGAGGTGATTGCAAAGCATAGGATAATTATTCTTATTTCTATATTTCAACTAAAATAAGCTATATTTTAGGCATGTATCCAAAATTCCTTATAAATTTTTGGATATAGGGCAGCAGCCATGAGTGGAAGACAGGAGCCTAGGTCCAAGCATAGGCATGATCCAGCATTAGAGAAATACAAGAAGGCAAGATAGGACTTGCATCCTAGATGCAGTCAGCAGGAGCAGGGCAGCAATAGGGGACTCTCTAGAGCTACCAGGGGTGCTCCATAGTACAGAGAGGGAGATAGCAGTTCTTTCTCTAACACAGATACAGAGGAGTATAGAGTGGAGCCCAGTAACAGAAAGAGGAAGAGCACTGACAAAGGTTTAGATGGTGGCAGCTCAGATGATGAGCAAGAGATTAAGGAGGAGCAGGCAGTACCTCTAGCTCAGCACCAGCTAGGTCAGGGTATGCACTATGGCTTACTTGAGACACATCCACCTAGTGTACCCTCTTATGTTTCCCGAGTTGACTATTGAGGGAAAGGCATGACCAGAAGAGCTAGAGATGAGAGGAGAATTGATCCAAGGAGTTTGCCTAGGATTCATTTTGATCATCGATTTCAGACAGCCTTCCGTGTGGACTTCTACACTAGTGTGATCCTCACTAGAAACCCAGTGATTGCCAGATCTCAGTGGATTGACTGACAGTACGTCAGATATTTGCAGAAGTCCTCCATTGATCATGCTATTGCCATTTGTGAGCATACATGGGTATATGAGATCATGGAGTTCTAGCATGACTGGAACATAGAGGTGATAGCTCAATTCTATGCCACTCTGTATGTTGAGGAGGATGAGAGGCGTATGCACTGGATGCTTGAGGGCTAGTGGTACAGTGTGGATTATGATGTGTTAACACTGGATTTTGGTCGATTCTGGAAGATGACAGGTGGACCCACATGCGGGAAGAAGGGTATTCGGCAAACAAAGCAAGCGGTCGGCTAAATGCATTGAGGTCGGTTACTCCAGAAGGCGGTGACTCCATTCGGGAATAACAGAAGATGGCAGGCAAGGCCGATCGAAAAGGTGAAAGTTGTGATAGTAAAGGACTCTAAAAGTTTAGGGTAAGGAGTCGTGAGTTTCCAAGTTTATTTAAAGATTCCTTTGTAAATCGTAGTCCTCTAGGACTCGTGTTTTGTCTAGGGTATAAATATTGACCCTCGACCATTGTAATAGGGGTTCACAACCAAATCAATACACCCGGCCCCGTGCCAACCTTCGAGTCCTTTTGTCGTGTCGTCGAGTTCTTCGAGAGGAATCATCGATCCATCGACCTCCGTAAGTTCTGACAACCTTGTTATCATGTTTAGTATCATGCGGTGGATTTAGACGTGATGCAAGTAGTCTTGTTTGTTTTCAATGATCGTGCGGCGGATCTTTGCTTAACAATCAAGAAGTCTTTGCTTATGCTTCGTTTATGAGTAGATACCGTGCGGCAGGTGTTTGCTCGATATGCTTAGTAAAAGCAAGATAGTTATCGGCTCTATTAGATATGGCAAAATCTAAATAGATTCATTAAGTTATCCAGTGTTGCATGTTTTAAATATTTTATATATTTGTAACACACTACGCCCAATCTAGATCGATATTGTTCGCCCTCTCTTATGGTGGTTTTATTCGTGCTTCAATGATCATTATTTTCGTATTATCTTCGCAAATAGACAATACACTCGTAATGGCTGAATTATTTTAATCTAGATTGTCACATGTTGCGGGTTCATGCATGATAATTACGTTTAAGCCTTGACGGAACTAGGTGTCGTGCGGCAGATGCAGGTTTTAGATTGGTTTAATCGTGCTTATTTGCACGTTCCTTCTTCATGGATCCCAACTCGGTCGGATGGCTGAGCTTGGCTGTGCATTAATTCATAATTAATTTCACTTGTTCAAACATGTCTTCTCATGTACATGTATTCGGCAATTAGGCCTTTACGTGCATTCATCTTACGATTAGCGAATGGTTTATAAACTTGTTGGCGATGCACTCTTTATAGTCAGTATGTCATTGTAAGTAACTTCGGGGGTCAGTATATGAGGAAGCTATGCGGTATTACCCGACATGTTCCGGTTTGACATTTAATTGTTCTATCCCTTGTTAGTTTTTTCAGGTCAAACTGACTGGCACGCTTCCGGATAACAAAGCACCCGGGAACCCGATTGAAGCTACGCTTTTCGGCTTGCTGTGTGTGAGGCACAGTGCGTCACATTTTGTGTCAACACACTTTTTGGCACGCCCGGTGGGACAACTCTGCTAGTTCAAGATGGCATCTGAGATCAACAATGATCATGTTCTGGATGTAAGCATGGCAGAATTGCCAGATAATTACAAGGATTTAGTGCTACAAGCATGCGAGCAATACCAACGGAAATGCTTGATGTCTTTTTCCAAAAATAAGAGCAATAAAGTATTTCAAAAGCAGTCAATGCCAAGGGTTCTTCTTCCGCATCAAACTGATTACACTGAAGAGGAGGATGCTCGGAAGATGGCAGCCACAGTTTATAAAGCTATGGGAGAGACCATGACAAACCATCACACGACTTTTACGAATACCTTTCGGGCAATCATGATCAGTACTTTTGGCCCAATGGTTGATAAATACTTCGAACAAAATGTTGGACCACTCAGTGGGCCGACGCTTTTCAATGTTCCAAAGCATCAAGAGAAGCCTGTTGGAAAAGAAGTAGTGTCGCCTTCAAATATAGGTGGATTGACTCACACTGAAAAACAATCACATCCCACCTATGGCCAGGTGACATTTGGTACCACAGAGAAGTGCCACCTTCACTTATAGAGTTTCTCCAAAGATCAAATGTTGCGAGAAGAATATGTATGGAGATGGATATCAAGAATTTACTGATTACAGTGCTATCAATGCTGTGCCAAATCCAGGGTATAGAAGTGTTTCAGGATTGCCTTCGGAGTGCAAGTACAAGGGAAATCAGGATCCAGGCATTGATGTTTTGATGCACAGGATGGGCGATATGATGCAAAATCAGTTCGGCTTGAAGCCAAAAATCAATCCTATTCATACAAGTCTCCTTATCCGAATGGTACAACAGAGTGGCATTGCCTCCAAGGGTGAAGCCTCCAACAGATTTGACCAAGTTTTCGGTCAAGATGATACTAGTACCATAGAGCACGTCGATTCGGTACTTAATGCAGACTTGGAGAAGCTTTGCTTGAGATGAAGCTTGGAGGATTCGATATTTTCCTTTGTCTCTTACAGACCAGCTTTCACATGGTTCACGCCTTTACCACTCATTCCATTGGTAC
Organism: Miscanthus lutarioriparius; assembly: GCA_904845875.1. Taxonomy (NCBI): domain Eukaryota; kingdom Viridiplantae; phylum Streptophyta; class Magnoliopsida; order Poales; family Poaceae; genus Miscanthus; species Miscanthus lutarioriparius. The sequence continues at coordinate 103,129,106 of CAJGYO010000005.1, forward strand.
GTGGGCGTAACTAGAGCGAAGTTTCATTCATATTTCTACACGGGTACTAATGAGAAGAAGTTGGTTGATCTCATGAGTCTGAGGATGAGAACAAATGAAACACCATTGGAGTATCTTCGCAGATTTAGGGAGACCAAGAATATGTGTTATTCTCTGAATTTACCAGATGATCAACTACCGAGAATAGCTATAGCAGGGAATGTTGCGAATATCGTGGGAGAAGATGTTCGGTTTAGAGTTTGATGATCTTGGCCAACTTGCACGACGTTTAGCGCTTATGAGTAATCAAGCCCAAGGATTCGGAGAGATAATCGCTTTCGGAAGAACAATGCCACTAATGAGGTGTATCAAGGCTTTACGGATGAAGCGGTAGAGTATATTGATGAAGATGAGATAGTCTGCGGTTTGAGTTGAATTGGGCAAAGGAACCCACTCAAGTTAATCAACGCTGGTTGAAACAACAAAAGGGAACCTATGATTTTGATGTTACTAAAGGCGTATGACTCTTTGCATTGTTGATAAAGGAAGGACGCATCAAGTCGCCGGAAGGACATCCTATGCTACGTCTGAAGGAGTGAAAGACAAAAAGTATTGCGGTTTCCATAACACTAATTCTCATTCTATTAATGATTGCCGAGTGTTCGTAATACGAATCCGAGAAAGCTATCCAAGAGGGACATTTGAGGTTTTATGGTAAGATGAAAATTGATGATCACCCTTTCCACAAAATATGATTTCTTTCTCTGTGAATATGGTCTCTGCCAATGATCTCAAAGGTAAAGGCAAGGTGAAGGTGTTGACTTACGATAGAGCAAAGGAGAGTGGCGCCATTGACCCGGATCAACAAGTCACCAAGAGAGAGTCTGAAGAACGAGTTCGGTTTCGAATAGCCGAACTGAGAAAGGTCAAACTTCCAAACCCAGAGTTACATCCCGTATTTTGCTAAACAAGTGGCGGAGGGGAACAAGAGAAGGAATATTGTAAGAAGCAATGGTTTATGGAAGAATGCCGGGAGGTATGAGGAAGAAGTATACCAAGGGAGCAAGAAGAATACATGATGTAACAGGAGCAGATCTCATTGGGGTTGTTCGTTCTTTAGGCATTGTTGGAATGAAGGTTTGAGGTTGCCTGCAAGAAATAATTGTCCGGAGTGTAGTGCTCAATTACTCGAGTATAGGCAATCTCGAGTCAACCGCCGTCCGTCTATGAAAGACTTGGAACGAAGGTTCTCAAGATGATCGGCGCTTAAAAATAGGTGGCTTTGAGAATCAAAGAAAGGAAAAGATTTGCGAGTCAAGGTTGGATTCATGATAGAGTGCGAGGATGAAAAAATTGATTCCTATGGATACGTATGGCAAAAAGGACAGTGGTGTCCTCCAGGCCTAAGGAAAAGTCAGAAAAGAAGAGTACAGCGGTTGAGGAATTGAAGTTGGGAAAAAGAGCATGGAAGCAATAGACAAAGTTGTGCCGCCAACCAATCTCACAGAATTGCAATCATTGTTAGGCAAAATCAATTTTGTAAGAAGATTCATATCCAATCTATCAGAGAGAGTTTTGCCCTTTTCTCCTTTATTAAAGCTCAAGAAGGATCAAAAATTTGTATGGGGTGACATACAACAAAAAGCTTTTGATGAGATCAAACAATATATGAAGGCACCACTGTGCTGGTACCTCCACAACTTGACAAGCCTTTTAAGTTGTATGTATAATTTAGTAGTCTAACGATAGGATCGGCCCTTATGCAAGAATTTGAAGGAAAAGAAAGAGTCGTAGCTTATCTTAGCCGAAAACTACTAGACCCGGAAACAAGGTATTCGGCTACAGAAAAGCTTTGCTTGTGTGTGTATTACTCATGTACCAAATTTCGGCACTATTTGTTGAATGCCGAATGCGTGGTGGTTTCTAGTTTTGATGTAATCAAACATATGCTATCAATGTCGATTTTGAATGGAAGAATTGGCAAATGGATTTTAGCATTGTCAGAATTTAATTTAAGGTATGAATCGGCAAAAGCGGTAAAGGGTCAAGTTATTGCCGATTTTATTACCCAACATCGGGATATTTCATTGAGGTGGTAAGCATTGTGCCTTGGGCCTTGTTCTTCGATGGATCATCTTGTAACAAAGGTGGTGGTGCTGGTATTCTTTTGATTTCCCCACAAGGAAAAGCTTTTGAGTATATGCGCTTCCTATTGAATTTCATGTTACTAACAATCAGTGAGTATGAAGCATTGCTTAGAGGGCTTCACTTCTTATAGAAGTAAAGGCCGTTCTTTGTTGAAGTCTTTGGGGATTACGAGTTGGTGATTAATCAACCTGAATGGTCAATATGAATGCAAGAACAATGTGTTAAGAGAATATTATGAGGAGTGTAGAGAACTTTTGAAGAATTTTCGATAGTAACCTTGCATCATATCCCTAGAGAATACAATGAAGAAGCAAATAAGTTAGCTCAAGTCGCATACTCGGATATCGAGAGAATCGGGAAGTTTTTGCTATGGAGGAGATGTTTTAAATATCGATCCAATGAGATGGTGATTAGAGATACGTTTACCAATTATCCGAGAAATCCATCTCAAAAGGTTTCCCGAAAACTCGGTACAAAGCTCTCAAATTTGTGTTTCGGATGATCGGTTATATTACAAGTCCATCGATGGAGTATTGCTCAAATGCTTAAGTCAAGAAGAGGCCAAAAAGTGATGTATGAGGTTCACGAAGAAGATTGTGTGGTGCACATCGATCAAATTATCGGATGAAGTGGATAATTAGGAGAACTGGTTATTTTGGCCAACTATGTTTGGAAGATTGTTTTGAATATTACAAAGGGTGTCACAATTGTCGTAAATTCGGCAATATTCAAAAAGTTCCAAATATTCTGCTATGAATCCTATAATCAAGCCTTGGCCGCTCGAGAGGATGGGGTATAGATTTAATTGGTCGATCAATCCTCCTTCTAGTAAGGGACACAAATTTGTACTCTTGGCCACGGATTATTTCACCAAGTGGGTTGAGGCTATCCCTTTGAAGAAGGTAACGTCAGAGAATATGATCAGTTTTGTTAAGGAACATATAATTCACAGATTCGGGATTCCTCAAACTATAACAACCGATCAAGGAACTCGCTTACTTCTTGAGCACTCGTGATTTTGCTAAAGATATGGGGATTAAGTTGTATAATTCTTCTCCTTATTATGCCCAAGCTAATGGTCGTGCGAAGCATCAAATAAGATTATGATTAAAATTATTCGAAGAAGAAGATTGATGAAAAACTAAGGAAATGGCACTTGGTTCTTAATGAAGCACTCGTGGGCTTACCGAATGGCTTGTCATGGGTCCACTCAAACGTCTCCCTATGAACTGGTTTATGGGCATCATCTTCAGACTACCATGGGAATTACGGTTAGATTCAAGGCGAGTTGTGTTCTGAAAAGAATTGGCACAAGAAGATTATAAGAATCGATGATGGATGAATTGGAAGATTTACATTTGATTCGTCTCAAGGCATTGGAAAATATTGAGAAAAATAAAATGCGCGTTGCCAGGTATTATAACAAAAGGGTTAGGCTGAAGCAATTCGCAGAAGGAGATTTGGTTTGGAAAACTATATTGCCAGTTGGAACAAAGGATAGAGTGTTCGGCAAATGGTCTCCAAATTGGGAAGGTCCTTTCCGAATAGTAGAATGTGTACCTGGCAATGCATACATATTGAAGACTTTATTTGGGAGGAGTTTACCAGAGCTATCAATGGAAGATTTCTTAAGAAATATTACCCCAAAGGTGTTGAGGTTGGTTCATGAATGTAGATCGAGAAAAAAAAAACCGACAAAGAGAAAAAATCGCTTTTAGCCTAAAGATCGAATACAAGATCGGGAATAGCCGATATTGTTCATATCGCCTTTAGCCTAAAAAAAAAATCAGATACAAGATCGAGAATAGCCGATATCGTTCATATCGCCTTTAGCATAAAATAGCCGATGCAGTTTGCATCGCCTCTAGCACAAGAATGTTTGTTCGAAACTGGGTTGTTTTCAGCATTTTTCTGACAGTCGCAAGTGGAATTTTACCGAAAGGACTCAAAGAAATAAGTATTCTTCCAAAGGACAAGATTATTTATAAAAAGTCCATCCTAATACAAACTATTCCTCAAATAACTTGTTGAGGACAGACTGGGGGTTTGTGATTTCGGCAAGGGCAAACATGATGATGATCGTCGTGAGGCCTCGGTGACGCTCATCGATGTCGTCGACTTCGTCCGGCGTCCTCCAACGAAATAACCGGGCGGGAGGAGTAGTCCTCGTTGGTTTGGGAGGTCATTGCCGCCAGCCCGAGAGAAGCGCCGAGGTGCACACCTTGGATGACGGCCTGATCAATGCGGCCGTCCACAGCATCAAGGCGTGCCTCGGATGTCTCCCCCTGAGCATTCACCTTGTCGGCAATCTTGTTCGCCGCCGTCTTCAAACGGTCATTCTCCGCGGAAAGAGTCAAGCGAAAAAGAAGAAATGGGTCGGCAAGCAAAGGAAGTCGGGGATGATAAAACTAAATGAAGATATCAAACCGGTGATGGCGTCGCAAATTGCTTCCGCACCGGTCCTCCCATTCGGCTTGATCGATCTTAGAACTTCTTGGAGACATCGCCTAGCTCCTCCGGGCTTCGTCCCTCTCTGGCGAAACTTGAGCGCCTCCTCGTGAGAGTATGGATGGTGTGCATCTGCTTGGTTCTGCCGAACCCCAAGGATTGGAATGGTAAGAGCTTGAAGAGTCGGGAAGACCCGGAGGAACCGGATGATAGAGTTCCCGAGCTGAACCGCCCTTTGGAGGAAGGAGATGGTATTGGTGGAGCTGATGACCCTTATCCTGATGAATGAGGAAGGAAAAATCGAAATTAGGAGATGAACAAGGAAATTGCAAAGGGACAAAAGCGAATCATACCCACGACGCCGCCGCTGATGATGCTCGCTTCCTTCACCTCTCCGTCGGCGGGGACGCTTGCCACGGTTGTCACTTTCATTAAATCATTTGCTTTGATGGAGGTTAGGGTTTCCTTCTGGAATGAATCGAACGAAGGAAGTGGAAGAGACGGATGTGAGAACGCTGAGGCGAAGATAGCGATGAAGGCTAACGGAAGGGTCTATTTATAAGCCGAAGCGAAGGATCGTGGCGAATTCCACGGGTTGTGGGGTGAGAATCCCAAACGGTGGAGTAGGTTTTTCCCTTTCGGTTGGGCCGTTCTTCGGGGGTGGGCCAGGCATGGGTTAAGTCGAACGTCGCTCAATATCTCCCTGGTTTGTTGGAGCCAACATCGTTCGGTTATACCCTCGCAATATTTGGATTGGATTCGTTCGGCTATCGGAAGAATGGAGACAATCGGCTACATTCTAATCGAGTAATTTAAGGGAAAGGGGCCGATTGCTTTCGAATGAATAAAAATAAGTAAACATAAAGCTGGTTAATCAAAGGAAGGAAGATATCACACTTAAGTTTATTACAAATCCAATGTCTAATGGTTCGTAAGATGATTGATTGCCTCTATGGCCTCAAATCTGATTCGCTAACATTATCTAGCACTTTTGATCTTCATCTTCGAACTCGGATCTTTGGATAACTTGGTTTTGATCTGCTGATCTTCTTTGATGGTCGAAGCTATCTTTAGTGAAGTCATTTTTCTATGATCTTCGACAAATTAGTTATATGGGCCTGTGAGACCGAATTTTGGCATTCGGTTCTGCTAGTTGAGCTTCTAGTCCGCTTTTTCATCCTCCATGGCTTTCGATTCAGGCTCCAAAGTTGCCAAGGAATTTCTCGTAATTTGGATGTGAGAGTGAAGATCTTTAATCTCCAGCTTTTTCAAAGATCTATCCCTCTCTGCAGAGCGGTCCTCGAAGATATATTCTTGGTTGCCCTTCTCACCATAGCGAAGTGGTCATCAAGATGGGCTGCAGATTCTAGGGGAGCCTTGAGAGCGAGAGGGATATCTTGATCAATGAGTTCAAGGAGGTCTTTTATCTGGTCTGCATCCTGAACCAGACTGAAGGTATTCTTGTTTAGCAGAATTATCACCTCTTTTAGCCGGGCCTGATTTTCCAGCGATAAGGTTTGATGGGAAGTAATCTCTTCACATTTCTCAATGATGTAATCCTCAATAGAGAAGGAGTAACGGTGGTCGGCTTAGTGATGTTCTTCTAAAGAAAAGAGATGAAAGAAGGTGTTAGCCATTTGGGTAATTTTGTTAAAATATAGTGTAAAACAAGAGATTACCTCACGAGATTTGGTTGATCATCGAGGATGGGTTATACCACAGCTTGTCGGGGAACTTGGTCAAGATTCGAGAGGGGACGAGTTTGGAGCTTGATCGGGAGAGGTTTCCTTGCCGGTGCTCATCTAAGATTTCATCTATTTTCAAAGTGAAGTAGATGATAATGAGCATAAGAAAATAGATGTTATTAAAAAGAAGAAAAAAGAATTGGTTGAACAATGTTACCTATAGTCTCATCAGGTTTATGAGCCTTTGAACCTTCAAATTTCATGAGTCAACGAAATTTCGTTATCATGAATTTCTTCATCTTCAGAGAAATTTCAGGGGTTGGTTCTCATGCACGCGAGGTATTGCCCAAAGATGTGGAATTTCGACTTGTGGGCTTGCAATATAGAGGTAGTCGCTTCATCGCTAAGTGAGATTGTTGACCTGATAAGGAAATAAAAGAATTCATGCCTTAAGGGATAATCGACTTTCTTGGTCCTTGGTTTTTGGGTAAGAGAAAACTTTTCGTGTGTTTTCCTTTTGCTTTTTCCTCTCAAGATGCAAAATTTGAAGTAGCAGGAGTTCTCATGAGTGCCTTTAGAGGTGCCAATCCAAAGTTGCGGAGTTTTCATGAATTCCTTTAAGTTTGGAGCATCAAACCCAGTAAGCAGGGCTTGGGACCAGGCCGAATAATCTTTGGATCGCTTTGGTTGGGGGAGTAAACTCAAGATCCCATACATGACCGGATGTTAAAATAAGAAGTGGATTCAAGAGCAAGAAATGATGGGCATAATGAAATTACCTCACCGTCGGAAGCAAAATCGGGTTCTGAGTTTTTGCATAAAGGATGAACTGATATATTGAAGATATGAGCATGCCATTCTTGCCACCAAGAAACAAAGGAGGGATGAGCAACATCTATTAGCCCAAATGGAGATGGTTCGTATATTGGCAATTCCCATCCTAATTCAAAGACCTTCTTGGCTTCCATTCCTTCTGTGATTACTTCCCTTGACTTTATGATTGTTGAGAAGAGGAATTTTGAGGCGGCGAATACATCCTAATTGTCCGCCACCATGTTTGGATAATAGAATTCATAGGTGGATTGTACTAATCTCCCATGATGAAATTCGGTTGGCGAGTGCAAGGTTTGATAAAGGAATTGAAAATCTCCGTGGATTCTTGGCCCCGAACAACCAATTTCATAGCTAAACTTACAGGCAAAGTCGATTTTCATTTTCTCTCAGTAAGGAAACCAGAGCACATTGCGAATCCTTTGAAAAATAGCTTGAAGAAATGACCGATGTCTATGTCAATGCTTATGGATGATGCTTTGCTTCCCCATAAGTCCGACAAGCCTTGACCTTTATTTGTGTTGCCTTGAAATAGTTAATCAAGGAAAACTTAGATTGAAGAGGCTCACAGAGGTTATTTGATGCATATATAGCTGAAGCCACATTTGAATTAGCCACCGTGGACCATTCACACAAGAGATTTCTCCACCTTGGCGCATCTCAAGAGTAATCGATGCATCATATGGTAAATGAGACCCTAAGAGATATTTGCCTAGTGGGATCTGAAAGTGCTCAGAGCTAAGTCTTCATCCATTACCATGTGGTTCGTGGTTGGTTCATTGGATTTTCCACGGAAGATGAATCTGCATAGCCACATATTCATGAAGGCTTTCAACTCTTTATCGAGACGGTGCGGATGCATTCATGTAGTTCGAATGTGTTTAACCCATCCACATCTAGAGTCGACGGCTCTTTGATTACTTTTTGCTTTTACTACTTATAAGGATATCTTGGCAATGACACATTCAAGCCGGTCATCATGAATACGTCGGCTAGAGTGATGGTCATAATACCATGACCAAAGATGAAGGCATTGATAGTGTCGGACCAAAAATGAGAAGTCGCTATCAAAAGGGAATCGTTCACAGGTGTCTCTGCTAAAGATAATTCCGGACAATGACCGATGTCCCGACTTTCCCAAAGGGCTGCTTGCTTTTCTCCAAATTCTCTCCTGCATACCGATTCACGCCATCCGGTGATTGGGGAAATGGCCAATTCTTGAACGTGTTTGGCCATCGGTTTGACGAGGTAATCCCGACTTGAAAGGAATTCTTTGGGTTTCCTTCTCAATAATTTCGTAAGGGTCGGGATTTCCCATTGGGCCGAGGAAATAGGAGTCGGGGTTGGCGAGATAGGGAATCGGTCGGCTCTTGTATTCCTTTAGAAGATGATTGAAATCAAAGGGGAGTAAATCAAAAGAGGAGCGGGAGGATAAAATGAAAGTTGCCGAATATGAGTAAAGTTTACCTCTGGGATTTCATCCTGGGTCGCCATTGAAGATTTGAAGGAGGTCCGAGGTTGCGCTGAAAGCTTGAATTTTTGGGCAGCGGTTGCGGTTTTGAACGGTGATGACCTAGGAGGATGAAAGAGCTTGTGGTCAATTTCAGAATAAAACAACTTTTATCCCGAAATTGAGGGGGCATGTGTTAACACTGGATTTTGGTCGATTCTGGAAGATGACAGGTGGACCCACATGCGGGAAGAAGGGTATTCGACAAATAAAGCAAGCGGTCGGCTAAATGCATTGCGGTCGGTTACTCCAGAAGGCGGTGACTCCATTCGGGAATAACAGAAGATGGCAGGCAAGGCCGATCGAAAAGGTGAAAGTTGTGATAGTAAAGGACTCTAAAAGTTTAGGGTAAGGAGTCGTGAGTTTCCAAGTTTATTTAAAGATTCCTTTGTAAATCGTAGTCCTCTAGGACTCGTGTTTTTTGTCTAGGGTATAAATATTGACCCTCGACCATTGTAATAGGGGTTCACAACCAAATCAATACACGGCGCCCCGTGCCAACCTTCGAGTCCTTTTTGTCGTGGTCGTCGAGTTCTTCGAGAGGAATCATCGATCCGTCGACCTCCGTAAGTTCCGACAACCTTGTTATCATGTTTAGTATCATGCGGTGGATTTAGACGTGATGCAAGTAGTCTTGTTTGTTTTCAATGATCGTGCGGCGGATCTTTGCTTAACAATCAAGAAGTCTTTGCTTATGCTTCGTTTATGAGTAGATACCGTGCGGCAGGTGTTTGCTCGATATGCTTAGTAAAAGCAAGATAGTTATCGGCTCTATTAGATATGGCAAAATCTAAATAGATTCATTAAGTTATCCAGTGTTGCATGTTTTAAATATTTTATATATTTGTAACACACTTCTGCCCAATCTAGATCGATATTGTTCGGCCCTCTCTTATGGTTTTATTCGTGCTTCAATGATCATTATTTTCGTATTATCTTCGCAAATAGACAATACACTCATAATGGCTGAATTATTTTAATCTAGATTGTCACATGTTGCGGGTTCATGCATGATAATTACGTTTAAGCCTTGACGGAACTAGGTGTCGTGCGGCAGATGCAGGTTTTAGATTGGTTTAATCGTGCTTATTTGCACGTTCCTTCTTCATGGATCCCAACTCGGTTGGATGGCTGAGCTTGGCTGTGCATTAATTCATAATTAATTTCACTTGTTCAAACATGTCTTCTCATGTACATGTATTCGGCAATTAGGCCTTTACGTGCATTCATCTTACGATTAGCCGAATGGTTTATAAACTTGTTGGCAGACAGCTCTTTATAGCTGTATGTCGTTGTAAGTGGCTTCAGGGCCGTATATGAGGAACTGTCTGGTATTACCCGACATGTTCCGGTTTGACATTTAATTGTTCTATCCCTTGTTAGTTTTTTCAGGTCAAACTGACTGGCACGCTTCCGGATAACAAAGCACCCGGGAACCCGATTGAAGCTACGCTTTTCGGCTTGCTATGTGTGAGGCACAGTGCGTCACATTTTGTGTCAACATGATGCTTTTGTAGCTCTACTTGGCTTCTTAGAGGATGATCTTCAGAGAGGCAGGATCCACACAGAGCAGGTGTTGCCTCCAGAGCAGCTCGCCTACATGTACCCACCAGGAGGTGAGAGAGGAGCACTGGGGAAGGTTCTAGGTCTTCGCCCTACCTATAAATACCTGGATAGGATATTCAGGAAGACCATTGACTGCAAGGGTGGAGACAAGGGCAACATTGCATATTACTCCAGGAACTTGCTACACAAGATGGCTCTAGGTGCACGGCCCTTCAGTGTCTTCGACTTCATTTGGTGTGAGATCAGGAGCGTTGGCGAGAGGCCCCTTAAGGGCTGTGGTTTTGCTCCCTACATTATGCACATGATTGAGCAGGTCATAAGGCATACCTTTGAGTATGACAAGGTACATAAAGCCCTAAAGATAGTTGCAGATCTACCTGAGATTAGAGTACCTCGAGCAGGTCCAGGGGGAGTAGTAGCAGCAGCAGAGGTAGATGCACTTGCAGGTGGTGCTGCTGTAGGGGGAGTAGCAGCGGGAGGAGCTTCCCCTCTAGCACGTACTCCTTCACGTTCTTCTTCATGTCGCTGTAGTCCTCCTCCCATTCATAAGATGTTCAGTGCCATATTTGGGATGTGTAGAGATATTCAGACCAGGCAGCAGAGAGAGAGGGAGGCTAGGAGGAAGGACACCTGGACTCTGAAGCAGATTGCTGCTAGACTTGAGCTTGATCCTCCTAGGTCTCCACTGTCAGATGAGGCAGCCAGTGAGCCTGAGACTGAGGAGGAGCAGCAGGCCAAGTACTACAAAGAGTATGTTGAGTTTCTTCAGCTATAGGAGCAGCAGCAACAGCAGGCACCAGAGCACCTTGACACTTTACCACTACAGGCTCGTGTGCCTACTCACTCTCAGCCATGTCCTAGTGCTGCAGACGAGTATGCTTTAGACTGGTGGAGTGACCTCACAGGTGATTTCGGCTACTACGGGTCTAGTGGCTATGACCCATCTGGTGTAGGTGGTTCTCGTCCAGCTAGTGCTCCATGCTCAGATGATGAGGATGATGACAGAGACAGAGATGAAGATGGTGATGAGTGATCACAGCTTTCAGAGACAGCTTGCAGCCCTTTTGTGCTTAGTATGTCATTGTTGGACCTTTGTGGTGATGGATGACAAAGGGGAGAGAGACTGATTAAAGCTTCAGGATGTTTGTTTCATTTGCTTATCTTTGTACCTGGAGATATGTACTGCAGCTGTAGTAGTTTTTGAGTTTCATTGATGTATCTTAAGTTTGAGATAGATTGTATCATGTGAGAGATGAGACTTATACTTATGCTTTATGGATGTATCATTTGAGACTCATGACTTATACTTATGCTTTATGGATGTATCATTTGAGACTCATGTGATAATATAATCGATCTTAGTGGTTTGTGGACTTGAGAAAATATGTAATGAGTGCTATGTGTGACATACATGTGTTGTATTTATTTTCATAAGGACCATGCATGCTAGAATGAAAATGTTTGATATGATGCTTTTATATTTATTCTTGTGTAATATATCTTGTCATGTACATCACGGTTTTACTTTGTCACACACACTTGCACCCCACGGATGCAATGATTTAGGGGGAGTCTCCTATACGTTTTAGTATGTGCAATTGACATTTGAGGTCATTTTGTGAATTTTAATTATAAGCACATATTAAGGGGAAGTCTCTCATAAATCATTGAACCCAAAAGCTTAAATGTTTATATCCTTTTGTAAGCTTTAATGAAGTTGTCATCAATCACCAAAAAGGGGGAGATTGAAAGTGCATCTAGCCCTTTAGTGGGTTTTGGATGATTGAATGACAACGTGATTAAAGGTCTAACCTGTTTGCTAAGTGTGGACAGGTAATAGGTTATCTCACAGGTACTTAATGAAAGCCAAAATGATGTGTTGTTGTATGAACAATCTAGTTTGAGCATAGGACAACAATGCAAATAGAATTCATGCAAAGGCTTATTTATTGTGGGATTTCCATATACTATGTGAAAGCAAGCACAATAAGAATTAATTAATGAGACATGAAGGATTACATATGGAATGGTCTCATATTTGAAGCTTGCTAAATTAAAATGAAAAAGATAACAATACAAATGAATGGATGATTCAACACAAGATGTGACTTGATGGCTTGGGATGGTGAAGATAGCAAGGAAAGGCTTCGAGGTACTAAACAAGGGTGAAGGGCAAGCGACGGCTTGGTGGTCAAAGAACCTAGCTAGGGTAAAGAAGAAAGTACTTGCATTTAGTTGAGGTACTAATCATGTTATGATGGTTATGTTGATGTGGAGGATCAAATCACTATTGGAGTGTTTGATGAAAGTGACTTGATACATTTGGGATTATTCATATTTGATGAATGGAATCAAGTCACGTGCTCAAGATGGTTATGCTCAAGTGAAAAAGATCAAAATTAACATGTTGGCACCCTAACTCGATGAAGATTGGAATACACGACTTCGGTCAAAAGAGATCAACTCAAGCGGTATAAATTCGTTTTTGTTTGAATGTTGAGTTCCGGACGTGTTCGGTATTTGCTCGGCCACAGCAATTTCCTCCGCTTTTTCGGGTTAGTTCGTCGGGAGTTCCGACGGTCGGGAGTTCCGGCAATCGTCGGGAGTTCCGATGTCCCAACACTGAACTGACTTGGAGAGTTAATTGCCAGGTCACACCGGATGTGTTCGGTATTCATACCGAACGTGTCCGGTATAGTAGGCCAGAGCCCAACGGCTATTTTTCAAATGTGCTAAGGGTCAGAGTTCCGGTGTAAGTCGAGAGTTCCGACGGTCGGGAGTTCCGACACCTCACACACTGTAACTCAATTACCGTTGGCGCAGTGCAAGTTGTCCGGTATGGCAACGGCTATAAAATGGCTAGTTTTTCAAAGGGGGCTATAAATACCCCCAAGCCTCCACCTTTGGAGGCTACTGATTCTGCTGGTTGCAATACATGTTTTTTAGCCTTGTCAACTCTCCCAAACCCTCTCTTAGTGTGTGATCCAAATTGCCAAATCAATTAGTGGGTTGAGAGAAATTCAAAATTGAGAGCAAGCCACCATTTGAGCACTTGTGCATATTGTCAATCTCGTGATTTGCATTTGTTACTCTTGGACTTTTTGGTCCTAGATGGCTAGGTGTCGCCGGAGAGTACCCTAGAGATTGTGGTGTGCCTCAGAAAGTTTGTAACGGTCGATTCCGCCGCCTCGGAATCAACTAATGGAAGGAGAAAAAGCAGTTGGAAAAGACTCCGGCTAGAGTGACCTTCGTGGTACCCTCTAAGGCTAACCTTCGCTGGGTCACCCGTAGCCCTCTCAACGGAGAGTAGGACTCGAACGAGTCCGAACTTCGGTAAAACAAATATCGTGTCTCAATTCGCATTTCATTTGATATTTGTGTTGCTCCAGCTCTTGTGCAGGTTCTCTGTGTATCTTGTCATCTTTAGAAGGTACCTGCAGTTTGGTTTGAAGATAGAAATCGAAAGCAGCAAGTTTGGGGCTGTTCTGCAGAAACCGTGTATACCGGACACGTCCGGTATTTTCTACCTGTGCTGAAAATATTTATTCTCTGTTCTAACTTTATGTTGCAGGGTTGTAGCTTCTAGATATATTCCTTATACCTTGTATTATTTGTTGGCTCACTCATGAGGGGTTTATTTATCTGATTTGGAGTTTCCAAGTGTTTAAAAACTCCATAACTAATTGTTTCCGTATTTTAAAGGGTTGAATTTTACAAAAGCCTATTCAACCCCCCTCTAGACGGCATTCTAGGTCATTTCAATGTTGCAAAAGTAGATCTGGATGTTGCACATGTTGCAATGGTTGTACACGTATGTTGCAAGCTCTTCTTTTTAATGTTTCATCTGTTTTTTCTGACGTATGTTGCAAGTGTGTTTATTTGGATGCTGCATATGTTTTCACACATATGATGTAAGTGTTTTATCTAAATGTTGCGTATGTTTACAATGGTTACAAGTGTTTTTCATATGTTTTTACAAGTGTTTCGGATGCATGTTTTAAATATTTTATTTATTTTCGGTCGTATATTGTAATTGTTGCACCTTGATGTTTCAAAACTAGATCCAGTGTTGCATCTTTCTCCCCGTCTTTCTATTGTCTCGCCTCGATGTTAGGCACAGAAAGACGGAGGTAGTCCCCGTTAGCGTGAGCGGGCCCCACGTGCTTGTGGGTGGGTGTAGCATGGCTTGTGGGTGGGTGTAGCATGTGAGACCTGGGTGGGGAAGCGCGGGACACGAGACGGGGGCAGCGGTGTGGGTGTCCGAACGGCCCGGCGGCTAGCCACGCCCTATAAATTTTGATGGCAGATAAGAATTTGGAATGCAGGATAGTACTGAAACATTGATTGCTTTCATCGACACGGTCTAAATTAATAATCAAGAAAGAATCTGACGTTTGGGTACGATTTTCATTTATTCTCATCTCTATAAGACGAAATGAGGGCCAAGCTCGGGACAAGGATTGGGCCACGTCGCCTCCTTTTTCTTCATCGTCGGATCTCAGGTAGCGTCTCCTCCAGCCGTCCATTCGACGCTGCGCCGAGGCTCCACTGTGGCCGCGCCCCCAGCAGCCGCGCCGGTGGCCGAGGCTGCTCGCCCTGCCATGGCCGGGGGCCAGGTCCATCGCGCCGCCGCGCTGGGGAGCGGGTCTGCCCCGCCATGGCCGAGGGACTGGGCTACCGCACCGCCACGGCGTGGGGCGGATCTGCCCCGCTACCGACACGAGCGCCGCGCGGGACGTCCTCGAGCGCCGTGCTGCTCACAGGCAGGAAAACCGCCTAAGCAAGCCTCCACCTCGACCTCAATCACGCGCGAGGCGCGAACCACGCCGCCACATGGAGGTCCCCCTACTCACTGATCTGCGCTAGTAGCAGGCGGCTGCGCCCACGCTGGTAGAGGCTGTGCGCGTGGCACCAGCCATGGCCGCGTCTGCACTCCCGCTGCGGCTGCACGGAATGGGTAACCGGTGGGTCTAGAGTCACCTGCTGTCCCCAAGCCGAAGGGGACAGCTACGTCTGCATCCCGACCACCTACACCGTCTGCAAAAAACGTGTTCGACGATATGCCTGTGAGTATATCCTAGCAAATGCAAACATAGCTTTTCCTGATACTATTTGCTGTTTATAAAGCGCAAGTGAACAAAATGAGTTAATCTGTGCTAGCCTCTGATAGATTGGTTTCATATTGGGGTAACTTTTCGATCAGACAACTATTGCTTGCATGTCTTGTTAGCACTTTTTTCTGTCATACTGCAATTTCCAGCATAGCTCGAGCTTAAGATGACGACGGCTTGTGATCAGGAGCTACAACTCACAGGCACTCATCATAGTGGATACTGTGATTTGTTCTGGGTAAGACTGCAGGTGCAATGCCTGCAGCTTGCAATGGAGCCTCACTACCATGCTGTTTAGTAGTGTTACAGAATTATAGGTATAGTGAAACTGTCTCACTAATATGAGAGTACACAATTCATACTCGGTAATCTTTGCTACTTAGTTGGAAAAAGGCAGGTCACACTCCATTTTTTTTAGATATTACTTTTGTACCATCCACGCCACAATGTGCATACTAATCAGATTTTATTTTTATTTTTTAAAATGTGGCTTTTGCTGTATATATTATCTGCAGTAGATTGTAATCTGAAATCTAGAAAGTAAGTTTACACATATACAAGTAGATATTTCATCATAAGTGTTCCTGCAGTGGTACTTTGAAAAACAAAAACTGAAATATGAACACTAGGCTGGTAGGCATTTCCATGTACTATACAGTTCTTTGATCGTTCTGAAGTTTACCACTCACTTCTTTAACTCTGGTTCTCTTTCAACAGATTCTTGGCCATTTTCAATAGCACATTTTCATACATGCACCCAATCAGAAATTATGAAGTGACCCAACTGTTGAAAATTGATACATACCCTTCCCATTAGCGAGGCTATGCTGTTTTGCAGAAAAACAAGGAACTGATCAAATATAGATAATGGTTCACCCTCCTAAACACCTATTTTGTACCTCAAAATATAAAAAATGGTTAATATTATGTCATAACTTGAGACCTCTCAAATGATTTTAGAGATCTTCAACATACAAAGAACAGAAAAGAAGCTTATGAAGTATGATAACCTGAAGACATGAACAATTTAATATATGCTTATTCATCACGCTATATAGTATACACACACAAGCTCTATCTCACAGCTTATTCAAAAGCCTGTCGACATTTGATTGGGCACATGCAGAAAATAGAAATAACATTTATTCTCAAGATCTCAGCAAACAAAAGTTTACCATACCATAACATTACCACTCTTACAAACAAGATTATCCTCTCAATTTATCAATATCAATGCATCTTTCAAAGAAGATATAGGCCCCGTTTGGTAGAGCTCCTGTCGGCTCCAGCTTCTCTGACGTATTCACTGTTCATAGGAGCTCTTTTCCTCTCTCCTCCTCTCACATAGCCAGTGGGAGCCGGACAAGCTAAAAAAACTGGCTTCTCCTGCTCGCACCGGCTCTGTGAGAGGAGGAGAGAGGAGAGAGAAATAGAGATCCTGTGAACAGTATATGAATAGTGAATGCGTCAGAGAAGCTGGAGCCGGTTGGAGGTCTACCAAACGGGGTCATAGTAAAAGATAGACTGCAAGAGGAGGAGAGAGGAGAGAGAAAAAGAGCTCTTGTGAACAGTGAATGCGTCAGATAAGCTGGAGCCGGTAAGAGCCCTACCAAACGGGCCCTAAATACTACTACTCCCTGTCACAACTTGCAGCATGCCTTGGTCACTGATATTCGGGCTCAGCATGCCGGCCAGGCGCCCACTCGGAAGAGCCTGATGAGTGGACCGGTGCAACTTCTCCTGGCGCGCGCTTGCTGCTTGCTGCTTGCTGCTTGCTCTGCTGCTGTATCGCCTAGACGCCTACAGTGTCTGCTTATCTCTTGGTGCCGTCTGGTTCAGTGCCGTAACAGTTTGTTTTGATCAAATTTAGATTCTAGACTAGAAAGCCGGGGCGCGGCGAAGCCGCGCCTCTGTAGATCCAGCCAACTTGATTTTGCAAATTGTATTTTCCAATTGTAGCTGGAGACTGAATTGCAACCATCACTCTGCTGCAGAAAGGGCCATGAACTGATAATAGTTTGTGGTGTCTTCTGTAGTGCTTACCTGAGTTCAATAGTGAAGAGATGATAAGCCCGGCTGGTGCTGGTTTGTTGTGAGAGAAAAACACTGTACAATGGCTGATAAGCCCTGACTGAAACCAACAAGCGAACAGGCTGGAGGAAATAAAGAAAATTATACTACTTCCTTGATTTTTTTTAATTGTCAGACTGGATTGCATCCCGCAAACTAACTGTAGGAGCCAAACTGCATTGTAGAAGACTTTCAGTTTGAATATATGAACAATGTTCAATTAAGTGTGTAACTGAGTTAGCAGAAATATTAGTTAGAGAACATTGGTTGCTAAAAAAACTAAGATTTGTTCTGTTGCTCCTTTTGTTCCTGTATATTCTCTATCTTTTACTGTATCTTCTTTGAACGATCAATGAAGTGAGTGGTAAACTTTAGAACGATCAAAGTACTGTATAGTACATGGAAATGCCTACCAGCCTAGTGTTGAGAGGAGGAAGAGAGAAAAAGAGCTCATGTGAACAATGCATAACAGTGACTGCGTTAGAGAAGCTGGAGCCGGTGGATGATGATGCGAGGATTTGTTGAGGACTACACGGTGTGATTTATCATGGTGAAACGGTTATTGTTAACGACGAGGATGAAGAGGTATACGACGACGAAACCCTAGAATCCCTGTCCCAATATTCAGCAGAGCTTGATGCACGAATGGATCCCGAGTTTGGTAATGAACAAGGTGGTGATGCTGGTGGTTGGGATGGTAACGACGAAGGTGGTGCCAATAATGATGGCGGAGCACGTGTCGGGGATGAAGATGATTTGGAGGACATGATTCGAGCCCTTAGACCAGAGATTTTACTAAATAGCCCGAAAGGTCTAGAAAATTTGAAAAGGGTGACAAAAGCATCGAAGGAGACTGTGTATGATGTTGAAAAGGGCTGTCCAACACATTGGACATTGCTACGTTTTGTGCTTGAGCTACTCATCCTGAAGGCTAAGTATGGCTGGTCAGACTGTAGTTTTAATGATCTATTGCGTCTCCTGTTATGGGTGCTGCCACAACCAAACTCAGTTCCCGTCAACACATACCAAGCGAAGAAGGTCATAAGTCCATTGACAATGGGGGTTAAAAAAATCCATGCATGCCCCAACCACTGTATCCTTTTTCGTGACGAAACGTTCAAGTCACTGGATAAATGTCCCTGGTGTGGGGTCAGCCAGTACAAGAACAATGACCTTTACGGTGGGGATGAAGCCTCCACGGGGAAAAAGAAGAATAAGAAGGGTATGAAAAAGGTGGTACAAGAATCTCAGTCCCCAGAGGACACTACATTAGGCAATGATGCAAAGTAGAGAAGAATTCCTGCCTTGGTAATGTGGTATCTGTCAGTGACCGACCGCTTGAGACGTATCTTCCTAAACCCTAAAGAAGTCGCACTCATGACATGGTGGGATGATGAGCGCAAGGTAGATGATGAT
Source organism: Miscanthus lutarioriparius (assembly GCA_904845875.1). Taxonomy (NCBI): domain Eukaryota; kingdom Viridiplantae; phylum Streptophyta; class Magnoliopsida; order Poales; family Poaceae; genus Miscanthus; species Miscanthus lutarioriparius. The sequence continues at coordinate 103,147,870 of CAJGYO010000005.1, forward strand.
AAGATTACACACCCGGCTGATTGTAGTCAGTGGCAAAGGATCGATGAGAAGCACAAAAAATTTAGCGATGACCCAAGGAATGTACGGTTTGGCTTGAGCACCGATGGAATGAATCCCTTCAATGAGAGGATGAGCGACCACAACACTTGGCCAGTGATCTTGATCATATACAATATCCCAACGTGGTTGTGTCAGAAGAGAATGCATCTTCTTCTCACTATTCTTATTTCTGGCCCTAAACAACCAGGCATTGATATAGACGTGTTCCTTGAGCCTTTGATGCAAGAAATGGAGAGGCTATGGAGGCATGGGGAGCCGATGTACGATGCGATCCGAAAGAAGGACTTCATATGTAGAGCAATAATATTTGTTACTACTAATGATTACCCCGCGTTTTTTGCTTTGTCTGAACAGATCAAAGGAAAGATGGGATGCTTAGTTTGCTTGGATGGTACTACATGGGTGTTTCTGGATGCATCCAAGAAGATAGTTTACCTAAGGAACTAGCGCTTCTTAAAGACAAGTCACAAGTACCGCAGCAAATTATTCTTTCGATTTTATGACAACACCTCAGAGATTGAACCCCCTTCGGAGAGACGTCATAATGGAGAATACGTGTACAAAATGGTGAAAAACATATGCGTCGTCTATGGAAAGAATCCGGATGGGACGAACAGAGATAGAAGCACACCTCATGTCGAAGGCGTACCTTTCAAGAAACAATCAATCTTCTTTCAGTATCTGCCTTATTGGCCAGACTTGGAGGTCCCCCATACCATTGATGCTATGCACGTGCAGAAGAATGTCTTTGAGAGTCTCATTGCTACCTTGATGGACTCAGGCAAGTCAAAGGATGGTCTGAAATCACGGAAAGACATGGTGCAGCTAAACGTGATGCCACAGCTTCACCCGGTACCTGAGGCTAATGGAAAATACACTCTGCCCGAGGCGTGCTTCAACCTAACACCAGAAGATAAGAGAGCTATATATACTTTCCTGAGGGGGGTCAAAGTCCCGACTGGGTTTTCATCGAATGTGAAGAAGCTAGTGTCGATGAAGAAGCTAGAGCTATAAGAAAGATGCTTGTCATTAGTCTCGTGCGTGAAAATATAAAAAAGCACCATCGTTCTTCTATTGCTGTTGCTTTCCAGTTTCCCCGTCCCAACTTCTATACGCACATACGTTGGGAGAGCATGCCTACGGAACCACGTCTACATCTGTGAAACCTACTCGGGGTGCTGCGCGATCAAGTTTTTAGGGAGCGTCTAACGCGGCTGCTCACTGCTGATCCGATCGACGACTCCGTCTACTTCATGGTGGACGTTCGAGAAACTGCACTGCGAACATCGTCCTGCATTGACTGTGGTCCATCGGTGCCTCGAGCATAGGTCCCTTCACTGGGTGTATTTCTAATCTTACTGTTTCTATATTCAGAAATATTTTTGTGCTATTAAACATGATTAGTATGTTCATCATAGTTGCGACCGATAGTTTACACATGCGCATGTTTGTTGTCACGAATTTACTACTATATTTCTGGATTAAATTAAATATGAAAATGCCTACTTTCATAGCAAAAGCTGCCACATCTATAACTATTGTATGGCTTCAGTATCTACTACACCCTTGCCTTCCTATACGTGTGGCAATGCAGAAAGCATTTTATCTATGTAGTCATTTGGACATACTCTAACAACAAGTAAACATCTACCGTGATTGGTCTTCAAGAAATGACTGCTTCATGTAAATTGCCTATCTGTTTGCTCTTTTGCTACGGTCCTATGTCCAGACAAAGACCAATGTTGCAATACTAAATACTTTGCGGTAAGCCAAAGCATAGAGCATTGTTTCACTGCCAACATGAATCCTTGCGCTACATCTTCCAGACGATATAATAAATCGACTTAATAATCGATCTTCCATCTTCGTCCGGACAGATACATATACACCGTAGTTTGAATCATCTGCGCTACATGAATCCTTTATGATCTCAAGTAGTGGTCGTAGACTGGTGAGTTGTGCAGATTTTTTTCCTTAAAAAACGAAACGACATGCGGCGATACTCCCCGCTCGGCCGCTCCCATCTCTTCCGTACTCATTAGGTAACAACCACGATTTGGCCTTTTGGTCACTTTTCCTGTACGTGGAGCTGCGGGCCCACAACTGCGCACGCGAATATTCCGAGATCAGGGGCCTGGACACGTCGCCTGACCAAGCGCTACTCCACTCCGCTACGCCACCAGCCAGGAGCAGGTGTAGGGCTAATAAGGCCATGTTTAGTTACTCCCATTTCCAGAATTTGACACTATGCAAAAAAACATTCTCCGTCACATTAAACTTACGGTATATGTATGGAGTACTAAATGTTGATGAAATCAAAAACTAATTACATAGTTTGGTTGTACTCTGCGAGACGAACGTTTTGAGCCTAACTAGTTAACGATGAGACAATTATTACAAAATAAAAACAAAATAATACTGTAGCTACAGTACACCTTTTTTTTGGGCGGCGCCGAATCGGCTGATGAAGTAAACGCGGCTAAACAAGTGATGGTGGAGCACACACTGTTAGTCTAGTCAAGACGATGGACCGATATGAACTACTCCACCTGAACAAGACGATGGACCGATGTGCACTGCTCCCGATGTACACTACTCCCCCACATGGGTCCATCGCAAGATTTTAAATAGCCGGTTAAGGCATTTAGCTTTCTAGGTTCGAAAATATACTATAGCTAATTATAATAGACTATAGCGATAGCTAAGGGTTAACTTGTACATAGAAAAACTTAGCTAAATTTTTTTTAAACAGCTATAACCAGAGATAGTGGAGGTTATAGCCAGAGATTTAAAACCTCGGTCCATGGTCTCAAATCTCCTGAACCCCAGCGCCCTCGCAAGAGCTGATCTGAACTGAGCTGCGCTTCTTTCTGTCCTTCTGCCGACTGGTGCAGGACTAGCTCCGCAGCGCGCCATGGCGAACCGCAACGTCAGGAACAACGCTGCGGCGGTCGACGCAGCCGTGCGCCTTATTTTTCGGGCCCGCGACGACGTCGTGCAAGTGCTGCTAGAGGTTGGCTTCCTGACGGGCTTCATGGCGGCCATCGCTGCCGGCTCCCGGCCGGCGGTGAGCGTGCTCGCTTACCCACCAGCCTACCTCGGAACACTCGTGGTGTTTCTCATCGTTGGGCTGAGCACCATGTGGGCGGCAGGATGGGTGGCTGGAGACCCCGCCCGCCGCCGTGCAGCAGGATGGATGATCCTCTTTGCCTATTTGTTTCTGATGGCCATGGCCGTTCCGGAATTGTTCTTCGACATCCTTGGTGCGATAGCTTGATTGAGGACTTGAGGTTAGTAGATCCACACATGTTCCTTGATTGTATCTTCCTCTGGTGGTTGCGTATCTCGTCTAGTCCTCCTCCTGTATCGGTCCGTGTACTTCTCTCTCTTGCACCTCCTCCTGGTCCTCCACCAGCCGCGAGCTGTGTGTGCTCCTTCTCCTTCTTCGCTAGCCGGTTGTGCCTTCTTCGCTAGCTGTTAGTTCATGTAGTCCTCCTCTTATGCTCCTTCTCCCTCCACTTCCAACCTTCTACTTGTTCTTGACCTCTCTCCTCCTGCTTCTTTCTCCTTCACGTGTCTGTGCTTTCCGTTTGCATCTGCTTTTGTTCATGTCCTCCTCCTCCTCCCTTATATATCCTTCATTCCTTCTTCACCTGGTTCTTTCCTTAGTTGTTGCCGTTGTTGCTCGATCTTGGCCTCCACCGCCTCTTGCGCTCCTTCTACCTGATCCTACTACTTCTTCATCTGCTTTGCTTCTTCTTGTGTTGCTGCTGCTGTTCGTATCAACAGGTTCTTGTCCTTCACTCTTACTCCTTCCTTCTAACGGCCCCCCTGCTCCCTTTCTGCCTCCCCTCCTTCCTTCCTCTAGTTGTGCTTTAATTTCTCCTCTCCAGCTAGTTGCGGCTGTAGTTGTTCATCTCCTCCGCTCTTATGCTCAGCTCCTTCTCCCTCTTTGTCCTTCTGTTCGTTCTCCTTCTCCTTCTACCTCTCCCTTCTGCACCTCCTCCTGTTGGTCTTCTTCTCGCAGCATTTGTACAGTCGTCAATTTTAACTGAGCACTCATCAGTCGTCCTACTCTCTAAACACATGTTGTTTATTTATATGTAGATTTCTTTTTTCTGAAACATCAGTTGTGGATTTCTTTCTCCCCATGAATCCATCTACACGATGTCAATCCCTCTATCTCCCCTCCCTCTATCTCCTCTCTCTCTCTCTCTCTCTCTCTCTCTCTCCATACATGCGAGGAAATAAGTTCTTTTTGGAAATTCTGCGAGGAAATAAGGATAGGAGTGTTTTTGTTACAATACCACAAATTAAATGGTCCTAAGAATCTCATCTCTGCCATTTGTTATGTAATTTCTTGTTAGAACTGGAGTTTCTAGCAACTGTAATATGTGCCGCTAATGCTATGGGCTAGAGCCTATACGAGGTATAAGCTTTATTTAACAGCGTTCTCGAAAAAGCTTTATTTAACACCAGTCATCGATCAGGCCTCGCCTTGTACAGTAGCTAGCTGTGACTGCTGCCGACAACTCAGATTTCTTGATTGATATACACAATTTCTTGCCCACCAAGTTCCTTAATTGCACAATATTTTACTCCACTTTCTTTATTTTTCCTTTATCAGGTGCATGGAACATGTTTCTGCTCTAGCTCTTATTACATATGCTGATATAGCTACAAGCTTGTTTCTACTAGTACTTATACTACATTTTCTATTTTGCAGAAGTTGACCATGAGATGGAACAAATAAGAGAGGCTGGACAAATGCTATTTTGTTGCCCTGTTCGTTTGACTGATAAGTCATGGCTGAAAGTACTGTTGGCTGATTTGTTGTGAGAGAAAAATACTGTTCGTTGGCTGAAAAAGTACGGTTTATAAGCCAAACGAATAGGGCGTAGCTTATTAGCTGTCAAAGTTAGCCTTGGCTTTCACTTTGTCTTTCAGTTTTCGAGCTATAACACTGATCAGACTTTGTTGTCAATAAGTGGTGAAGCCAGGAGTGTATCCCCTCCTGATTCATCAGTTCTGTGTTGGGTATATGTTTGAATTTATGGTGAAACCTTTGGTAAATTTTGCCTTTTCTCACATGAAATAAGTTGAGGGAGCTGTATGGGATGAGCGGGCAAGGGAAACATGAGGTTTTTCATACATTATTCATACTTAATTCTTGCTGTGATGGATTAATATTTCATGTTCCTGGCGATAGCTTCTCTGATTTAGCTTTTCGCGTTGTTCTTGAATGTATGAACTAATAATCACTAGTATTTGTTCATAATATATGCACAACTTCAGCAGTACGCGTACCTGTGTGCTGCGTAGTGCGTGATGATATTGGTCTTTTTATTTTATTTTCTGGGAACCATGCATGGCATCTACTCCCTCCATCCCAAATTGTAAGTCATTCAAAGAATCTTGGAGAGTCAAAGTTTTTCAAGTTTGACCAAATTTATATAACAAAATAATAATATTTATCATACAAAGTAAGTATCATTAGATTCTTTATTAGTTATATTTTCATATTATACCTATTTGATGTCATCAATCTTTGTGTTTCTCTCTATAATTTTAGTCAAACTTGAAAAAGTTTGACTCTCCAAGATTCTTGGAATGACTTACAATTTGGGATGGAGGAAGTAGCTTTTTTGTTGCATTGTATGTGCTTAGCATCTCGGGATTGTACGTGTAAGTGATGGTTTGGTAGTTTATCTACTAGTTTTAGTTGAAACTACGACATGTGTACAAGAGTACATGCATGGTTAAGTTCATTTTCTTCATATATTCTATGGCATTTTTTTATCTAACAAAGTTCACTACTTATCTATTGAAGTGATGAACATTCTTCTTCGATCAGCACTACACCGTACCAATGAATATGAAGTTGCAAGTTGAAGTTCAAATTTTGAGTTTAGGGATTTAAGTTTGATCAAAGCTTGGACTTGTAAGCTCCAAAGCTTCAGTAATTAAAATTGTACAGGGAGTTGCATTGTTGATAAACAAACACCGGCAACTATTGAGTTGATACTTGAAAATAAAGCAAACACGTTTTCATATAAGTCTGAAAGCTGAACTTCTATTATCGATGTGGAGTTTGATGAACCTCTAGTTAAAAATCTTTATACTCTTATTAAGTTTGAATTAGAATCGGCTGGTAAGCATGCACAAAAGAAAACATCGATCATTTGAAAACAACACTACATGCATGCCCTGAAATAAAAGGATTGATATTTGCACGAATTGTTATGTTTTATTTACGCTTCACCTAAGAAGAATGACACGAAAATATCTGTTATTGCTTTGATATGGATAGGAGCCAATGAAATACGTACCAAGCCCCCAAAAGTTAAAAAAAAAACAAGCCATAAGTTTCAACGCACGCAACCGATCTGCCGACCGGCGGCCTTGATTAGGTACTTGAATTTTAGTTTCCATGCTTGAAAGGAAACTAAAATTTAGGTACTTGAATTTTAGCAAATCCTTAAAAAAATATTGAGGCCTTTCAGCTGCGTATCATGCCAGATGGTAGTCTAGTGTTGCACAAAAAGTGCTAACAGCAGCAGAAAGATCACCTTTTTTGGTGCTAGTTGATGGATGTGACATGAATTATATTATCTTTCTCGCGCATAATGCCGGCCTGACTAAGCAAAGCTTGCTTTTCCCCACTTCGTTTCTTTTGAGGGCGTCAAAAAAGGGACATATGCTTTCACATGTACCACTCTAATCCTTTTTCTGTGTCTAGCTAGTGCTATCTAATTAAAACTTTGGACTTCGACTCAGTATTTCCTTGCCCTTTGTACTACCAAACCTTTCCTTCGTATGCCAGTCTCAGTGCAAGATTCTATATCTCAGTTTTCAAGTATTCATATGTTAGTTCCAAGTATTCATATGTTAGAAACATAGTAGATAGGTTTTATTCTCATAAAACTCATTTCGTCCCATCAAACTTTCTTTAATCTTTCTCTTCATCTATTCGGAAACGCTCAGCAACGGGCGTCCGTCCCGTCGGCCGCGGCTCCCAGTCCTGCCTCCTGTGCAGCGGACCGGCCTCTCAAAAAAAAAATTATCTACTTCACTCATCTGCCCGTCATGGCATGGCTGAGCATTTCTGGACCGCTCATCCCTCCGCCCCGTTGCGCCCCCTTCCCCCACCGCGCCCCATCCCCCGTCACGGCGTCACTCCGTGCCCTTCCCCACCGCACCGCACCCTATCGCTAGTTGTGCCGCGCCTCGTCCCCTGCGAGCAGACAACGCTGGACGACTACGGTCGAGCGAGTAGCGGCGCTAGAGTAGGAGCAACGGGGCTGCACCTATGGACGCGAGCCTAGGCCACAAGCAGGCGATGGAGAATCGCTGGATGGCGTCGCCGCTGCTGCACCAATGAGCTCCATGCGTCACCGCCAACCTCCGCGTCGTCGTCGAGTACTAATTATTCAAGCATGGAAAAGTGTCGGCGACTAACTAGTAGAGCAACACGTCCAGAAAATTCACGGCCTGGAAACTGGTTGCTTTCTCTTGCTTAATAATGAGTTGGATATGATATGATATACTATACGCTAGTGCGGTATACGTGTGCGTGTGGGGAGAGAGACTGCGCTGCAACTTGTATTAGATTATTACGGAGTATTGCTTTGCTACTACATACAGTAAGTACTTACATGCAATTAATCGTTAATGCTCATGCATTTATATGTGTGACATGTGAGAGGGACTCGCGAAGACTATTCGTAAAGCTAGGCTAGAGGGGCCGAATTAGATTGGTCAGCGACGTGTCTCTTGACCTTGGAAAATTTGTCTACGCAGTTGTTCTGGCCTTGATCTGGAAGAAGATATTAAACTTCAGTGCAAAGAAGAAGAGGAGGAAGATGGTATATGCACATACAGGATCAGTGGCTAATCGTAAAAGTAATACAAAGAAACTAGTTTCATATCTAAAAAATCATAGCTAATTTATTTTAAATCAAAAAAAAAATGAAACTAGTATACTTTTTTTCCTACAGAATATTATCTACGCCTCCCGTGACGCCTAGGCGCCTAGCTAGTGGCCTTTACTTAGACGGAGGGAAGAAAGCGTGTTAGATGGCTATCCTCTCCGGAGTACTGCAAAAGCTGGAGCGGAGGTTCCCTGCAGCGTGCACTAGCATTTTAGAATTTTATTTTTGTGGGGACAGTTTTAGATTTCCTTTTGATGATAAGGGACATATATTAGAATTGGAATTTGCAAAGCAATATATGTGCAAATTGGAGGCGTTGGAGCTGACGCTCACAGAACACTGATCTTCTGTGTTACTTACCTAGCTGACGATCAAGCTTAACACCTGCTGTCATCTTCCTCACCTCACCAACATTTTACTTTCCTGTTTTTATTTTCCGAAATAAAACGGCACTATTGACGCCCTTTGTCAGATACTCAGAGTATAGGGCTGTGACCACATCCAGCTAACATGGTAGGAAGAAGTAGGATAGATTTAGATAGATATTAAATTGGGGTCCATTGATCGTTGTCCCCATTTCCATATCTATCTCTTTTTTTAATAATGAAACGAGGTTCCAACCTCTACGTCGTTTGATGACATACACATTTGTTTAAATATAAACCACGAGCTCTTAATAGGCTCATACCGAGATACATCGGAGAGATAAGATAAAAAAAAACGTCTAGAAAACCGAATAGAAAGGAAACTAAGTTTCAATTCTATTCGAGAACTTCCATCTAGACTTAGCGATGACCTCCATGATCACCGTCTCTAAAGTCTGCAACCATTTTCATGTTCTTTTTTTGTTTCCTCCTCTTTATGCAAGAGCGACCATGTTCGAATCCGGTAGATTGTCCTGAAAATGACCTGCATAAAGGTGTTAGATATCTTGTTATCGAATACCATATCGTTTCTACAACCAAATTGTCCAACATAGAGTTGCAACACCAACCAAAATCTGGTTTTTAAGTTTTGATGGAATACCATAAAAATTATGAACCAAACATACAAGTAAAGCTAAACGGAGGTTGAATTCCAAAGGTGATACAAATGGTATCCCAAATTCTTACGAAATGAAAATAAAATAATAAATGGTATTCCAAATTCCATCGGCGCCGTGCTGAGTGCTGACTGGTGGCGAAATACTGCCGTTGATTCGCCGGTGCTTGCTTGGCCTTTCGTGATTCTTTGCGGGTGATCTAGTACACCGTACCCGTCGCCCCGCCGGTCCGATTATTGACTACTAAGCCCGTCCGTGTAGTGTTGTGTTGTGTGTAGTGTTCTTGGCAACGACCTACCCGGGTCGTCGGTCTGATTGCTTGGTCCAGTCGTAGTGCCATGCCCTTTACCACGTTATCTATTTCTACTGCAGATACAGTAATAGCCTGCTGCCGTTTACTATAAAAATAAAATACTCCTCCAACCTTCGTTGTGCTCAAAAGCGTGCACAAATAGCCGGGTGACGTGGGGGGCTACAAAAAGTTACGGTAGCGCAAATAGCCGGTTGATGTGGAATCTAAAAACAATCACAAAAAAGATTCTCGTTGACACACACCGAAAGCTAGAGGATTCATTGGCTGGCGCCCGCGGCCGTACAGGTGGGCAATCAGACTGGAGTGATGCCAAGTGCCAACAGCTGTCCGTCAAAAGGATAAATAAAGTAAACAAATAATCACATGCACATGCTTCTTTTTTAGAGAGGTCTCGCTGTCGACGGGACGTCGCATACCATTAAAAGTATAGCGCCAAGAAATCCTGAAATGGAATAAATTCAGGAAAATGCGAGCACCCGTGCCAAATCGAGGACTTAAACCCGGATGAACAGGTTTCATCACAAGGAACCTAACCAACTGATCTATGATCAGTTCGCATCACGTGCACATGCTACCGACCCTAAAACCATCAAAGTTTGCTTTGTACAATTTTAATGGAAAGTTATTTCATTTCATGCTAACCGCATAATAAGAAAATTAAGATTTGTACATGCTAGCTATCTTTCTATTACTAATTAGAGGCCCAACGAATCCTCCACGTTAATTCTCACCAGACGCGCGAAGAAAAAAGATAAATACTAGAAATTCTCATGTTAATCAGAAACATCCAACCGTCAAGTTAAAAGACTAGCCATTCATAACCATTGGATCTATTTTGTTTTTTTAGAAATTACCCACTTTACCATTATAGATAAAAAATAGTCTAAAATTTTATTGTTCGGAAGAAGAAAAAAAGAGACCTCAGCCGCACGTAGGAAATCCTGAATGACAAGTATCCATCACGTTTATGGTGGGTCAATCTATTAACAAAAAAACTTCTCAAAAAAATCTGTTAACAAAAAGCTAGATATATTAACAATATGTCGAAAATCTTGCCACGTTCACAATACGTTAAATAATACTCATATCACATGGCCTGTTCGGTTGACAGAATTTTGGCTGAAACTGACTAAAAAATACTGTTCTGGTTGAATTGTTGTGAGAGAAAAATACTGTTACGACTAAAAAAAAGCCGAACAAGTCGAATATGGGTATGGGGTAAGCCGAACGGGGCCGGCGAAAGTCACCAGGTTAATTAATAAACAATGGTGGTACCCATCACGTTCATTAATCTCTTAACCAAAAAATCAGATGGAAGGTTAATTTATTAACAAAATATCTGAGGCAGTCTATATGAACATCCAGAAACAATTTAGGCATGTTTGGATGACGCGGTTTTCAAAAACTATGGTTTTATAAGCCAAAGAGATACAAAACCGTGGTTTAGAAAAAAGATGTCATAAGTGGAGTTTGCAAAACTTTAAAAAGACTACAGTTTTAATAAAACCATAGTTTTAGAGACTACAAGATTTGTTGTATCCAAACATCTAGTAGCTTTTAAAAACCAAAGTATTTTGTAAAACCATGGTATTTCTTCAGTACTTCAAAAAATATTTTGCATCCAAGCACGACCATATCCAAAGTAGTGTGTCGTACTACGGTTACATATATAAAAACAAAGAGGAGACATTTTTTTGTCAACCAGGAAGAAATAGGAATCGATCTGTTCAGCATTTGTCCTTTTTTTTTGTCATACCTCCATGTTTATTCTCATCAAATATTCTAGGAAAAAAATCCTGGAAATTCTCACAGTAATCCAAAATATTCTGCCATTAATTTGGTAGACTCTTATGGTCATCACCACTAATAGTCAATAGCTCTATTTTGTTCTACAAAAATTTAACCACAGGTTATCCCTAATTTTGCATCTAAATTACCCACTTATGTGATTATGAAAGACAATTTTAAAAACTACATCCGACTAAAAAAATGCAATTATGGGATCCGTGCCAATCAAACTAGCTCAACTTAGACAAATTTATAGTAAACAGTATTAGCATTTATGTCTCCGATATTTGGTGAAGGCTGGATGGGGATAGTGCTCACCTGATACTTGGACTCGAAGGGGACCGGCTGCTGTAACAACTAGTACATAAGTAGCAGGCTTTCGCCTCAAAAGTATTTGTTCCCCTAAATAGAATAAGTTGGGCGCCACTACAGCTTCTTGAGTTGGCTCCGCTCCGTAAACTTAGGTTGGCTCAGTCGGAGAAGAGGGGTCTGGGTATGGGGATTGCTTGGTCCTATGCTAGCTGAGACAGGTAAGCGGCGCTATTTCAAGCTTTGGATAGATGAGTGATGAGTCAGTCTGGTTCGAGAAGATCCGTCATTGTGTAACAGGTTATCTTTAGGAAAAAGAACTAGACATATATGTTTCAGCCAGCTCTGACCTAGCTCAAATGGAGCTACTTACTCGTTGATTGGAAATCCAATCTTCAAAATTAAGACCAGACGGTATGGATGGGAGTCTAGCACAGTGGTAGAGCGGTAGCGAGACCGAAGCATGAGCCTTATAAAAGCTGCTATCCTGGTCTGCAGGACCCAACACAAGTATTCATCCTTTCCAATCTGAAAAAGGTGTTGCCGAAAGCTTACCCTCTTCCACACGGATGCTACAGCCGCTATCACTTTTGTAGGAGGGGAATTATAGAGTTCGCCTCTCGACATCTTGTTTGGTAAATGGAATTTTGACCCAGGTGCGCTCTTTTCATGAAACTAGAAATCTCGTAAGAGAAGAAGTGAAAAATCAGATCGACAAAACACCATTTCCTCCGCTCAAGGAAAATCAATGCCGAAGACTGATGGCCTGCAAATTCTTCTGCTCCTAAAGGAAGTTTCTGACCCAGCTTTAGATGATAGAGGATTTGACAAAGAGACCTCTTCCTGCCATACTGATCGACTATTCTCTTGAAATGGCATCTCATCCTTCGACCTAGCTTTTTCATTTCTTCCTTATTGGAGAATTCAAACTATTTCAAAAGTTTGGTACAAAGTATATACCAACTTTCCTGGCTTCCCTTGCTTATCTTATCGTACTTCCTAGTTGTTCTAAGTAATGCACGCGGTACAAAGTTTGTGGTAGGGAACTTCTTTGAGTCATCGTATTTTTTCTGTTTATTCGAAGGAAATGAATATGTGATTTTCCAAATTGGAGAATAGAAATGAAGCCCTTTTTTGCTCAGTCTGGGGAAACGAGGAAAATGTCCTACAACTTCGTCATTGGGCTTCTCTTAGAGGGCGGACACTCTGTAGAACAGGTAATTTGATCATACCATCTGCCTTATCTTATCAAATAAGGATGATTTGGCTAACTCCATGTTATATGTGTTTTCTTTTTCTGTGAATAGTTAGAGGAGGCAAGAGTGAATTCAAGAGATTGTAGAGAGGTTTGAGGTCAGAAATGTGGTTGGTGTAGTTGATGAGTTTAATCACTTGAGGCAAAGAGGAAGCCTAGAAGAGTACAAGTCACAATTGGAAGAATTGAGGGCTGCCATGTTGATGCTGTACGATTTTCCCGATCTAAATCGAGTGGGTTTCCATGAAGAAGAACTTGTCCAGCATGTTCTATTCGATACTAGTAGGAGAAGAACCCGACTCGGTATTCTTAAAAAAAGAGGGGAAGCAGAACCAAGTCAAGATGATATGGATCGCCCCTTCTTCTTGCGCCAAAGATCTTACCATTTCTAAAGGAACAGGGGCAACATTTCTTTTCAATTTCCATTCAAGAGTTTCTATCTGTTTCCACACCCTTCCTCTCAATTAGACCAATCCGAAAGATTCCCTATCTTATGTTATTGGCTGAAGAAGATTGATAGATAGGCTATCAGTGCACTCTTCTGGGTAGGACCAGAACTTCCTACTCGTTCTCGCACCCCAGCGCTATGCTACAGGCGCATCTTGGCACTCAATTGGAATGAGTCCGAAGAACACTTGCCCCGACGGTGAGTTAGAAGCTAAAGGTAGTAGAGCTTATTCGTATTGTCAGCTAGAAACTTGTTATCAGATCTATACGGGACACAATCCTGTGGTGAAAGCCACCATCAACATTCACGTAGAGAGTCCCAAAAAGGGAGGGTAAAACGAGATGATTGCTTCGCCCAGTAAACTATGCTTGCTCTGATGACCTGGCCTTCCTCCCGTTAAAAGGTGGGTACCTTTCCCTAAATCCTTCTCCCGTGCATGCTATTCTCCTGTTCCCCCGAAGGGCGGTATCAATATGGCAACCCGAAAGCTCGTGATTTGAACCTACGACATTGGGTTTTGGAGACCCATGTTCTACCGAACTGAACTAAGAGCGCTTTCTTACGACAAGAGATAAAGCAGTAAAGAAAAGGATGATTTTTGCATGCATATAGAAAAATGAAACTTTGAATTTTGTCCAATTTGAATCGATCTCATTGATCCCTCGTTACTGCCCATAGGAGCCCATAGGAGAAGTAATAGGTAGTGATGATAGGATTTGAACCCATGACATTTTGTACCCAAAACAAACCCGCTACCAAGCTGTGCTACATCCCTTTTCCAAATTGTTGGGTTCGCACGCAAATAGGATCTCCAATAGCGGGAGACAGGAGTATGAGAAAACATAAAGGAGTATGAGAAAACATAAGTAAGTAGGCTTTCACCTTTGTGGTTTGAATAATAGGCTGTGGTCTCGATATTGGGCTATGGGCTAATTGCTTTCTATATGAGCCTCTTGTGCTTCGAGCTCTTTCCAAAAACAAAACCGCCAACATCGATCCGATTGAACTTTTGACTACTCGCTCTTCGCCCCTGCCCCTCCACCCAAACCTCATGATCCCTAGACCAACCCCCCCTCGTCGAGTGGTGCTTGTTTGAGGGGGGTGCCACCTGAAATCGGGATTGAAGCTCTCGCCTTACCCCTGAGTTGAACCAAGAAAGACAGATAAATGAGAATTGATTCATTTCACAGATGGCAATGAGTCAAGTCCTTGTCTGTCCACCTCTTTGTTTTCAATAGTCTTTGGAGCTTCTAGTACCACTAGTGTGATCTCATTCTTGAATGCTCACACCCTGGTGTCTCCTAACACTAAGCTTTCTAAGCAACCTAAGTGTTCTCTGAACTAGGTGAACAATCCAGGGCGATAGCGTGAAAGGGCCTCCTCATTGCTCATCCAGTGAACTACGACATTCAAGGTATGTGTAACGTTAAGAAACAGGTGCTAGGTATGAACGAGTAAGCTACTAAAAATAGGCGAGATATGGTTTCAATAGCCTAAGAGTGGCATTCATGGAAAGGGATTCACAAATAGGCATTCACTAGGCATGGGAAAGTCAAGTATGTATGCAAGAGACAGGTATGCATGGAATAGGGATAAGCGAGCACCAACATCTTTTCATACATACTAGGCCCGGAGGCAAATTCGGAAGAAGCTGCTTACATGACTTCCAATATAGACAACTCAAGCAAGAGGTTTGACATCACTCCTGCAACTGCAAGACAAAGACTCAATCAAGAACCAGAGAAACTGAAATCAACCTTAGTAAAAGACTAGCTAGCCACATCCCCTGACTCTCAGTCTCAGTCAACTCAAGGTGAGAAGCGCATACCGTTTGGATTTAGAGTCCAAACAAAGCAGCCAGCAAAAGAGGATTTACAGTCCCATGCCAGTTGCCTGCCAGAACCTTTTCTTGCTTGATTTTTATACGATTTTTTGGGCAACTAGCGCGAAAGCCGTTGCGCTAACGCGCATCCTCTTGCTGGGGAATGAATTTTTTTTTTCATTTCTGTCTAGGAAAGCAGCTTCAACCACCGGGTTTGACTGATCCAACCTATCCACAGCATGTTTGTAAACTTAGAAAGGCGCTCTATGGCCTTAAACCGGCTCCCCGTGCCTAGTACAACAAATTCCAAACTTGCTTGCAATCACTAGGCTTTCATTCTTCACAATGCTTTGCCCATCTTTACTCATTTTCGGTGTATCGATAGTTCATTGTACTACACTTTGAACTAACCTAGAGTAGAGGCCGTGCTTAGGAAAAAATCGATATCAGTGAAGTAATCCCGGAACTCTAGAAATCATGAAGAATTTCTTCCATTTTGTTCAATATCACGAATATAGCGGAAAAGGGCCCCCTCTAGAACATTCCTTTGAATGGAATTGTTCATTGGGTTCGACTTCTTGTTCGAAAAATCACCTAGATCAAATAAAGACTCTGGGCTTCCATCAAGCCACTACTACATCGATTTCTTTAGGAATCGAGGATCTTTTAACAATACCCTCTAAAGGATGGTTAGTCCAAGATGCGGAACAACAGAGTTTTCTTTTGGAGAAACACTATTATTATGGAGCTATACACACGGTAGAAAAATTACGCCAATCCCATTGGTGTTCCAAAAGTACCTTACCGGATTCCCGGAGATGAAGAAGCGACTTGGGTTGACTTATACAATGTTATGTATCGAGAAAGGACACTTTTTTAGGTCCAGAGATTCATTAAGAGATCATGAATCATATTACAGGTCTGATGGTATATCTCAGTATAGAAGATGGAGATAGCGATACGATTGGTTTTCCATCCCATCGCTTTCAGAGCTAAAAATATCTAATTTCTGGATTGAACAAGGTAGGGAAAGAAAGGCTCGCACATGAGATCTTAGAAAGAAAGACGGCTAATGGATGCAAGCCGAATCATCTTTACAATATACTAACTAAATCAGATATATGGTGCCAAGGCAGGTAGAAGGATGCTTCAAAAGTACTTTCTCGTTTTTCCTAACAATGCGAGTGTTATCACGATTTCTAGTCACCATGGGTGGATTAAGAACGTTTTAGCCCCTCTCCTCCTCGTTGATGTAGGAATGTCACTATAAGACGAATAACCTTATTCCATGGTGAGTATAGCTACCTCCAGAAAGTCAGTGTCTGAGTTATAGTCCGCACGATCCATTGTGCTCGAAAGGCAGTTATGAATCGATTGACTAATCCAATTCCAATATCTTGATTTCGAAAAGCAATGCATCGTGAACCAATATATATATCGTCTGCTAATACACAGGTAATATGGATAGTATCTGTAAATACTCAAACCACCTTCAACAAAGTGTTGATTTCCGGTAAAGCTAACTGTAGTCCATTAAATAAGTAGATATCTTAGGCAAGTTAGCAATCCTGTTATATTACCAAGGCCTTCCCTTCACTTTTTCTAGTGAGAAATCAAGTACTGTTTTTACACAACTATAACGTCTGTGAATTTGATAGAAAAGCAAGGTTCAAAGCCCACGGAGCGGTAGGTCGACATTCCTTCTTCTTTCCAAGCTTCTGGTGGTATCTATACGTTTTGAGACCAAGCCCTGCTCTCAGACTTTGTTTGGGGGCTGCTTGCCCCTTCGCGTCGACAAGGAAACTGTGGACGACAATGGGTTTAGAATTAGAATAGAACGAGGACCCTATCGAACAAATAGAGGAAAGGGCAGAAAGGGGCAAAAGTAAAGTCTAAGCGCTTCTAGAACCAAAGAACTTGCTTTGCTATAGGACTCTCCACCCTCTTCTACAGCGCTTCCCTCTCCGATGAAGAGCCCAGCCAACATCAAGATTCGTTGAAACGTACCTTTATGCAAACCTCTAAGCGACCATTGCCCCTTGGATGGACTCGAACCGTTCATTCTCGCGAGTGCCTTACCTGAAATCGATGATCTAAAGTGGGTTCTTTAGCTTGCTCCGATAGAGGTCTCCTTCTCCCTTAGTAGCGAGACCAGTCCCTACCTCTTTTCAAGAAATCTTTCATACCGTATGCCTTTTCTACGCCTAAAACAAGTTCATGTCTCACCGTTGAAGTGGATAATTCCTCTAAATAGGAGGCGTTGAGAACAAAGAAATTCTTGGAGCTATCGTTTTCCTCTAGCATTAATATAATTCATTGGTGTTAAGAAAAACCTCTTGGGGGAAGGTTGGCTAGAGAATTCTTGGAAAAATACCAGCCCCCTTCGGTCCATAATGAGATGGGACTAATTCTATTTTTATTCTATAGATTTTTCGCTTAGTACTATGTATAGAAGGGAGAAGCCGTATGAGAGTATAGAAGGGAGAAACTGTATGAGATGAAAACCTCATGTACGGTTTTGGAACAGAGATTTTTTTGAATAGAATGAACGACCATAACGGATGTTGGCTCAATCTAAAGGAAATTATTCGGAAGCTTTGTAGAATTATTATGAAGCTACATGCTAGTGAACTTCACTTCTTATAATATTCAATTACCGAATGGGAACACACTTGAAACCCTTCTTTTCCTAGCATTTCAGCCCCTGGCTCTCCCTTTTGATAGCCAAGAACAAGACATCTGTGAAAACACTTCACACGAGCTCGGTTAGTTTACTGAATCCCTTCCAAACACCAACCCAATCTCCATTCCTTGATGGGAAATGAGCAAGAGATATGGTTGGTTGGCAGAAAGGAAGGAATGTTATTCTAATGGGAACCTGGAAAAGAATGGTTCCCAATACAGGGCCCAAAG
Organism: Miscanthus lutarioriparius; assembly: GCA_904845875.1. Taxonomy (NCBI): domain Eukaryota; kingdom Viridiplantae; phylum Streptophyta; class Magnoliopsida; order Poales; family Poaceae; genus Miscanthus; species Miscanthus lutarioriparius. The sequence continues at coordinate 103,165,751 of CAJGYO010000005.1, forward strand.
AAGAGAGACAAAAGGAAGTAGTGAAAGAAGAAATCAAGTACGTGGCACTTCCTATCATTTAATATCCATCCCTTTGGTCTTATTGACATAAGAGATGTCATTTATAGTCTATCTCTTTCTATATACGAAAAGTCAAGAAATTCTCATCGAAACATCGGTTATGTGAAAAGGTAGAAAACTCACTACACTTTATAGGAAATGAACTACTCTTAATGCAAGCTAGTCAAGCTGGATGATATACTTTTGATGCACAGTCTCTAGTCTATTTGCCCAATTCAGGGCAGAGCAAACCAAACTAGATGAGAAGGAAGAATGTAGCTAAAACATATGGGTTTCTCTAGAGCTGCATGTACCTATACCAAACGCAAGAATGCCGATATGGTTGTGTTGATTTAGTTAGGACTTTTTGTCTCCCTTTCGTTATCTTCTGCCCTGGGGGGATGACCTGTGGGAGGGAGCTAAGTCGAAGATCTTAGTGTCGCCGTGAGTGGTTGATAAACATCGATTGTTGTTTGATTTAGGGAGTCCTAACCCTGTGAAGCTTAACAGACAAAGAAAACGATAGAGACTTCTAGGTATAGGGTGACGACCAGGCCCACCACTTCACTTTTTCACTTTCACTTAGGCCCGGGCCAAGTCAGTGGGGGGACCCTATCGAGCTCCTCCCCCCCCGAACAAACTGTACGTGGGAGTTTCCCTTCATACGGCTTGAATCATTCTCAGATGTCCCGAGAGGCATCTTTCCTTATGATCTGGTGGTTCACACGCGCGCAAACGAGCACCAGCCGCAAGCACATATGTCACCCAGTCGAACCCAATGAACAACTCCATTCAAATTAATGTTCTAGAGGGGGCCCTTTTCCTTTTAACCCTAGGATCGAAAATCTAGAATCCTCCCTTTTCCTAGTGTTCAGAAACGAAAAACCCTGAACCTTCTTGATTCTGTGGTAGCAACTATGAGAGTGGAGAAGATCAAAGTTATGGACTTTCTTAATATGTCTAGGTTTCACGGTATTCTTATGATGAAGCATATTATTGCCAATAGGCATGAATGAGTACTGAAGCTATTAAAGAGAAAAGTTTATGTTTAGGAGTTTGAAGTTCTGATAGCCTGCCCGGTCTTTCCTACTTTTTTGATCTGGTGTGATCGACTTGTGGAGGGAAGTACTTAATACGTGTTTCAAGAACAACCCAGGGAAAGAAGACCGGTGAGATATGGAATGGAACAACCTAGGGAAAGAAGACCGGTGAGATATGGAATGGAAAAGGTTGGAAAAAGGGGTACTAATAAAAGTACCGAGCCTGTAGATATCTCTGCTGAGTACTTGCTCCCCATTTCCACAAGCATCTGTGAGTGTGTCGGTGTTTCGAGTAAACACCAACTAGTAAATTTATATTTGTTGCGCGTTAGGCTCGGATGGTATGCTAAAAGACACAAGGTTTATACTGGTTCAGGCAGAATGTCCCTACGTCCAGTTTGCTGCTGCTCGTGTTATTAGCACTAAAAAAGGTTCGTAGTTGGGGGTACAAACGGTCGAGAAAGGGACAGGTCCCAAGTCTCTGATGGAAGGTCAAAAGGATGCCAAGAGCTCGGTTGCTGCTCAGCTGTGTGTTATGTGATGCCTTGTGTGTTGAATTGATCCCCCTCTTTAGTGGGGTGCCCTGCCCTCCCTTTTATAGACCAAGGGGGAGCAGGGGTTACAGATGGGAGAAAGAGGAAAAAACCAGAGGTAGAGAAGGTCCTTCGTAGGTGTCGGGTCTTCCTTTTCCCTTGAGCCTATCTTGCTGACATGGCAGACGGTGCTAGGGATAGCACGTTCGCTAATCCTGATAGGGCCGTGCTCTGGCTTCATTCAGCAAGTGGTCATGTCCCATCCTACTCCGGTGGATGGTGCGGCATGCTAGGGTGCCGAGCCATGACCCTACGGGGAGCAGACGGGGTAGTGACCATACGTCTGTTACTGTAGGTGATATGAGTTACTTCCTAGATTGTAGTGGTTGTCATATGCTTATGTCAGGATCCGCGTCCGAGGTCTGATGGCAGCGCCCACAGCACTGTAAGACAAAAGTCAGTGCCTACAACACTGTTTGGGCTCTATCATGCCTAGAAGGGCTTAAAGCGCCCGTCCCGTCATATCCTGACGGTACTTTCTCGTAGGCGTGCAGGGTATGGTCCTTGATACTGCGGTTGACCTAAGTGCTCTGTCTTACCATGTGCTCATCATTATGAAGGAGCAGGGTGCAGACGTTGGGCGAGGCGGAGCCTGCCCTCGGACGTTGGGCGAGGCAGAGCCAGCCCCAGGACGTCGGGCAAGGCGGAGCCTGCCCTCAGATGTCGAGCGAGGTGGAGCCAGCCCGAGGACATCGGGCGAGGTGGAGCCTGCCCTGGGACATCGAGCGAGGCGGAGCCAGCCCTCAGACGTTAGGCAGGGCATCTCCTGCCCTCGGACGTCGGGCGAGATAGAGCTAGCCCTCAGCCGTCAGGTGAGGCGGAGTTTGGCCCCAAACGTCGGACGAGGCGGAGTCCAGCCCTCAGGGGTCGGGTGAGGCAGAGCCAACCCTTAGGGGTCGGGTGAGACGCAGCCAACCTTCGGTCGTATGGGCAAGAAGTGTAGTTGCGCTCTTGTCTGTTTGGAAGCATCAGCGTTTGATGGTTATTAGTTCCACCTCTCTGGGTACCCCAGTATTTGGTCCCTGACAGTAGCCCCCGAGCCCCCGGGCGATTCAGATAGAATCGCCCGAAGGGTGATTTGACTTGCCAGAGGGTGCGCGCGAGCGCACCCAATGGGTGTAGCCCCCAAGCCCCCGGGTGATTCTGATAGAATCGTCCGGGGGTATTTTGATTCGCCAGAGGGTGTGCGCGAGCGCACCCATCTGGTGTAGCCCCCGAGCCCCCGGGTGATTCAGATAGAATCTCCCAGGGGGTAATTTGGACCCTTCGTGGGTATGGCTGTGTGATTTGGTGTTTTGACAACTGGATAGTTTAAAGGGAACCCTGGTATCCCGTTCATGGGGATTCTTCCAGGGTCAGCCCAGTTGAGACTCGATTGCGGATCGAGACTCCCTTGAGGCTCGTGCGCCTGAGTTTTGGCCGCTCGCGGGCCCATCCCTCGTTGGGACAGCCGTCGAAACTATTGGGCCAGCCCTCGAACTCTTAGGCCCAGGTGGGCCAGAGAAATGTTTTTGACCCGTATCCCCTCAGCGGGAAAAGAGTCCTGGTCTGCCCAGGAAGGCGAAATGTCCGGCGTGACTTTGGTGGGAAAGGATAGGGATCGCGGACGCATATCCCGCGATGTGATGTGGCGGTGTATCATGGTAGGCACAGAGATCTAGGTGGACGGTTGCCCTTCCTGCATCCGTTGCCCCTATAAAACCAAGGGATCCACCCCTAGGGTTCCGTACTTTGCCTCCTCGCCTTTGCATCTACAACCTCCGCCGCCAATCGCCTAAGCCTCTCGCACACGCATCGCCGCCCACAAGTTCCTTCAGGGGCTACTGAATTACTACAAGGTGGAGCTGCAGCACCTTACTCCCAATGGGGTCCAGCACATTGCGGTGTTCATCGCCCTGTGTGAGGGGTTCTTTTGGATTAGTCCCCACTTTGACCTGTGGTAGTATTTCTTCGCCGTCACCCTCTTAAAGAAGCGGGAGAAGAAGCGAGAGCTGAGCGTGCAGATGGGATGCGCCGGCATCTCGCTCTGCAACAACCAAGTCAACGAGTACCCGTCGATGTGTCTGTTGACCTCCAACAAGGGGTGGCATTCACATTGGTTCTACGTCAAGAACGACGCAGCCGCCCCCTTGCCAGCGTTCATCGGGCGCCTCATCGAAGAGGTCCCGGAATCATGGAGGATGTGGGGGGGTCCCAGATAAAGACAAGAAGAAAATCTAGGACCATCTCACCGCCCTCCAAATTCTAAAGGAGAGGGGCGTGAAGGGGTCAGGGATCATCGACACCTACCATATGTGGAGGGTGGCACTATTGATGAGTCGCACACTTCCCCTGTACCTGATGGCGCCTGAAGCGTCACTCGATGGGACGGCGCTGGCCGATGAAGCGCTCTCCCCCTACGAAGTGGCGTATCGCATCAAGGAGGCAATGGAGCCTTCGTAGGATGACGCCGGTGTCATTCTTCATTTTCTGTATCCGGTGCTGGGGTACCCCCAATGCGGCTGGAACCGGGGTACATTGACTTTGTATGTTCTCTTTCCCCGTGCCTCCTTTTTAATTGAGCTCCCGACTCCTTGATGCTGATATTGAGATAGCGGGACCATCCAAAGAGGCTCGTCCTTATGGACCACGTGGCTCCGCTGCCGAAGGACCCGTTCATGGCGGCGGCGAATCGCACCACGGCCGAGTGGCAGAAAAGACGAAGGAGTTCAAGAGGAAGAAGAAGCTATAGAAGTTGCAGGCATGGGAGCGAGGAGAGGAGACAGACAGTGATGACGACGATGATGACGACAACTAGGAGGATGACGAGGTAGTCACCGACATTGAGTGGGATGACCTGGGAAGCGAGGACGCGATGACAGGTACCCATTTGTTAATGTAGGGACCCTACCCGTTCCACGCAAGGGAAGGTGAGGCCATGAGGCCGGAGGAGGAGGCAGGCCGGACCGTCGGCCCATCCTTAGCACCATTAGGGGTGGGCGGATCTACCGTTGTGCCCCAAGAGCCAGTGGGGGTGGGAGGACCCATCACCGCGCCCGAGGTGCCGGTGGAAGCGAACGGACCCGTCGCCGCGCCCCTAGAGCCGGCGGGAGCGGGCAGATCCGCTGCCGTGCCCGTGGTGCCGAGAGAGGGGAGTGGCTTCGCCGCCGTGCCCCCAGATACGAGGGAGGTGAGCCCCTCGGCCCTGGAGCAGGGGACGGGCACAAAACGGTCCCACCCTGATAAGGTGGAGCAGGGAACTAGGGGTTCGTCCCCCAAACGTCTCCACCGCCCAACAGCGCCGACGTAAGTTGCCGATTCCTCAGTTTTTCTCAGTTTTTCTCTATTTTTCATAGTGACTCATGCCATTTGTTTCTTCTGCAGCGTCGGGAGATGGGTTAGATGGGGCACTTCTATAGCACTGGTACCCAAGAAAACCATCGCCCTTTGGGCAAGGCGGGGGCCGCCGCCTGACGTCGCTCCCATTTCGGGCGAGAGCAGAGCCGGCGTCATAGTCTCATCGGTCGGTCTGGCGCCGTCCACGGTGGTGCCCGTGCCCTCGGTGGGTCAAGCAGTCGAGGAGGTTGAGGCGGCGCCCTCGGAGGTTGCCGCTCAACCGGCGACGAAAGTGATGCCACTGCCGATGTCGGGGCGGGCGGAGCTATCGGCTACACCCCTTGCATCGACCACAGTGGGCGCGGTGCAGCCGGATGAGGTCCCGCCGATGGAGGCGGAGGTGATGGTGGCTACGATGGATGGGTCACAGCCAGAAGCTATGGTGGCGGCGCCCGAGGCAGCGGCGTGTCCCGTGCTACCGGTGGCCCCAGAGACGACGCCCGCCGTGGGCAGGACCGAGGGGGTCATGGCCCAGGGACCCTTGGACACCGTGGCAGTTGTCGAGGAGACCAACAGGGAGTTGTCCCTAGTCCTGCCATGGGAGGGACACCACCCGCCCATGCGGGATGAGCCCCCGCTCCGGTGGCTGAGTCCGTGGGACCCGTCGTTGGAACTCGTCACCCTCAACGATGCCACCGAGGCATGGAGCGGGAGAAGCTCAGCAAGGGGTTCACGGCTGTGTTGGAAGCTCTAAATCAGGCCAGTGGCACCCTTCGAGACATAATTGTTCCCATCGGCTAGGTATTCACTTGGTCTTGCCTCTCGATGTCTTTTTTCTTCATTTATTTTTGTTTTTTGACCACCGTCGTTTTTAGTGTCTTATTGCTCGCAGCCAGGAGAAATCTCGGTTCCTTCATGAACACAAGGAGGATTGGGACTGCCTCGTCGATGAGGCATGGCTGCATAGCGGCATGGCCACCCAGCTCTGACAGAGGGTGGCCGAGCTGACTCCCCTTGCCGTGGAGGCGGACAATCTTCGACGGCGGGCGGCCGAGGCCCGCCAGGATGCGGAGGACGCCGAGAAGTCTTTTGATGAACTGTTAGAGAGGGCACGGCGGGATAAGGAGGAGGCCACCAGAGTGCGAAAGGAGCAGGATGAGCTGCTCCAGCAGGATGCCGAGACCCGCCAGCGGATCATCGACCTCCTAACCGAGGCTAAGAGGGAGCAGGATGTTAGGCTAGAAGCCGAGGAGAGGTCTACGGCCCTAGAGCAGAGGGCGAAATTGGACGCTGAGATGGTCGCCTGACTGCGCACAGAGCGAGATGAGCTACGCCATACTATGGAGAGGCTCCGCTCGGAGCGCAGCATGGCCTACGGGGAGCACGACCAGGCCATCTAAGATTACGACGAGGCACAACAGAGGATCAGCTCCCTCTAGGCCGAGCTAGAGACCGCAAAAGCCCAGAAGCTAGAGGCCGAGGGTGCCGCTGCCGGACTAGCCACGGATCTCGCCGAGGTGAGGAGTCTTCTTTAGACGGAGAGCGACGAGCTCGATGTCCTAAAGGTTGCCCTTGGCGTAGTCTATGATGACCTGTAGGTGGTGCAGGCGGAGGGGACCAGCTCGCTCGTGGCCCGTGCCATAGATATCACGGCGTGGGTGCGCCAGCTGGAGAAGGAAGCTCTTCGCTCAGGGATCATCCAAGCCTTCACCATCGCCCGCTCGGATTATGATGACAACATCGACTTGGAGGCGATGAGCCTTGGTTTCACGCTAGGCTATGAACCCTTCGAGCTAGATGAAATAGAAGCGATGGTGACTCCTCTTGCAGAAACCCTAGCGAGCAGAGTTGAAGATATGGTTCTCCCCCAGAGGGGTAGTTAGTCGAATAAGTCTGATGGACATTTATCTATAATCTGTGGACAAGTGTCAGCACTTTTGTATCCTAAAGACAGATTCATAATTTTGTTTTGTTAAAGGAATTCGTAGTTTCGTTTCGTTTGATTGAACTTGCTCTCTTCCCTTTTTGCATTCGAAAAAAGGTGCTCATGCAATCCGACCCTTCCGTTCGTTAAGACCATAGGGCCCGAGGCGTACAAGAGGGAAATTTTGATTATGCTGGTGAGCAAAGTTGCCGTAGCCATCGGGGCGTGGGTTTTTTTTGTAGTCTTACCAGACACGCTTGGTTATTTGTTCCCACAAACATTGCCGCTAACCTTAAACGTGAGGAAGAGGTCCGATGCAGCGACTATTTCGAAAAATAGGAGGTATTTATACCTTTATCAGCCCCCGAGTGAGGTCCGACCCCTTGTGGTTGTAGGGGTCGGATGTCACTGGAGACCGAAGAAAGGATAGCGGAACTACTCTTGTATTCGCACGTACCCCTTCATTAGGATTTTAGCTATCGTTCTATGACCGTGCGTTCAGTCTCATTGCAAGTCTAGCCTTCCCTGAGCCCCCACGCATGGCGGGGATTCGGTCAAGGGTCGGCTCATTTTTGTGACTGTTGCCCCGTCCGCGGTTTTCGCAACTGGAGGGGTTGAGGCGACGTCACTTGCCTCGATGGCTCGAGTGACGTGCTTAATGAGCTTGCTAACGGGGATGTTCGAACAGAATCCGGTCCCGTCGCTCATGACAGGGTCGGCAAGGCCCTTGGGTGGCACTCCGTTGCTCCTTAACCCGCCTTCCAACAGATTCCCCCTCAATGGGGATTCTATGGGCCCAGCTAGAGGTTAGATCGAACAAGAAGGTTGAGATGACCCTATCCACATCTATGTGGGTTGGGCAAAGGCCGCTGAGGCTCATCTCCGTTTTCTCCCCTGGCTCTTGTTTGACGCGAGGCGGCCTTGGGCCCTTCGTGGGCCAGCCTTCGAACCTCGGTCTCTCGATCTAGGATCGGGCGGCTCGAGCCCCTAAGCCCCTTGGGGTCTAATAGGGGTCGGCCATGTTTCACGCGTCACCCCATCCTCGGTTTCCACAACTAGAGGGGTTGAGCTAACGACACTTGCCTCGATGGCTCGAGTGTCACGCTCAATGAGCTCACTAACAGGCACATTCGTGTGGAATCTAGGTCCATCATCCGCTGATGGGGTCGGCATAGCCCTCAAGTGGCATTCCACTACTTCTTAACCCACCTCCCGACAGATGCCCGAGCCATTCGATAGGCTCGTGTGGCCCATTGGCCTCTCCTCGACGGAGATTCTATGGGTTTGGCTCGAGGTTAGAATCGAACGAGAAAGGTCAAGATGTCCCTGTCCGCTTCTGAGCGGGGTCGGGCAAGGCCGCTGGGGCTCATCTCGGTTTTTCTCCCCTAGCTCTGTTTGACATGAGGCGGCCTCGAGCCCTTCGTGGGCCAGCCTTCGAACCTCAGTCAGTTGCCGCTCATATAGAATGAGGCGAGTACTGCTTCATGATGCGATGCAAAGCGTTGAGATGCGGCAATTGCATATGCAACGCTTGAATATATATAGAATGAATGTACGATGTAATGGAAACGAAAGCGAGGGTCGGTGATGTTACCTTGGTGGCATGAGCGACGGGAAGCTCTTATCGGACTTGTCCGTGCAGGGTTTGGGTCCAACATTTGCGATGGGGCCGGTGTAACCTGCACGAGCATCGCAATTTTTTTTGTTTCTGTCTCTTGACAGTGATCCAAGCTGTTCAATTGACTTAGGCAACCTGATAGCTTCTCCTTGAAGGAGATTTCACAGGTAGACCCCTCCGAACCCTTCTCGAGAAGGCGGATGCTAAAGCTAGGGATGTGGGGACAAAGAATTCGATTACGTTGGTGAACAAAAAACGCCATAGCCGCTGGGGCGTAGGGTCTAGTGGTTCATCCGGTTTTACTCAAAGTTTACACCCGCACACCGTGCCTCCGATTTTTCAACATAAGGAGGGGTCGAGCGAAGAGAATGTCTAAGTGAGTAGACACTCTTGGCAGCCCCCCGAGCGATGTCCGAGCCCCTGCCGTTGCTGGGGTCGGAGGCTTGGTAGTGAAATTGATATATAAAGTAAGTAAACAAGGGTGCTTATCTTTCGGCGATCGTTCATTTGGCGTTCGCTTGGGCCGTCTGATCGACCCAGGGGGCCCGTTGGTCTCCCCTTGATGGAGGTTCTATCATTGGGTCCTTCCAGGTCCTACCTAGGGAAGCGGAGAGCCGTCTACGTGTGGTTGTGCCTTGTTTCTCGTGCCGACATGTGGTAGTGGTGGGCCATGCCCAGGCCATGTCCCATTTGACCAGGCGCCGTCTCGTCGAGCAAGGCACGTCCTGTTGGTCAAGACACGTCCCCTCGAATTCCCATCTGCATTGAATAGGGGAAGGAAGAGGGTTTTTCGCCCCAACCCTTCGCCTTTCTCCAACTGCTGCGTCTCCTCCTTAAATAGGGGAAGGGGGAGGGTTCTCGTCCCATTCCTCCACCTATTCTTGAGCTGTTGCCTCTCCTCCTTTTTCCTTTTCACCGAGCGCGTTCGCATGTCGCGGCGGTTCCTAAGTAAGAGAGGGTAATGTGAGGGAGGGGAGAACTCACAGATCCATTCATGAATCAGGAGTGCAATGTTGAGCTGGAGGTCATCCAACGTAGATGAGATGGTGCTGGCTGCCTTCGCTGAGAAGGGGCTGCTTCCACTGAAGGAGGAGGCGCACTGGAGGGTGCCGCCTGTCACTGGCTTTGTTATCGTCTGTGAGGCCTTCATCGAGATGGAGCTGTACGGGGATTTCTTCTGGCGAATCTTCTCTGGGCGAGCCTTATCGGTGGGGAAGCCACCTAAGACTGCGTCGATGGGGGGTTTTGCCCTTGCGGCCCTCTCAGATCGGCCAGTTCATGAAGTTTGATGAGATGTCAGAGACATCCAGTCATTGCGGCCATTCTTCGGTAGGTAGCGCCCCCCGTCTAGGTGCCGTTGTCAGGGTTGTGGCTGATCACGATGGCGTAGTCCCTAGACATCATGGTGAAGACACCACGGTCACCGACGTGGTGCTCGACGTTGCAGACGATGGCGCCCTCAAGGATAACGCGGAGCAGTAGGACATTGCCGATGGAGAGCGTGGCACGGCGGCCGTAGTAGTATTTAGAGTAGAACTGGTCAGCAAATGTAATCGTTTAAGCTGTGGGGGAGCCCCTGTGTGAACAATTTTTTTTTGTATTCATGAATACATCAGTCCCCTTTCGTGATGAAATCACTTTGTAAGCGATGAATTTGTGAAAAAATGAACAAGTTCTCAAATTTTGTTACGGCAAACAGCTTTTTAGCTCTTCTCCCTCTTTTTGTAAAAGAGGTTCAGTGCCTTCCGACCCTTCCCGTAGTTTAAGGTCGCAAAAAGCTCAGAGTGCGGGCGAGCCCATTCTAATCACGCTGATGAGCAAGGAGACCGTAGCCGCTGGGGCGTGGGTTCCCACAGTCCTACCAGTTATACTCAGAGTTTGTTCCCAAAATCCTAGCCCTTAGGACTTACCATGAGAAAAGAGGGAAAACACAGAGAATGTTTGTAAGATAAACATACTCATACCAGCCCCCGAGTGAGGTCCGACCCCTCGCACTTGCAGGGGTCGGATGTCATGAAAGATCGGGGATTTTTATGACAAAACTAATAAGAGAAAGTATGCATTTATTTAGGGGTAAAAATGACGTAGCTGCTCAATGTTCTAGGTGTTGGTGAAGACCTCACCGTCGATAGCTTTCAACTTGTAGGCGCCTGGCCGGAGTACTTCCATGATGACGTATGGCCCCTCCCAGGGTAGGGAGAGCTTGTGGTGGTCCTTATTGCTCTGCACGAGGTGGAGGACCAGGTCCCCAACGTTAAAGGCTCGGTCCCACACCTGTCGGCTGTGGTACCATCGCAACGCCTGCTGGTACTTGGCCGAGTGGAGGAGGGTGACGTCGCGAGCTTTATCTAGCTGGTCCATGGCGTCTTCGTGGGATGCCTCGGCTCCCTATTTGTCGTATGCTCTGATCCTTGAAGCTCCATAGTCGAGGTCGGTTGGGAGGACGGCCTCGGAACCATAGACCATGAAGAAAGGCGTGAGCCGGTGGCATGGCTAGGAGTTATCCTTAGGCTCCAGAGTACCGCAGGGAGCTCGGTGACCCACCGTGCGCCAAACTTGTTCAACCAGTTGAAGATCCTAGGCTTGAGGCCCTGTAGGACCATGCCATTTGCGCGCTTGACCTGCCCGTTCGTTCGGGGGTGCGCGACGGTAGCCCAATCAACCCTGATGTGGTATTCATCACAGAATCGAAGGAACTTTTTTTGGTGAACTGCGTACCGTTGTCCGAGATGATGGAGTTCGGGACTCTAAAGCGATGGACGATGTTGAGGAAGAACAGTACGGCTTGTTCAGACTTGATCGTGGTGATCAGCCGAGCTTCTATCCGTTTCGTGAACTTGTCTATGGTGACAAGCAAGTGGGTGTATCCTCCGGGCACCTTCTTGAGAGGCCCAACTAGATCGAGCCCCCAGACCGCGAAGGGCCACGTGATGGGGATCATCTGGAGTGCCTGGGCTGGGAGGTGAGTTTGTCGAGCATAGTACTGACACCCTTCGTAGGTGCGCACGATCTGCTCGGCGTCGGCTACTGCAGTGGGCCAGTAGAAGCCCTATCGGAATGTGTTTCCAACCAAGGTTCTAGGCGCTACGTGGTGACCATAGACCCCACCATGGATATCGCCCAGCAAATGCTTCCCCTGTTCGATAGGGATGCAGAGCTGCAGGATCCTGATGTGGCTAACTCTGGGCGTTCGGGTTACTCGAATAATTCGGGTCGGGTAGTTCAGGTTTTGGGAAATTCGGGTAATGAACAGTATTACCCGATAACAGCCTCAGAAAAATAGTACCCGCAATTTCAGGTTCGGGTTCGGGTTCGGGTGTACCCAATATACCCAAAATTATAGAATCACAGCAAACATCACAGAATTTGCATAGAATTTGAACTGGACAAAATAATTGATAACTGATAAGTTCAAATTTTCAACCGCAGATAATCACAAACAGTGAAACACTAAGACAGAGGCATAGTTGCATAGCCATAGAGTCACATCTCAGACCTGACATACATGATACTTACTTAGTAGTCTAGTGCACATGGAACATGCAATGCAAGTGCAAACCACGACACAGTCACAAAGACACAGTTCAAGGCTTCGAGCCTGCTGCGTGCCAATGCATCACACAAGAACAGAAGTTCAAACAAAATAGTGAAACACATCACCCAACTGACACAAGAGCAAGTGATTGTCGAGTGTCCAAAGTCTAGACTCTAGTCCTCCATACTCTAGTGGCAGTAATCCAGTCTAGTTGTAGCTTTCAGAGTTCAGTGCACTCTGTAATAAAAAATGATGGTTGAAATCTATGCACAGCATATTTCAAAAGAATACTGAATACTCCATTCATACTTGACATATATACCTTTAAGTTTTGGAGGGAGTCAGGGCCTGATTGTTGCTGCTTGGTGTTTGTGACTTGGAGGTGCCGATAGAAGGCTGCTCATTCTTTTTCCCTTTGCTGCCATATTCTTCTATCCACTCTATAAATGCACAACACAGTTACATATTTCATATTGCATATAGTAAATACATAAATGCAAGCAAGTAAGGAAATATGATACCTTTTTCTATTATGGCCAATTCCTCCGTACTCTCCTTTATGTCAACAGTAGGCCTTCGAAGCCAATCCTGCGTGCATACTAAAGCCTCTAGCATGAACGAAGTAAGAGAGGTACGGAAGTCATCCAAGATACGTCCACCTATGCTAAAAGCGGACTCTGATGCTACTGTTGTGATGGGTATAGCAAGCACATCACGAGCTATGTGACTCAAAACTGGAAACCTATTTGAATTGACTTTCCACCAACCAAGAATATCCATTTTCTTTTCTGTGTCTTTAGTTTCTTCAGCAAGATATTTCTCAAGTTCATATTTATTGGTGCTAGTAGAACAATTGCTCAGTTTCATCCTCTTGGCGATTTTTTCTTTAAGCATTCCTCCTGCACCTCCCTTAGATTGATCAGCATCAATTACTTGAGTTGTTTCTTCACTTGGAGCATACATGTTCATGTATTCTTCAAACAGCTCTCTCACACAAGTATTAATTGCTGCCCAAACCAATTGACATCTTTCCTCACCAAATATCTCTTCAACGCTAATCTTTGTGTACAAAGATAACTTGTACCTTGGATCAAAGAATGCAACCACAAATATGAATAAATTGATGTTCTCCTTGTCCTTCTCCTTCTCCTTCCCCCTGCCCTTGCTCCGCCCTTTATCCCTATCTTGCTCTTGTTGCTACCTGTCATTGTCCTTGCTGTTGGTGTGCCAAAGTCCCCAGTATTTATCAAATTTCTCTTTCATTCTCATCCCCATTGATACATGCAAATTATCTTCACTGTTCAGCCATTCTTGAATCAATAGATGGACTTCTCCAATCTCATGAAAGAAAGTGTTGCAAGTGACTTGGAGAGAAGAAGAGATACGAATAGTAAGGTCATGGAAATGCTGTAGAAATTGTGCCATCTTCTTTGCATTGTCCCAATCATCTTCATCAGGATGCCCAAAACCATCCCTTGCTTCAGACAGATCAATAACATAATTAGTGTCATCTTTAGCCAACTTTAAGAACACTTTCTCATACACAATTGCAGCCTTCAACATCAAATATGTGTAATTCCACCTTGTCGGAACATCAAGTTTCAAAAATGCTTTGCTGTCCACTTTCTCTTCCTCAGCAATTTCTTTAAACTTGACCAATCTTGAAGTCCCATTTTTTATATATCTAACAGCAGCCCTAACACGCTTAATAGAGAGATCCACTTCTTGCAATCCATCTCTTACAATAAGATTCACAATGTGGGCTGCACACCTCATATGCAAAAACTTGCCCTTGCCAATGTTGGTTTTCTGCAGCTGCCTCCTCAAGTAATCAACACCACTGTCATTGGCACTTGCATTATCCACTGTTACAATCATTACTCTACTAAACCCCAATCAGCTAAGCATCTTGTCAAGTTCTTCCCAATATCCTCCCCCTTGTGACTGTTTACCATAAAAAAACTTATCACTTTCTTATGCAGATTCCAGTTTTCATCAATGAAAGTTGCTGTAACAGTCATATATCCATCTTGAACCTGAGAAGTCCAACAATCTGTTGTGAGGCACACTCTCTGACAAGAATCTTTGAAGAACTTCTTTAGTTTGGATTTCTCTTCAAAGTAATGACGTACAATGTCCCTTGTGCAAGTTCTTCTAGATGGAAATTGGAATCGAGGACATGCTTTGGACATAAATTTCCTAAAGCCAGGCTTCTCACAAAAACAAAAGGGTTGCTCATCTTCTATTACCATCTCAGCAAAGGCTTCTCTAAGTGCTTCTTGATCAAACCTCCAAGTGGTAGGGGCTTCCCCCAACATACTTGCAAGGTGCCTTGCTTTGGGTCCTTGTTGAAAACATGAGGATTGCGTTTGCATGTACCAAAGTGTTTCTTCAATGCAGATGTTCCATGTCCCCTTGTGTCAGCCTTGATGTCACGGTGGCAATATTTGCACCTTCCAGCCTTCAAAAGTCCTTTGTCGTCCTTGATCTTGATAAAATGTTGCCACATCTCAAACCTTGGTGCCAACTCCTTTCTCTGAGTTTTTTTAGTTTCCTTCTCATCCACATCAATGACCACTTTTTTAGTTCCTTCAGTTTTTCCTTGCTCCTGAGTGTCCAGTGATGGTTGTCCAACTACTGACATTGGCACCATTACCATTGCCTAAGTCTCCTGACTCTCAAATTGAGTGCCAGTGCCCACTGAGTCCATATTATCCTCTTGTTCTGGCATCTACAGAAATAAAAAGAGCACTATAATCAGTCACTAAGACAATAAGTCAAACTAAATCATAGATCATATCAACATATCATAACAACACATCATAAATCACAAATCATATCAACAGATCATAACAAATCAACTAAATCATGTGCCTCACTACCTCTGTTAACCATAAATCATAGATCATATCAAAAATCACCATATTATCAGCATCACCATATTATAAAAAATCACAGATCATATCAAATAGACAAATAACAGATCCACTCATCTACACTACATCACTAAACTACATAGTACAGACATTGCAATTTATAGAGACAGCCATAGCCCACAGATTCAAAAAAACTAAGGGGATTAGGGCCATAGGGGTTAGGGAATACATACATTGCACGAGGATTCTGATGTGGCAGCCGTCCTTCAATCTTCAAGTAGCCAGGCGCCGGTGTCCCTCTCTAGTGTCCAGTCTCCGACGAGGTCGACGCGCGGGGACGCGAGGTGTCGCGTGTCAGAGTGAGGTGCAAAGGTGGGCGACGGAGTAAGGGTGGCATCGACGAGCCAATGACTTCGCTTCGTGTCACGCCATCGCCACACGCGCCCCTTTGGTACCGCTCTGAGAAGGCAAGAACTGGAGTCTGGAGGGCTGGCGGCTAGGTTTTGGAGGATACAGGGAGTGAGGTGAGGAAATGAGGTTGCGCTATTGCCTGTTGGGCTGCGGGGGATGTTTGGCCTATTGGGCTCTGACTCAAATGGCGGATAGTTCGGGTACCGGGTGTAGTTACCCGAATTACCCAAATTAAAATCGGGTAATAGGAATCACTATCCGAACTAAACATCGGGCACTGCGGGTTTGGGTTTTTCGGGTCCGGGTCCGGGTATTTCGGGTTCGGGTAACGGGTAGCGGGTAATTTGCCCAGAGTTAGGTGTGGCTTCATTTGTAGAATTCGCCCTCTACTAGAACGAATGACTTGGCGCGACGTGCGAGCCGTCGAGCTTCCGTCTTGTCTGTCGATAGCGTGTCACAGAGGAGGTAGTTGAGGTAGAGTGTTCTCTAGTCGACCAGAGGGTCAGGCTCTGTCGCTGGATCCTCTTCAAGCTCCATGACCTCGGGGCCTGACAGAGCCATCGGTTGGTTAGCCCCTGAGGCTGGAGCGGACGGACCGTCGTTGGCCTGCTCCGACCCTTCATAGTGCACCGAGGGCTTGTGTTGGTCGCGGGCAAAGACACCTGTTGGCACCGGCTCTCAGCCAGATGCCGCCTTCGCAAGCGTGTTGGCTACCTCGTTGAGGCACCT
This sequence comes from Miscanthus lutarioriparius, assembly GCA_904845875.1. NCBI lineage: Eukaryota > Viridiplantae > Streptophyta > Magnoliopsida > Poales > Poaceae > Miscanthus > Miscanthus lutarioriparius. The sequence continues at coordinate 103,181,831 of CAJGYO010000005.1, forward strand.
TGGGACGTGATTGAGTTCGAGGCCATCAAATTTGTCCTCCAGTCATCGGACTTCTTGGCAGTACACAACCATCTTGGCGTCATTATAGCTTGACTCCTTCATGACTTGGTTGATGACCAGCTGGGAGTCACCCCGTATGTCGAGGCGTCGGATTCCCAACTCGATGGCAATGCGTAGGCCATTGATGAGCGCTTCATACTCAGCCACATTATTGGATGAGGGGAAATGGAGACGGACCATGTACCTCATGCGCACCCCGAGGAGTGATACAAAGACTAGCCCTGCGCCAACGCCCTTCTTCATTAGCGATCCATCGAAGTACATCGTCCAGTACTCTTGATCGATGAGCGCCGGTGGCATTTGGACCTCGGTCCATTCCGCGATGAAGTCTGCCAACACCTGGGATTTGATAGTTGTTCGGGAGGCAAATGTGATGCCCTGGTCCATCAACTCGAGTGCCCATTTTGTGGTTCTTCCTGTGGCATCCTGGCTTTGGACGACCTCACCGAGGGGGAACGACGTCACGACCGTCACCAGGTGTGACTCGAAGTAGTGGCGTAGCTTCCTTTTGGTGATGAGGACGGCGTACAAGAGCTTCTGGATTTGGGAGTAGCGAGTCTTAGAGTCGGATAGTACCTCACTGAAGAAGTACACAGGGCGCTACACTTTGAGGGCGTGCCCCTCTTCTTCCCGTTCCACTACTAGGGCGGCGCTAACCACTTGCGTGGTAGCCGCTATGTATAGCAGATGGGATTCTCCATCGGTTGGAGGGACCAAGATTGGGCCCTTTGTCAGAAGCAGTTTGACCATGTCAAGTGTCTCCTAGGCCTCGGATGTCCATTCAAAGCGGTCGGCTTTCTTCAAGAGTCGATAAAGGGGGAGACCTCGTTCGCCGAGGCATGAGATGAATTGGCTAAGTGCGGTGAGGCACCCTATAACTCGCTAAACCCCCTTTATGTTCTGAATTGGGCCCATCCTTGTGATGGCTGAGATCTTCTCCGGGTTGGCTTCGATGCCACGCTCGGAGACGATGAAACCAAGCAGCATACCCCTCGGGACCCCGAAAACACACTTCTCGGGATTGAGTTTGATGCCATTCGCTCGAAGTTTTGCAAAGGTCCGCTCTAGATCGGCAACGAGGTGGTCAGCCTATTTGGACTTAACCACGATGTCATCGACGTAGGCCTCAATAGCCTGCCCGATGAGGTCCTCGAAACACTTGAGCATACAACGCTGGTACGTAGCCCTAGCGTTCTTCAGACTGAACGGCATTGAGACGTAGCAGAACGATCCGAAGGGGGTGATGAAAGATGTCACAAGGCTGGTCAGACTCTTTCATCATGATTTGATGATAGCCAGAGTACGCATCAAGGAAGCAGAGGGTTTCGCACCCCGAGGTAGAGTCAACTATTTGGTCTATGCGTGGCAAAGGAAACGGATCCTTTGGGCATGCCTTGTTGAGACCCGTATAGTCAACACACATCCTCCACTTCTCGCTCTTCTTTCATACAAGAACGGGATTGGCTAACCACTCTGGGTGGTATACTTCCTTGATGAACCCGGCTGCTAAAAGTTTTGCTATCTCTTCACCGATGGCCCTGCGTTTCTCCTCATCGAAGCGACGCAGGCGTGGCTTCACCGGCTTGGAGCCTGGGTGGATCTTCAAGGTATGCTCGGCGACTTCCCACTGAATGCCTGGCATATCCAAGGGTTTCTACGCAAAGATGTCTTTGTTGCCACGGAGGAAATCGACGAGCGCGCCTTCCTATTCAGAGGAAAGCGTGGTACCAACACATACCATTTTACCCTCAGTGCTCCTGGGATCTACGAGGACTTCTTTAGAGCCCTCTGCCAACTTGAACGACCTGGTCGACTTCTTGGTGTCGGGTGCTTCTTCGGTGACCTCCTACTTGAGGGCGGCGAGCTACCCGGAGGCGACGATTGCTGTGGCGTGACCGCAGCACTCGACCTCGCACTCATAGGCGCGCTGGAAGGAGGTGCCGACGGTGATGACCTCGCGGGGGCCTGGCATTTTTAGTTTGAGGTATGTATAGTTGGGTACGACCATGAACTTCACGTAGCATGGACATCCTAGGATGGTGTGGAAGGTTCCGGGGAACCCAACCACCTCGAAGGTGAGGGTTTCAGTCCTATATTTGAACTAATCCCTGAAGGTAACGGGTAGATCAATCTGCCCAAGTGGCATGGCTTGCTTCTTGGGCACGATGCCGTGGAAAGGTGCTCGGGTTGGGTGGAGGCGTGTCCGGTCCACGCCCATCTCGTCGAGCGTCTTGGCGTACATGATGTTGAGGCCGCTGCCTCCATCCATCAGTACTTTGGTGAGTCACTTCGGGCCGACGATTAGGTCGACCACGAGCGGATATCTCCCTGGGTGCGGGACGTTATCCGGATGGTCGGTCTGATCGAAGGTTATGGCGGACTTTGACCACCGGAAGAAGGGAAGTGTGGTCGGTTTGGCCGTGTAGACCTCACGGCGTGCGACCTTCTGACGACGTTTGGAGTCATAGACTACTGATCCTCCGAAGATCATAAGGCAGCCGTCTGGCATCGGAAAGCCGTCGTCCTTCTCCTCGGCGTCGTCCATGGTGGGGGCAGGGTCCTTTCCGTGCTCCCCTTTGTTGGAGCCTTCGGACAAGAACCGCCGCATGAGGCTACAGTCCTTGAGCAGATGCTTTACCGGGAAGGCATGGTTTGGGCATGGCCCCTTAAGTAATTTTTCGAAGTGGTTCAGAGTGCCCTCCGTGGGCTTCCGACCACCCTTGTGGTCAGCAGCGGCCATGAGCGAGTCCTCGCGTCATTGCTTCATGTTCTTCCTTTTGGCGGAACGATTGGAGGTGCCTTCGCCGGTGCCCTCGTCCCACCTTGCCTTGCCCTCGAGACGATCGAAGATCGCTCCGACCGCCTCTTCTCCTGAGGTGTGGCTGGTGGCGATGTCTAGGAGTTCTTTGGTGGTTCACGGGCCCTTGCATCCTAGCTTATGAACCAAAGACTCGTAGGTAGTCCCAGATAGGAAGGCTCCTATAACGTCGGCGTCGGCAACGTTAGGGAGCTCATTGCACTACTAGGAGAAGCACCGAATGTACCCACGGAGGGTCTCACCGGCCTTCTGGTGGCAGTTCTTGAGGTCCCATGGGTTCTCAGGGCGCTTGTATGTGTCCTAGAAGTTCCCCACAAAGATCTCCTTCAGATCCGCCCAACTCTGGATCGTGTTGGACGGCAGGTGCTCCAACCACGCTGGTGCCAAATTGGCTAGAAACAGTGGAAGGTTGCAGATAATAAAGTCGTCATTATCCGCACCACCGGCTTGGTAGGCATGTCGATAGTCTTCGAGCCATAATCCAGGGTTTGTTTCCCCAAAGTACTTTGGGATATTGGTTGGTGGCTGGTACATTGGCGGGAAGGCAGTGTTGAGGATGTGCCGGGCGAAGGCCTTAGGGCTCGGTAGGCCGGGGCTCGGGCTCCGGTCCTCGCCGCTGTTGTAGCGTCCGCCGCGACAAGGATGATAGCCGCGATGGGCTCCTTCTCTCGGATTGCCGCAGGTACATCTGCGGGTGTCGAGGGTGCTGCATGCGTCGCGTTTGTAGCCGAGACGCTGATGTACTGGGATCGCGGCATGCTGCCTGCCGCCTTGTGGTGCCTGGTGGACTGACGCGTCCCTGGCAAGGCACGATGAGGTTGTGCGCTAGCTGGTGTCGAGCTCGCATTGTCGAGACAGCGAGCTCTCAGCCTACTACGCCGCCGCACGCTCGAGTAGCGTGCGAATCTCATGGTGGGCCTAACAATCCTCGGGCATCGTGGCCTCTAGAAGGCCATGGAGCAAGGCCATCGCGGCGGTGATGTTTTGGCTCGCCCGGGTGAAGCGAGAAAGGGCTTCTTCATCAGCGATGATCCTTCGGTTTACATCACGGGGCATGGTGCATGCGCGCCCACCGTCTCCGCGGCATTCGATCTCCTGATCGAGCTATGCGCATTCCTACATGAGCTGGAGTCATGCTTCCTCGATCTCCCACTACCGGGCTTTCAGCTGCTCCGCCCCCATGCGAGGTGGGGCCACTGTCTCCCTTTCGGTTTCGTCGTCGAGGTTGCCCGCCGGGATAGCCTCCTCCGCGGGGACGCTTTCGATGTGTCCCTCGGGGGTACCCGTCATGAAGCATTTCCGGGAGGGGTGATGGCTCCCCCAGTTGGAGTCAGAGCCAGAGGACGACCCTGGCTCCTCTATGAGGAGGTTGTGGTGAGATTCCATGACATGTTTGATCACCCCCATGAACTCGTTGTTCGCAGGTGGTAGGACCATGCTTCGTGCCACAAGGTGGCTAACGGTCGCCGCAGCGTTGTGGAGACCAAACGAAAGTGTTGTTGGGGCGCTTCGTATGTGGTGTTCTAGAGAGAGGGACCCTCCTTCAGAAAACCCACCATGTCGTTGGCGTCGGAAAGGGTGAGGCGACGCTGGTCCTCCCTGGACTACTAGGGTCCAAGGGAGACACCGAGTTGGCGCTCAAGCCTCTCGTGGTTGAGGCCGATGGAGGGGAGAGATTGGATGGCGGCATGAGCCAATGCCAACTCTCCTCCCACCGTGATGATGAAGTCTAGGCTCCCGAAGCACACGTGTGCGCCTAGGACCCAACTGATACCGTGGCTAGCCATCCGTGGCCTGATGTTTAACGTCGGAACGCACAAAGGTCCCCTACCTAGCACGCCAACTGTCGGTGTTTCGAGTAAACACCAACTAGTAAATTTATATTTGTTGCGCGTTAGGCTCGGATGGTATGCTAAAAGATATATGGTTTATACTGGTTCGAGCAGAATGTCCCTACGTCTAGTTTGCTACTGCTCGTGTTATTAGCACTGAAAAAGGTTCGTAGTAGGGGGTACAAATGGTCGAGAGAGGGATAGGTCCCAAGTCTCTGATGGAAAGGTCGAAAGGATGCCAAGAGCTCGGTTGCTGCTCAGTTGTGTGTTATGTGATGCCTTGTGTGTTGAATTGATCCCCCTCTTTAGTGGGGTGCCCTGCCCTCCCTTTTATAGATCAAGGGGGAGCAGGGGTTATAGATGGGAGAAAGAGGAAAAACCAGAGATAGAGAAGGTCCTTCGAAGGTGCCGGGTCTTCCTTTTCCCTTGAGCCTATCTTGCTGACATGGCAAACGGTGCCAGGGATAGCACGTTCACTGATCCTGATAGGGCCGTGCTCTGGCTTCGTTCAACAAGTGGTCACGTCCCATCCTACTCCGGTGGACGGTGCGGCGTGCCAGGGTGCCAAGCCATAACCCTATGAGGAGCAGACGGGGTAGTGACCATACGTCCGTTACTGTAGGTGATATGAGTTACCTCCTGGATTGTAGTGGTTGTAGTATGCTTATGTCAGGATCCACGTCCGAGGGCTGATGGCGGCGCCCACAACACTGTAAGACAAAAGTTGGTGTCTACAACACTGTTCGGGCTCTGTCATGCCTGGAAGGGCTTAAAGCGCCCGTCCCATTATATCCTGACGGTACTTTCCCGCAGGCGTGCAGGGTATGGTCCTCGGTACTACGGTTGACCTGAGTATCCCATCTTACCTTGTGCTCGTCATTATGAAGGACCAAGGTGCAGACGTTGGGCGAGGCAGAGCGTGCCCTCGGACATCGGGCGAGGCGGAGCTAGCCCCGGGACATCGGGCGAGGCGGAGCCTACCCTCAGACGTCGAGCGAGGTGGAGCCAGCCCTCGAATGTCGGGCGAGGCGGAGCCTGCCCTAGGACGTCGGACGAGGCGGAGCCAGCCCTCAGACGTCGGGCGGGGCGAAGCCTGCCCTCGGACGTCGGGCGAGGCGGAGCCAGGCCTCTAACATCGCGCGAAGCGGAGCCAGCCCCCAGACGTTGGGCGAGGCGGAGCTAGCCCTTAGCCATCGAGCGAGACGGAGTTTGGCCCTAGACGTCGGACAAGGCAGAGTCCAGCCCTCGAGGGTCGGGCGAGGCGGAGCCAACCCTTAGGGGCCGGGCAAGGCGCAGCCAACCTTTGATCGTATGGGCAAGAAGTGTAGTTGCGCTCTTGTCTGTTTGGAAGCATTGCGTTTGATGGTTATTAGTTCCACCTCTTTGGGTACCCTAGTATTTGGTCCCCGACAGAGTGCTGCCCCCCTTGTTAAGAGAAACCGACCAGACGCTTCAGTTCGAGTCAAAGAGAGATATTGTAAGGACCCAAGAGCTTGACGGTATAATTTTGGATCAGCCGGTGGCGAGCCATCTGATAATTTAAGCACTTCAGTAGTAGCAATAGGCGTTGAGACAGCCTTGGCATCAAGGCTTAGCTCAGGACCCCACTACTCGTCATATTTGGTTTGGTATTGCTACCGCACATGATTTCGAAAGTCATGATGATATTACTAAGGAACGTCTTTATCAGAACATTTTTGCTTCTCACTTTGGGCAGTTAGCAATAATCTTTCTATGGACATCCGGAAATCTGTTTCATGTAGCTTGGCAAGGAAATTTTGAATCATGGATACAGGATCCTTTACACGTAAGACCTATAGCACCCTATTCTCTCTACTCTGCACTTGGCCGGGATACCGAACTTAGGTGGGAACTTTTGGATAAAGGCTTAAACCTATTCATCTATCCTATCCCTCGCTTGACTCTTCTCGGAAAAGGTTCTCGTTCCCATGAATCTTGATCTGCCTCCTGGCATTGATAGCGATTGATCGAATTCCTACTCTGGTTTGAGAAGTTTTTCAATTTTCCTTATCTCTCGTGCCTTTGAACTATCCTGACTGAAAGAAGCGTTACTTTTATTCTTTTTTTGCCGCTTACCCACATGTTTAGATTATTTACTTGCCCTTTCACTTTTTCTTTGGCTATCACCAACTTTGTTCAATGCTAGTCCCTAACCCATGAATAAGGGCTCCGCTGGCTATGGGGTTCAGAGAAGTTTGTAAGTTCTTTCTCTTTTTTTGTTTTCCGCCACCTCCTGTGTCTTTCCGTTTAAGGTCTTTAATTCGGCATTAGCTTCGTTGGAGAAAGCCATGCATGAACTACAAAGCACGGGATCCTGAACACCATGAAAGAAAGCGTACTACTTTTCAATAAGGTCCGACTTACTTTTTAGAGATGAGAGACAGTATACTTTATACCCTAAATCTAGAATCTAATCTTTCATGATGTGAATATGTGCTAGTATACTTTTTATATGGAATCTATTCTTTCATGACGTGAATATGTGTGGTGTTAGTGGACTGATAGAGTGAGCTGTAAAGGTAGAAAAAAATCCATCTGCGAGTGGTTCGGCTTTTTCCTGAGCAAGGACGGAGTCGTCGAGTGAGGATTGGCTGAGCGTGCTTTCGCTGCTCGTGGTGGAGTACTCTTTTAATTATTCGCTCTATTATTGTCTCAGGATGTAATCAGGATTAAGCCACGTGTCGATACCGGGGGGCCGGAGCTCTTTCTTAATGCCTCACTGCCTGACCTTAGAGAAGACGAATTAGACTACCTGATAGACTAATACTTTCTTTTCTTACCCGGCCAAAAAGCTATATATTTAAAATAAGAGCACATCGACTAGGGCCCAACTATTGCTTTTTTTACTAATAGTTAGCAGGTGTCCTCGTAACTAATCTTATTCCGTTTAACTATTAGTAGATAGTTGCGTGCAACTACTGATGCCGATTGGGCCTTCAGATAGGTGTTCAACTACAGGCTTCTCTATTTTTTGGGGAGACTCTCCACTATCTTGGATGAGATAAAAGCATGACTTAGGAGAATAGTAAGGAAAATAAAGTATAGAGAAAAGAAGCAACCTGCTAAGTTCTAAAAAAGAGTGATTCCGAGCCGAAGATTCTATGCTTTTCTTTTGGGAGACAGTAATGAGCCTTACCAAGGCCGGAGGTAGACACCGCCTTCTTCACTTCAAGAAAGTAGCTCTGGTGCGAGTGCACTAAGCAAAGGAAGAGGCAATACGGGTACACATACAGGCAGTATTTAGCCAGATGTAGCACCTTAATTGGCTCTGTTCCCAACCTTAGCAGCCTCCATCCAGATAAAGAAAGGATCCATGATGTGCATATGTGCCTTTTCAAAGAGCTAATGTCATACATAACACAAGACTTTAGTAGGCCCTACTACTAACCAAGGATTGAAGGGGTCATTTTTTGGTTTTTTATTCCACCCTTATGTACCCTTCTTTGCATTTTTTTTCTAAAGCCTGTTCAACCTCATATCACCTAGAACAAGTCATGGACTTCTTCAATGAAAGAAAGTCTCATGGAAACGTTTTCAACGAAATAAGAACCATACAAAGTAGATTTCTTGATCATTTTTTGAATAGAATGAACGACCGTAACGGATGTCGAACCCACCGTAGAAAACGAAAGCAGGTACGGTACTGTTATTGAAACTAGGCAGGAAACCAGATGTGCTGGGCCGAACCCAGACAAGGAACTAGGCAACCAAGCAGACGCACGGAAGAACTATGGTATGCCCAGCGCGTGGAGGATCCGTTGAGAGTGTCCCTTGTCTCGGTGCGCCCACCCCATTCACTTCCATAGTGGTCTTCTTTGGCCGGCCCACTCATTTCACTCTCAAGCTCTCTAAGAAGAGAGAATCCGATTCAAGATGTTTAGAATTCTACCTTTCCTTCATGTTCGTGCTTTAACGCTAAGGAGCTGACCAGTGACATTTCTGTCTCAATTGAAGTCAACCTTACTATACTCGCTTGTAGGAGATCATCGCTCGGAAGGGCGTTCTTTCGCTAGAAAAACAAGAGTTTGAAAGATCACCCACGAAATGGTCAAGACTCCCCTGTCTATGGCCCCTACTGTGTGCGACTCCTGCGAAGCGAATGAAGGGAAGCTCTTCGAGCTTTCTCCGCCAGCGCCATTTGGGATCCTCATTTTGGGCAACCCGCCGTGGAAGCCTTTACTCGAGGAGGGCTACTGAGCTGCTCTTTCTGGGAAGGTATCATTAAGATGTTTTTTCCTTGACTTGCTGCATGAAAAAGTAAATCACAAGCTTCTGATAACGAGCGAGCGAGATGGGTCATATTTATACCTTTACATTTGTGTTTGCCCTTTGCTGTAAAGATGTAAGGAATTATTCTAGGATTCCTTCTTTTTTCACTATGACTTAAATGAACTAAATAAATTTATTATGAAAATATATTCTATAACTAATCTTATGATACTTATTTTGTATCATGAATGTTAATATTTTTTTATATAAATTTAGTCAAAGTTCAAACCGTTTGACTTCTCGACAAGCGAGAATTGCATTCTTTTGGGACGGAGGGAGGACTAAATTTATAAATATATTATCGACCTCTCTCATTATAAAATATATAATTTAAAATAGCTGCCTAAATTTCGTAAGTTGTTATTTCAAATCAGTTTATAAATTTGGAGTAAAACGTTATGTCATATCAATATATTCAAGCGAGAATCACATTCTTTTGTGGACGGAAGGAGTACTAAATTTATAAATATATTATCCACCTCTATCATTATATAATGTAATTTAAAATGGCCACCTAAATTTCGTAAGTTGTTATTTCAAATCAGTTTATAAATTTGGAGTTAAATGTTATGTCATATCAATATATATTAATTTAGTTTTAAGCACTTTGTGTTTTATAAAAGAATACAACTACAAATATAATTATGATATAAAAATTCAACATGTTGATTGCCGTGGTGCAAGATTTATTTTGCCATGGTAAGAACTAATAGGGTATCCTAAGACCTACAATCTTTATTAATAAAAAAATATTTGAATAAAAGATACAACAAACACTAAAGTTGAAAGCTAAACTATAGATTTATGATGTCGCAAAAACGGATGCAACAAGAGCTTATATAACTTAAGTTTAGGTTTCAGCTAAATACATATTAAGCTAGAAAAAAGATAAAACCTAGAAATGCTAACTATAGGCAGCTATTGTTGCCTTCACATAAATTCTCACAGGACTCCTAGAAATCTCACACTGGTTATCTACTCGGTAGACTCTAATCGCCGGTGACAATAATAGCCATTGGATCATTTTTTCTAAATAATTACCTACATCTACCATTTTGTAAAATTAATAACATGAAGTAATCCATGAATCTATATTCAAATTACCCACCTATGCTATTAAGAAACATGATCAAAAGTAAAACCAAAACTTGCATCAAATTACCTACCTACTATTATGACAGATAATTATATAGCGCCTTAAATTCGCATCTAAATTACCACTTCAATCATTATGTAAGCAAAGAAAAAGCCTCAAATCCATATGTGCATTATCAACATGTTCAATTACAAAAAAATGTTTAAATAACTAAAAAGCCTATATAGGTTTTTAAATTATCCTCTTTTATTAATATTAATATACTAAAATTTTATTAAAGTAAAAATACATATTATGTCATCATGCAGATCAAGTACAGATGCATGCAAAAGCGGTAAATATATATATGTTATGTTATAGAAATCATGGAAAATATTTTCTTAACGACTCATATATTAATGATCTAGACAAATTATTTGAATTTATATTAATAAAAATGACATATAATATACTCTCTCCGTCCCAAAAAGAGTGACGTTTTTTACTTTTAGACATCTTGTTTGACCTTTCGTCTTATTCAAAAATTTTATGTAAATTATAAAATAAATAAATCATTAGTAAAGTATCTCTAATGATAAAATAAGTCATAACAAAATATATGATATTTATACAAAAAAAATTTGAATAAGACGGACGGTCAAACAAGATGTCTAAAAGTAAAAAACGATACTCTTTTTGGGAGTGAAGGAGTATATGAGTTGTTAATTTATTTATGCATTTAACTTAAATGTTTGACATTCGCATATTGATACTATAATCATTATTGCACATACAAATCCTTAACTTTTGGGAAGCTACTACATGTGGCTATATCTTGCTGGCCCATGAGATTCCTTTGGAGTAAATAGTCATTATAAAGATTAAATATTGATATCCTCATGAGTTTAATTAGCACTCCTACCCCTTCCTAGATGTCACTTAAGCTCTACTCCTTATCCTAAGCGGCGTGGTGTTGACTTAAAATGAATGTTTATGCCATTGTAGTACTTAACAACACAATCTATGACCTAATTTCCTTATTTAAAAAAGGACAAATGAGAGTTAATAAAAGATAGAGAAAATTGGTTCTGTAGCACCGAAAGAACTTCGCTTCCGTAAAATACCATTGAAAGAAGTTCGCCACGTAAAATACCACCGAAAGATAGCACCGTTACCTCTATCTAGCATTCTGTCACGGTGGCACAGCAACATCGTGAAATCCACCTCCAAACGCCTGATAGAATCAAACATTGGGTCATACTCCTGGTCCTCCTCAGTTCGATGTGGAGAGCTAGAGCACCCAACTCATGCCCCTCCTCGCTGCCGACGGTGAATGCTCAAGCAGAATTCCAAAGTTATCGTAGGGTCGCACGAGGTGGCCGTCGAGGAGCACGACAAGCTGGTTACAAGCGAGACACGGTGCGGCGAGTGCGGACTGGCAGTGACACGACAACCTCGCTGACCGACATGGGTAAGGCTGGACCTCCGGAGGAGGCGGTCAAGGCCAAGAATTTGGCACCGGCGCTGCAGTCGTTCGCGTCGGTGTTCGCGGACGTGGTGCTCATGGTTCTTGCGACTTGCAAGCTCTTACGTTCTCGATGGACACCGGCTGCACCTGAACGAGCGCTGCCTCTTGGCCCGCACTGCCGCGACTGGTAGCGAAGCTACCCTCTGCGTGCGCCCCTAGCCTAAGGACGTCGCCACCGCATGGGCCGCCTTGAGCGTGAGGCCGACCACACTCGTGGACCACAATTATCAGCACGATGCATGCCGCTCCGCCATGCCCCCAGCATATGTGCGCAAGCAAACCGCCAGTGGTGGCATTGGCACGGGTGCATGCATGTGCAGCGCCGGCCGGCTCACCTAGGAACGCCATGACCCAGTTGCCGAGCGCCAAGAAGACGAGATTCCGCGTGTTCTATTAGTCGAGAAGCAGGAGAGGAGAGGAAGTTGAAGATGCGGCTGGTGATAAAGAGCATCACGGACGTGGACATGCCGTCTCCTATTGCGCCCACCAGGCCTAGCACCATGCACTACGTCCGCGTGCATGAACACCGGCGAACGACAGCAGCGCCGGCGCTGAATTCTTTTCCTTGGCCACCACCTCCGGAGGTCTGTCCTTACCCATGTCGACCGGTGAGCTAGGTCGTCGCTGTCACTGCCACTCCACACTCGCTGCACCGTGTCTCGCTTGTAACCAGCTTGCCGCACTCCACGACGGCCACCTCGTGCGACCGGTGACAACTTTGGAATTTCGCTAGCATCCACCGTCGGCAGCGAGCAGGAGCATGAGCTGGTGCTGGGCTCCACAACGAACTGGGAAGGACCAGGACCCAGCGTTTTTATCTTTCAGGCGTTTGGAGGTGGATTTCACGACGTTGCTATCCCACCGTGACCGAATGCTAGATAGAGGTAACGGTGTGTCTTTCAGTGGTATTTTACGTGACGAACGTCTTTCAGTGGTATTTTACGGAAGTGGAGTTCTTTCGGTGCTATAGAACAAATTTTCCCTAAAAGATATAACAAGAACAAGAGTTTCAACTTAACTCGAGGTTAAAAACATGTAGCAATCAATAAGATTCAAATTTAAAAGTTAAAATTTAGAGTCGAGACGTCATAAGATATGTGCTACAGCAAGAGCCACCATAGTTTAAGCAAAGTTTTCAATTAATACCTGTTGAAGATACACATAGGTGTCATGCAAAGAGAAAAACAATTGATATGAATGGAAAAATATTAGTAATCCATAGTTCCTCGTAACTGGATCGAAACTACATAATATCTATTATGCACAAAAAACATACAACTTATAATATAAATATTTTTATTAGTCAAAAGTATTAACCAATATAATTCTAACTCGGGTTGAATGACTAGTACAAATAAACTAGTACATGCCACCAAACATTTTCAGCTGATGGGTACTGTTACTGTATAGCCAACATGGGATATGTAATAATTATATATATAGAGAGAGAGAACTACTACCCTGTATCTAGCTACAAAATAACTTATTCTCTAGCCACTTTGAGTTACGATAATTACTATATTAATTTACGAGATTATAGTAACTCCTTGCTAAATGGTTTACTATAACGTTATGGTAAATATCTCCATGTGTTATAGTAACCCAACTATCGTAAATATGTATTGACATTATCGTAAATTAGTATATAAAATTATCGTAAATTGAGGTGGCTATAGAATAATTTATTTTGTAGCTGGCTACTGCTCTCCCTATATATAGAACTACTACCACACACACATATATATATATATATATATATATATATATATATATATATATATATATATATATATATGTGTGTGTATGTATGTGCGTGTATAATGTGCTTCCTGTATGTGCCCCATGCATGGCCGGGATTTTTTTTATTTGCAATCCTTTTTAAATAAATATTTTAATACTAATCCTAAAAAAAGTATTTGTAAAAGTGACCCTTTTGGTCGCGCCACGCGCTGGCGCGACAAGCCCAGCTATGGTGGCACCCGGTGTTGACCGTAGCTGGCGTGGCGGTGCGTGGGCCCCGGCCTATCGCGGCAGCGACTCTAGCGCGACAGGCCCATATAAAGGCCCTGGCCCACCACCTTTTTCCTCCCTCTTGTCTATCTCCCTTCACTCTGCGGCCACTCTGGGCGAGGCTCGAGGTCACCGTTGTGTCCTGTGTTCTCTCTCTTCTCCTCCTCCCATCCTCTATTTGCCTTTGATCAAGTTTGCATTTGCTTTTCAGATTTGAACGGTCTTGTGCATGAGGTATGACTCCCTCACCTCTGTTGTTTTTTTTGTGTTTAGTTGATGTTTATATACTGCTCTGGTTTAGACTATTGTTTGCAATACCGGCTTTCGTTTGGTTGAATGAAAGTTGCTTTGGCTAAGCACGTCTAATATATTATGGTTCATGTTGTACTTGTTGAACTTTTATGATTTTTTTGATTGATTTTGGTTGGCAGTGCATTAGGGTTTTGGTTGGCAGTGCATTAGGGTTTGGACAGCAGCATGGGTTGCACTATTCGAAGTGTGTTTTTTGTGGTGATTAGATATATAGATGAGTTAGACTATGTACGTACAAACATCATTTACATTAAATAAGTTTGTTTTAGGGTTTGGCTTCATGGGTTTACATGATTATTGGTTCATATCTTTGCTTTCTTGAACTACTTTGTAATAGGTCAATGGTTCGAAATGACAACTAATTCGTGCACCATCCAAAGGACCATGGTGCTATCGATCTTTTCCTACCAGCAGAGCCAACACCGTTGTGTTACTGTGGGTTACCAGCATTTGTGAAGCAGTCAAGGCATCCTGCGTCAGCTGGGTGTGCTTTCTACTATTGCCAATTTAAGCGACGTCCCCCGACACTTGATGCCTACCTAGAGGGATGCAGCTTCTATCAGTGGATCGATGGCGATGAAATGTTCGATCCATTTATTATGTTTTTTCCTTATGACCCCGGGAAGAGTGTTCCATATTTAGAATTGGAAAAGGTCCATTTTTGGCCCTCCAACTATGGCTGCAGTTTGTTTCTAGCCCTCTAACTCGAAAACCAGACACGCGCAGTCCTTTAACTCTCAAAACCGTTTAAAATTGGCCCTCACGCCCATTCGATCGTGGTTTCGGCCCAGTCAATCCCGCCACGACCGTGGTTTCAGCCCAGTCCTCATCCCTTCGCGACTGTCGCGCGGTCAATGAACGAGAGCAGAGAGGGAAGGAGAGAAAGAGCGCATGAGGCTGACCAGCGCCCCTCTCTCGCACTCACTCCCTTTCTCTACCCTCCTCCCCCACGCCTCCCTCGCTCTTCTTCCTCTCTCTCTCCCTCCAGCACAGTAGGAGCGGCAGGCGGGCCAGCGGCATGGGGCACCACCTCCTCTCGCGGGTTTCGCACCCCTTCCCCACCTTGACGGTGGCGGGCAGCCGTGCGGGGCCGTCACCGGCAAGCGACGGCGAGGGCCCTCACGCGCCCAGCGGCTGCTGCGGCGGTGGAACCGGGCAAGGGCGGCGCGAAGCAGGGCACGACTCTCCTCTGACGCTGCCGTCTTCGTGCAAGAGCGGTGTGGATCTGGCATAGGGCCACGCGGATCACCTTCTCGGGGCCCTCTCTCCCTCTCCTTCTCCGGTGAACAGCGGCTGCGGAGGGCGCGTCGGCAATGGAGGCGGCAGATGACTGGACCATCCATGGAGAGTGGAAGGGAGAGCACTAGGAGCGTGGAGGTTGTGGTGTGGTGAGTGCACAAGGCCCTACGCCATTTATAGAGGGAGAGAGAGGGGAGTGAGTGGTGGGGAGAGCTCGGCCATCCACCGTCAATGGCGAGCGGTGGGGTGCGCGGGGTCGAAGGTGCGCCAGAGGAGCCGCTGCGCCGTCGCATAGGAGGCCCACCATGTGGCACTAGAGGGCGCGTAGGTCAGCACCGAGACACCAATGCCGGGGTCCACACCACCTGTGCGGCTACAGTAGTAGAGACACCGCCTGAGGCCGAGGCGACAGTAGAGGCGGTCGGTTCTACAACGCCGAGGCGGAGCGCAACGGAGCACACAGTGCTCTTGGTGTGCCCGTACGTGAGCAAGGAACGGCGGAGCACCCCTCCTCTCTTGGCCTCCACCTCTGGCAGCCGCCGCCACCCTCAGTCTGCTGCCGTGGCCAGCCCCGCAGCAGAGCTCTACCTCGGCTCGTCGGAGACCGCCACCGACCTCTCGCCAGCCCGAATCGGCTGAGCACCTCCCGTCGCAGAATGGGCTAGCCACTGCTCGCCATCGCACTAGAGTCGAGCACCGTAGGAGGCCGCTCACCTGACTCCGCTCTGCTTTGCCGAGCCACACGGGGCATGGAGCCCTATGCGACGAGGCCACAGGAATGTCGTGCCCACTCACAGCCGCCCTCACCTACCGTGCCACCGAGACTGAAGCCGCCGTTGCGCTAAGACGGCTGCCGCCTTGGGCCGCTGCGAGCCGCCGCCTCCATGCCGAGCGCCGTTGCTGCCCAGCTCACGCTGGAGCCTGCTCCGCCGAGGCCCCAGGACCGCCGCCGACGCCCTAGTGCCCTCTGCCCCCTCCGCTCCGCCCTGCGCTTTCTCTCTCTCTCTCTCCTTCCCTCTCTACTCTCGCTCGTTGACCGCGCGGCAGTCACGAAGGGATGAGGACTGGGTCGAAACCGCGGTCGTGGCGGGTATAACTGGGCCGAAACCACGATCAAATGGACGCGAGGGCCAATTTTAAACGGTTTTGAGAGTTAAGGGACTGCACGTGTCTGGTTTTCGAGTTAGAGGACTAGAAACAAACTGCAGCCATAGTTGGAGGGCCAAAAATAGACTTTTTCCTTCAGAATTTGTTTGTTGGGTTCCGCCGCCACCGAACCCTCCGGAAATGATAGAGGTGGAGAAGGTTGACGCTGCTTTGCGCCATCTAGCCAATCCTCCTAGATGCCATTGTGGAGTGTGGGCGCGACTAACTACTCCCAGCCAACGTGGAGCATTCACTGCCTTCTATCACTGTGGATTGCCAAATTATGTGAGTTCTCATGAAAGCAATCTATCTCTAAGCTTGTATGCGTTTTGCACATACAATGTTGCAATTGGAACATGTGTTTTTTACAGAGAGGGTCCCATCTTGTGACTTTGAGGAGTACAACTATGGACCCAAATTGCACTGGCCTTCTGAGTATGAATTTACGGAGTTTCAAGCAGGCATTAAGCCATGGCCATGCACAAAGATGCCGGACCATAAGTGCAA
The DNA here is from genome assembly GCA_904845875.1 of Miscanthus lutarioriparius. Lineage (NCBI taxonomy): Eukaryota > Viridiplantae > Streptophyta > Magnoliopsida > Poales > Poaceae > Miscanthus > Miscanthus lutarioriparius. The sequence goes on from CAJGYO010000005.1 coordinate 103,198,648, forward strand.
GTGTGGCATCAAGGCTCGCGAAGGAGTTGTTCCTTCTGAGCTAGGATACGGATACTACTACGGCAATGCTTATGGAGGGCCATCTGAGTTATGGGTAAGTTGACTGAACCGGTGAAGTTACTACATGAACATAGGCCACCAGTTTGTTTGCTCATTGCTTTTTGTTTGCTTAGGTGGGGAGGACATGCGATTGGGAGGACTTCACTGGTCGTGGAGAGTTAGTGGAGAGGCTGAAGATACATTCGCCACTCCAAAAAGAGAGCAAGAGTTGGATGCGGGAGGAGAATCAGATGGAGGTGAGGATGACGTATGGGGTAGAGATGCCATCATGGAAGATCCATAACAAGATTTTAGAGGACTTTCCTCGAGTGACCGGTCGACAACTGAGTTTTTACAATAATGAGGCTGAGTTGATGAGCTTCTGGCGACAAAACAAGGAGGCCTACGACTTTAAGGAGGCCGAGGATAAGAGGGAGATGGCCTTTTTCCACAGGCATTTGCGTCGCTTATGTGAGTAATTGATTTAGAAATTTGTTTCGACTTGTGCATCTTCTTACAATTGTTGCCAATGAGACAATGTATCGTTCTTGTAGTCCCCGATAATTTACTGAATGACGGCCATATCCCCGCACCCATGGAGGAGGAGAATGATGATGACGATGACCATGACGATGACGATGGCCATGGTGATGACCATGACGATGGTGATGACCATGAGCAGTGTCTCAATAGCTACAAGGTGCAGTACATATTTTACAAATGCTAATAGGTTTGGCATTTCGTAGGTCTTGTATATGGTAGATGGAAGACAGGTTCGATAGCGCTGCTTCTTTTGTGCCAAGGCAGCAAGATTCATACATATTTTGCAAATGCCAATAGGTTTGGCATTTCGTAGGTCTTGTATATGGTAGATAGAAGACAGGTACGATAGCGTTGCTTCTTTTGTGCCAAGACAACAAGATCCGTACATATTTTGCAAATGGCCATGGGTTGCCATTTGGTAGTACTTGTTTATGTTACATGGAAGACTCTTAGTAGTAGCGCTTGTATATGCTAGATGGAACAGTTATAAGTGATGATAATGATGACCATGAGTTGTACGAACAATGCTTCGAACTCCTTATCTTGTGTTATGGTAATGTGAACATTGTTTATCTTTACATTCGTGCTTTTCATGTAAACAATTCTTGTAATTTGAAGTTTAGTTCAAAACATGAAGAGCACATAATGTTCATGATTTTGGAAATGTTGGACATGTACAAAGTGCAATGTTTGCAAATGGTGGATTTAGGTTTCAAAAACATGAATAAACTGTTCGACAAAATTGGTAGCCATGCTGTCGTAGAAGAAGTTTGCTAGGACTGTCGCGCCACCCTGGGTGGCGCGACAAGCCTATCGTGCCAGAGTACTCCACAATACCTGACACGGGGACTGCACAGATACCCTTGAACACCTTGTTGAACGATTCTGAAGAATTGGTAGTCATCACGCCGTACCAAAGACCTCCAGCATCGAATGCAAGAGCCCACTTGTCCCTTTGAGGCATCTGATCCTGAAGCCAATTCTTTGCCCTAGCATTGAGGACCTTGTGTAACTCCGCAAGCATCTCTTCAAACTTTTCCTTGGTTCGACACCCACATAGTGACTTCAACTTCTGCACTACGCCCTTTTTCTTCTGCCTCCTCTATATGTTGGCTGCAAACTGCCTCATGCACCACCGATGCTCAAGAGGAGGGCATCCATCTACATGCTGTTTCATAGCTATCAGCAGACCATGATGACGATCTGAGATCATGCATATGTTCCGAGATGAACGGAGCACATTCTGTCTCACAAGCATCAAGAACCAACACCAGCTGTCGTCATTCTCACCCTCAGCCAAAGCGAATGCTAAAGGGACAAGTTGATTGTTTGGGACCACTCCAACGGCAATCATCAATACACCCCTGTACTTGCCCATCAGGAATGTACCATCAACAAGTACTAAGGGACGACAATGCTTGAAGGCCTTCACGGACTGAGCAAAACACCAAAAAAGTCTCTACAGAACATGCTTCAGAACGCCATCCACGTCCGTGACAATGCGACCCATAGAAGGATACCACATAAGGCCTGGATTGTAGTGTTTCATGGCACTTTGAATCCTAGGAACTTGGTTGTATGCCTCTTTCCAATCGCCCCATAGCAACTCTATAGCATGTTGCTTTGCTCGCCATGCCTTTGAGTAGTTCACTCTATAACCAGTGAACCCAAATATGGTCTAGATCATACTTGAAACAGATGTGTCACTATCGGCCCTAACCGTGCCAACAAGACGACGACCAAGGTAACGGGCTGTGTTTTGGGCGTGCACACCCTTCGGCTTCGAAGATCGACACGTGTGAGGTTGCCTCACATTGCGAATCTTCCACTTTTCATTTCACTGCCTTCGAGCCCATAGACCCCATTGACATCCATTCTTGCAGAGGATCGTGTACCTCTTATTCTTGCCAGAGTGGCTAACATAATACGGCCTGTGAAACCAAACGGCATAATCCATTAGAAAATACTTGAGATGCTCCAACGTATCAAATATCATTCCCTTCTTAATCTCCACCTCCTCACTATCTGGTACCTGTGGGGGGTATAACCCTAGATACACACGGTAATGGACATGGGCCGTAGCACCAGGAGTGGTCCAGCCCATAAGAAGAAGGTGTGTGATGCAAGACACTGATTGGCATGCATCACACGGTTTTAGGAAGCAATCTTAAAGATAGAGAAGGATTTGTTCGAATATGATAGATATCGTACTCCTTGAAAATACTTACCATATACCAAAATAGATCTAGATCTAACCGACTTGTAACCCTGCCCCCAGACTATATAAGGCGGGCAGGGACCCCCTCGAAATCATCTCATATTCAATACAATCAACCAAAGACATAGAACATAGGGTATTACGTCGATCAGACAGCCTGAACCTGTCTAAACCGTTGTCTCTGCGCCTTGTGTCACCATTCGGTTCCTATTATGTGCACCTCCACCGATCATCTACTACCGTGGGTATACCCCTCGATAGACTATCGACCAGATTTCGTCGACAATACCTCATTGGGCAACAACGACAAACCGGTGTCACATATTGCCTAGTCAACCATACTAATATCCATGAAATTTGGTATCGAGGGTACCTCCACATGGACAGCCTTCATTTGCCCCAATTCGATGTCATTGTACTCCATTGTCAATGACCCGTCAACTAGGACTCCTAATGCATCCAGAAGCCCTCCCTCAAAACAATCAGCGGCGGCTGTGGCTGCAGCGCCTAGGCGCGCGGAGTGAAGGAGAGGGAGAGCGAGAGAGAAAGAAAAATGGGCCAGGCCGACCAAATCGTATATGACCCTGTCGCGCCGGCCCGCCTGGCACGACAACCCTGTCGCGCCTGAGTCGCTGGCTCGACAGGGCGGGCCCCACAGAACGCCACACCAGCTCCGGTCAACGATGCGTGCCACCATGGTGCCCCTTGTCGCGCCAGCGCATATGACGCGACAAAGTGGTGCAGTCGCGCCACTCACGCTGGCGCGACCAAAAGGGATAGATTTACAAATACTTTTTTTATTACTATTAAAATATTGTTTAAAAAAGATTAAAAAAAGTCCTGCATGGCCCCGGCCCATCCGACTAAAAAACGATATGAAAGTATCTGCACCATACATGAAACAGCTAGCAATAATAATCCATGTTTAATTTGGACGCTCGAAGACTATAGCGATACTCTCTTTCTTCTTTTTATTTATTACGGTTCCACGTCAGTCCGCATTCAAAGGGATAGGTGGCTCAAATCGTCTGACTGAGAACGCCCTTGACGCTTCTTAGCAACCAAGCTACAATATACAGTACTACTACTCTCACGAATCATGAGTCATGAATGCGTGTATCATCTATTCGCTTAATTATTTCTGTGGCTTATAAACTGACTGATACTATTTGATTGATACTGTTTTGTTGTAAAAGAAAAGCACGACTGATACGAAGTGAACAGGTAACCAGTCCTCCTCGCTATCCGTAACTGATGCAAGCTAGTAAGCTACAAGCGCTACCACGGCACCAGCGCACTACACGTCCAAATCTAGGGGGTTAGTTGCCGTGCTCGTGTTCATTATAAATTTTTACATGCCAGTATGCCACGTCGCTCAAGCTGGATGGAGTGCTTTTCACATTTGCATGCATGCGTGATACAACTAGAGTATCAACTAGCACTGGCCAATACGGTGTAAAAGCAAGTCTCGGCTATCTCATATTCGGCTTGTTTGGCTTTTTTTAGCTGGAACAGTATTTTTCTCTCATAAGAATTCAGTCAGAACAGTATTTTTCAGCCAGTTTCAGCAAAGATTCAGCAAGCCGAACAGGGCCATTACGTATGCTTCGGTTTCGGTAACTTACAGCGCCTTACAAATCGAACTTTTTTTCAAAAACGTTTGAACGCCTAATAAAAGAGAATGGAGGGAGTAATACACTCGGACATGTTCGCTTCTCTTATAATTTGTCTTTTTCAGCTTGTATTTTTAGCCGGAACAGTATTTTTCTCTCACAACAAATCAGCTGGAACAGTGTTTCGGTTTGTTTTTTCAGCGAAGCGAACAAGGCCTCTGACTATAGTTAAACAAGTTTGCTTCACCCCTTTGGAGTACAAACCTTTCTCTCTAGAAATACTACTACACTCCGGTATATAGTTAAGGTCCTGTTAGGATCCCCTTAGCTAAAATTTGGCCTAAGGCTAAAGATTAGCCCTTGAAATAAAGGGGCTAAAGTTTAACCTCTTAAACTGTTTGGATATATGACTAAAAGATAAAAGAAAGAGGAGAGAGAAAGAGGGTAAAGTCACATGTTAACACTTTTAGCCCCCTTTAGCCTATCTTGTAAGGGCTAATGCGCTAATGGAGGGCTAAAGATTAGCCCCTTCTTTTAGTCCTCCTGTTTGGATCCCCAAGGACTAAAAAGACGGCTAAAAATGAAGGGTTAATCTTTAGCCCCTTGGATCCAAATAAGGTCTAAATCAGAGAACTTTAATCCTAGGCCGGTGGATTTGGACATGCACAAATGTCCAATGAGCGCAGTGGTGCTTGGTGTGAAGAAACGTAACGGGCATGTTGTACCTCTAGTCAAACAGTGGTTACGTGACCCAGACTAATTACGAGTGTTGCAACATGTTGTGTGAGTGGGGACAAGAGAGCAGTGGCCTACCAGCATCGATACATATTGCGTTTATTTAAGTACTACTAAATGAACTAAAAATGGTAAAAACAAGGGCCTTGATTTAAATTCCGTTCTCCAAATTTCAATCAGTTCATTCACCGCTCACGTACGTCGTGGTGAAAACCTTCTGTGGCCAACGATTATTATCACTCAATCGGGCTTCTTCTGGAAAGAAAGGTGGATCCTTATTGAAAAGTAAAATAGAAGTGGTCACGCGATCCCAAAATTAAAGGCACAACTGAACAGCCTTGGCAATCATGACGCTAATCCCAATCGAACTTCTTTTGAAAAGGACCTTTGTCACCCAAGATAAAAGAAAAGCTAGTTAGCGTTCCATTCCTCTCACCGTTGATGCTTTTGCCGTGGATTGGTGCCAAAGCTAGCTTTCTACCGTTGATGCTTTTGCCGTGGATTGGCTATGAAATACAAGACGTTCCATGCTGATCTACCTTGTTGGAGCAGGTAGAGCCTGTGGGTCCGGGGCTTGACCATGCTCCATGCACTGGTTGTGGCTAGAGGGCCGCCCGGGCCCTACATAGATAGAGTACTTAGGTGTTTGATTAGCAAAAGACACCCTGGTTTTTCCGAACCGACGGGATATCTTTATTTATATTTTTATATATGAACTAACACAAGTGAAACTCGACTCGACTCTGCTGCATACTGAGGCTCTCATACTGTGTTATATGCCTGCTAGTTACTCTCACTCAAGCCAATGTAAATATATCCATGATGGGTAGACAGCCCCACCCCTCATTCCAACAGCCAATCTTTCTAATTAAAACGGCTTTACATACTACTACACCTTTGCGCGGTGTCCTTTGCCAAAAAGGAACAACTGAGTGAAAGCAAACACTTATTCCTCGACAGAAAAAGAAACTGGTTCATAGCAGTTACGTTGAAAGCAAACACTAACCTTATTGGCAGTCAGGAATGACCGCTCCGCCCTCCGCATGATTAAACTGAAACTAGCTAGCCAATTAAGGTCGTTTGCTTAGAGCATCTCCGAGAGATGAGCCAAATCATTTTCTAAAGGTAAATTTGGCTATTATTAAAGGAAAAACGTCTCCAGCAGACTCTGTAAATGATTCTCCAAATTTACTAACTCTATATCCCACCTCATTCTCCCTCTACTTTTTGATAGCCTACCTCATGCGTCTCAATTTAGATAGCCTGTTGGAGTAGTCTAGTTTTAAGCGAGATTCATTTTAGAGAATAGCTAAATCACTAAGATAATCATTTCGGCTAATCTCTTGGAGATGCTAATATTATAAGCAGGACTGCAATCAATATTCACTTATTCAGATAGTAGAATTGCTCCGGTGGAACTCTTAAAATTACACAGATCTCAAAAGGCAGCATATCTAACTAACTGGGTCACGAAAATTACACAGATCTCAAAGCAGCATATCTAATTAACTGGGTCACGCATGGGCGATGGGCCAGCCCGCCTGTCCAAACCCAGCACAAACATTACACCAAGCTCATCTCTCCCCAGTCCACAGTCCCTTTTGTTCCGTCCTCGTTCCGTTTCCTCGCAGCCGGCGGCGGTACGGTGCTCTCCGGTCTCCACGGACATCCTCGCCGCATGGGGCGCGGGAGGAGTGGCGTTCCAGCCAAAATCCATTCCAAACTCCGCCGATCCCCGGCCCTTTGTTAGTACCTTGTTTCCCCGTGTGCTGGAAGCCAGCAAGGAGGTGCACCTCCTGTCTCTGTCTCTGTCTACCGCGACCACCCCCGCTGGGATGGTCACCGGGAAACAGGGCAGTGCATGCTCCTAGTAGAGATCCAGACGGCTGAGCTTTTGCTAGCTGGAGAGCAGCACTGATGACCACTCTGCACTTCCTAGTCTCTAATCACTTGCTATGACAGACAACGTATGGAGAGGATAATATGAACCGAAACGTTCAACAAACGCACTGATCAAAGACTACTGTCGAACCTCATAATAACTAATCTCTCTGAACGTGCACGGCCATCTTTTAACGTAGGAATTCTCAACTTCTTTTTGTGGCTTTCATCTATGAACATAAGGAAAGGTGGAAAGGACAGCACTGCCCACCTGCGGCGGTTCCTCTCATGTCTTACGGGCGTGGGCGCAGACCCACTCACGCGAGCACTGCTTGGCGGCGTCATTGGCCTCCCTGCAGTGTGGTCACGGTACAACCATGTGACATTGTGTCATTATAGTATATATGCATGTTTGGGCCAGGAGGTGGTTTGATAAGTCTCAACCATGCACTTCTCTACAGGAAGAAGAAAGCAAGAACGTGGGCAAGAACTGAATGTGGCGCTGATTTGTTGGGAGAGAAAAACACTGTAACATGACGGATAAGTTCAAGCGAACAGGACGGTGTCATTGGAGTACCGCATACTATATCTTGTGGGGCTGACGAGAATGTGCGAGGTATTTTTGCTTAATTCCTCCTTACTTGCATTGCATTGGTGTATCTCGTGGGGATTAATGCTATTAAAATCTCGTGTCCTTACCTGACAGGTCTTCGCAGCAGCTCGTCTGGTACGGTTGCCGACAAGAGTGTTCTTTAGGATAAGCAGTTGTGGCTCATTAGGTTTGGTTGGGGTGCTTGACTATATATTATTTTTATGAGTATGGAGGGGTGCTTGATTATTCGTTGCCTTATAATAACATGATGATGGCTCTGCACACTGGAGTGTTACCGCTGAGAGATGACCGCTCGACGGAGGTCCCCCGGCCCGTGGGCAGCGTCAAGGCGAGGGAAAATCGGGATGGTGTTGCCGCTGGGGCGGGAGAGAAGGAAGGCATCCCCGTGGCCGTAGACATCATCCACATCCTGGACGCGTTTGTGGACATTCCACTAGGCATGGTGAGGTCGCTCAGCGTCTATGTCAGTGGCTCCATCGCTGTGATGGAGTACATGTGACAACAACAACACACTCCATTTTGGGTTTGTGACCAACGTCTCATTCATTTGTCATTTCCTCACAGAAAAGATGGCCTAACCCAGGCCAGCAGGCAGCAGCAATGACCTAGTAGAGAACGCTCATGACAAAACAAATATTTTATGAAAATTTATGTTGTTCCCGTTGCAACGCACGGATAAGAACCTAGTAGTAGAGAAGATTCTTGGTGGTGCATAATTTGGTTTTTATAAGTCTGGAGGTGTTATCCGCTGCTACCAATGAGCTTTGTTGTGTGTGTGTGTGTCTCAGTGTGTTTTCAAAATGAATATCGATGAGAATTTTGTGGTGTTAAAAAAATGGAGTTTTGCTACTAATAAACTTAAATTACTACTGTAGTAAAAAGTACGTACGTATAAAATATGGAACTCATTGCATCTCTGCGACTCTGCCTGCCTCCCCTCCGTGGCCTACGGAGGGGAATAGGCTATGGCGCCACAGCGCGAGGCGCGGGACATGCCGGCGCGTAAAGTTGGCCATGTAGCCCGTGGCCCGGCGTTTTGGCCCGGCACGGCCCGAGGCACCAGGCCGTGCCTGGACCGCCACCCTGGCCCGTGGCACGGCCCGGTGCAAAGAGGCGGCCCGGTGCCTCAACGGCTTCATTTGGCCCAGCAAGGGAGGCAGCCCACGAAGCCAGCCCACCCCGCCGCATATATAAGCCGCTGCCCGCTGCCTCCCTCTCCATCCCTAACCCTAAGTCCCTAATCCCCATTCCTCCCCCACCGCGCCGTCTGCTCTCGCTCGCTGCCTCGCTCTCGCTCTCGCATTCGCGATCCACCGCCGCCACCGCTTTCCATCGACCATCGTCGTCCGTCCTCTCTGGCACCGGTGACCTCGCCGGCGCTCCTCCACCTCGCACTGAGTTCGCTAACCCCGTCTCCTCCCTCCTTTTCCTCTCCTGTTTCCTCTCGCTCTCGCTCGGAATCGGTGAACCATGTGAGTTTGTGTTCATGTCACTCCCTCCTCCCCCACCTCGCCGTCGATTCTAATCGGTGTCTGTCTCATCCTCTGGCTGGCTCGCTGGCTTCTTCATCTCTAGCACCGGGTTCCGGGAAAGCAGGTTCGTCACTTTCCCTAACCCTAGATTTGCTCTTCTCTGCTCTGTCTCTCTCTGATCTCTGTCTCTCAAGTGTCATCTCTCAGTCTTCTTCTTCTTCTTTGCGTGCAGGTTGGTGCCTGACGCCGCGTCTTCCTCCTCTGGAGTAGACATGGCCAGGCCGCCAAAGCGCCCGTTGAGGGACGGTGCTGGAGCTGCTGGAGGTCGAGGTCGTGGACGGCTGTCCAGCTCGTCCGCAGGCGGTTGCGGTTCTGGCCTCGCAACGCGGGGGGAGGATCAGCATCCCCTCGGCGACGGCGAGGACCAGGCGCCGCACCCGGACGACGAGCTGGAAGTCGAGGACAAAACAGCTCATATTCATATAATGATATGATCTTATCTTTTGTCCCTTGTCCTTGTGTTCTGAGTTGTGAGTTTGAGACTTGTGTCTTGTGAGTTTGAATTGTGATTGTGAAATGTAAATCCTGTGGTTTAGAATTCTGAGAATATGAGTTTTGAATCTGATGTGAATCTGGTGGTTTTGAATCTCTGAGTTGTGAATTTGGTGGTAAAATCATGTTGAAAATGATCAAGCCATTAAAGACTTAGTTATTTTTGCAGCCGGGCTATGGGACCGACATGGCCCGGTGAAAATGGTCGTGCCCAACGGACGGCACGGCATGGGCCAAACGGCCCACGGGCCGTGCCTTGGGCCGGAGGCCAGACACGAGCACGCTATAGGCACGGCACGGCCGGCCCGGTGGCCCGGTGAGGCACGCCGCCGCGTCGGGCCGGCACGGCCCGATGGCCATCTATACCGGCGCGGCGTGCTACACGCTATACACAAGCCTCCAAAGTCTCCAACCATCCAAAAGGCTGGACGACAGCACGAGCGAAGAGATTGGACACCCACTTGGACGAGGTAGAAAAGAATGAGGGTCGCGATTCGCGGATCTGAGGCAGAGCCTTTTGACGCGCTAATCAGCCGCTTTCCCGTTCGATCCCCTCCCTCGCAGCCTCGCAGGGCAGGTAGATGCCGGTGGGGTGGGGCGGGCCCCTGCAGCGGATAGACGAGTGCTCTATCTCTATTCCACAAGGCATATTTCTCTACGGCTTTGGTTGTACTTAGCCGTGCTACCGAATCAGAGGACCTGCTGTGCAATGCTTGTAATCTCGTATCATTGGTTTTTTTTGTTAATGTCACCAGACAGAAGAGGTATATCTGAGGAATTTGCCAAAAAAAGTGCCTTTGTGGAGAATTTATTCGTCCTGGCACGAGCGCGAGCAACGGCACGTCTTGGCCGCACCTGAGAAAGCGACACCCTGTTCGCTTTATCGTATCAGCCGTGATGTAGTGTTTTTTCTCACAACAAAACAGCATCGGTCGGCTTATAAGCCACAGAAACGATAAAGTGTTCGCTTGATCGTATCAGCTATGATACAGTGTTTTTTTCTCACAACAAAACAACATCGGCCGGCTTATAAGCCACAGAAACAATGAATCAAACAGGGCGCGAGTTTGCTGGCCGCTGGCTGGTTCGGGGCCATAGCAAAAGGTGAGTGGCGACCGGCGACCGCTGTGGGTCAACCCTACGCTCTGCCACCTTCCTCCACCCTGGCCTGCCCTCTCACTCAATGGACGTAGCGGCGGCGGCCGTTATTAATGGCTCTGTTCGGCTGACTGGAAAAATGACCGATGTTGATGCTGATGCTGATTTGTTATGAGAGGAAAACACTGTTATTTCGCTGAAACGGTATGACTGGTAAGTTCAAGCGAACATGGCCAATTATACTTGAATCCAACTGCGACCATGTGGGGGCCGCATCGCGCCGGGAGCCACGACCGCACGCACGGGTTTTGGGGCCGGGCACACCGCGCAGGGGGTCGGACCGAGCGGGTTCGGGGCGTGCCGCGTGGTGTGGACGTGCTGGCCGGGACCGTTGACTAGTCACGGAGCCAAAACCATGCATCGCCTGTATTTTCATAGCCCTGTTTATTTCGCTGAAATTTGGTTTATACTGATGCTTATGATGATTTGTTGTATGAGGAAAACACCGTTCGTTCGCTGAAAAGTCCTACCGAAGTAGTTCAATGTCAAGCAAAACGAGACGTCTGAAATCTGGCCAGGTATCGTTTACCCGTTTATTCGGAATTATTAAATGGCATCGCAATCGTCCACTATAGCGTTGTATGTACGCGAATAAATACCATCATGTTTTTTTTTAAAAAAAATAAAAGGGCGTGCCGGTGTAGGTTTGTATACTTCCAGCTCGTCTCGTCCATATTCACCTTCTTATTGTATTCAGCACGGGCACGGCAGCACCCAAAAAAGAAAATTGTTCCGAGAGCTAGCGATGACCGAAACAAAGAAGTTTCCCTCCACGTAAAGTTTTTCTCTGTTTCAGCTAAAACCAAACAAATCTCAGACTTTTTGCATCTCCAAGTCTCTCCAGAGGTCCAGCCGTTTCAGTTTCAGCCCACTGCTGCGGCGCACTTGTCCTTTTAGGAATCGAATGGGCCTTAAATGATTCTTGCACGCCCAATTATGCACTCGCTGCCAAGGAAGCCCATGGAGGAGGCCGCCGCCGCGGTCGCCGTGTGCGAGGGCGAGAACCGAACAAGGGCGGCGGCGAGGAAGAAGAAGGTGAAATGAGACACTACATCTGCTCCAACGCCATCTCCATCACGATCTCCTTCACCAACGGCATCTTCGAGAAGCTAGCCGCGGAGCCCGCCAGGCTCGGTCGATAGGCTGGGCGGCACATCCAGACCTCTGCCAGCCTCGTCCTACCTTGCGCTTGCGAGCTCGCCAGGGTCTCCGCGGCCAACGAGGTCGTGGTCGTCACCACTCACCAGGTTCTCGTTGCCTTCCTCTAGCTTCCCGTACTTGCTGTGGTACTTGGGTGCTTTTGTTTGTTCTGGCTCATTATTTAAGCAGCAGCCACCGGCAGCATGGGAGGAGAAGTGAAACTGTGAATGAAATTGGACGCTCGGCTAGCAATCCCAAAGCCAATTGGGTTTCTGAATTGCTACATCTTGTATTTCTCTCATCTGTGGCAGCCTGGTTGCCGCAGACATATAGTCAGTTTGCGCTAGAGGCTGCTTTAATTTCTTACATTTACACACAGTTAAATTTCTGCAGGAACTGTACTGTATTCTGAACCTGTAGGCTGTAGTCATTTGAAAATTGAAATGCATATGCTTAATCTTTCAATACAGTCATTTTTTTAATGTTTTGATCCATAATCAGTATGACGATGTGGAGCATAGAGTATGCTATGAATGATATGCCCCCTGCTGTGGAGACTCGAGCATTTCATATCTTAAGAGGGTAGATTTCTAATATTGCAGTTGGCTGCATACATCTACAGCATATTCTAATACACATTCAGCTGTGATCATTGCTCTTGCAAATAACTGCAGTTGGTGCTTTTTCAAGCATTTCTTATCTTAAGAAGGTCAATTTCCTTGTCATTTTACTTTTCCATTTTACACTCTTATATGATAAACATACAGATCCAAAACATACTTCAATCCTCACATGCATGTGCTTCAGTTGTTACACCAATTTGTTTATATGATCACATGCTACAACAATGATCAGTTGTTTCAGTTGACAACATATACATATTGCCCATTTTTTAGCTCTAGTTATTCACTGTTGTCTAAAAATTACTGCAAAATCGTTCCTGCTCCATGTTCCACCACAAGAGGTCTGGCAAACTTGAGGTATGAATCCCTGATACTGATAGCATGCATCTCATTGACAGCATCTTGTATCAGTGTCCTCTCTCTAGGTTGTTTTCTTGAGCAGGATACCCCAAGAGCAATGACATGAACCAAACATTGCTCAATCATGTTTCTTGTATTGCTGTCATGGGTGCCAGTGTGCAGCCACATTGTCGTATCAGCTATCTCCCAAATTTATCTGGAAGAGCAGCCTCTGAAAACTTATGTAGATCCATCGAACCACTAAACATATCATCTGTTGGGCTCCTCCCTGTAAAAATCTCGAGCAGCAATATGCCAAGGCTATAAACATCACCAAAAGTTGTGATGGATGAACCTTCACCATACTCTATTATTATGCAAAAAAGAAAAGAAGAAGTATTGATCAGCATGCCTTATTTATAGAAGGATTTGGAATAAAGAAAAAAATAAAAAAACATAGCATTTACCAGGAGCAACATAGCCAATGGAGCCTCTTATGCCAATTGTGCTATTGGAATTTTGCATAATTTTACTTTCACTTTCTGAAACGACTCTAGCTATGCCAAAATCTCCAACTCGGGCACTCATGTCTTCTGCAAGAAGGATGTTGCTTGGTTTGAGATCACAATGGATGATTGGTGGCTGGCAATGATTATGAAGATAGTCCAGAGCATCCATGATATCAACAGCGATATCTAGCCTTTGTGCAAGGCTGAGAATATTGTCCAAAGTGGGCATCTCAGATTCTTTATGGAGCCAACGATTCAAGCTACCATTTGGCATGAACTCAAAAACCAATGCCTTGAAATCCTGACCTTGTTCATTGATGCTTGAGCAGCATGTGAGGATCTTCATGAGGCAGCGGTGGCACACCCTTCTTAGTGCCTCACATTCGGCTACAAACTTTTAGTAGAGCCTGATTGCTGAAGGTCAAAAACCATTACAGCTACAACAGTTCCCTCACCTTGAAAAGCACATTTATAGACTGTCCCAAAGCTTCCTGTACCAAGCAAATTAGCTTCTGAGAATCCATTGGTTCCATTTGATAATGTATGATAAGAAACTCTTTCATATTGTTCCTCAGCCATTGGTGGTTCGAATGCGCCCTTCTGCTTTTGTGTTTCCTTCCTGTAGATCAAGTGAACAAGTGCAATAACAATAGCTAAGAATAAGAGTGCAAAGGTTGTTGCTAGTGCTATTTTAAGATACTTCAATTTCCCTCTTCTGCTCTTTTTCACAGAATCTATCTTGCATGGAACTAAATGAAGCTGGGGTATTCCTCCACAAAGCTTGTTATTTCCGATGATCAATAGGTTAACCAAATTTCCAAAAATCCCTTCCTTTGGCACATCCCCTTGCAGGTTATTGAAAGACAAATTTGTCCAGATAGCATCAGAAATTCTTGGTATTAAAAATACCAAGGATTTCGAGGCCCATCAGATTGCCGATCGCGGAGGGGATGCTCCCCCAAATGCCAGTGTTGTCCAAGTGGAGGCTTTGCAGGGTTGTTGAGAGATTCACTATTGAGCTTGGTAGCTGTCCAGTGAAAGCGGCATTGTAGGAGATAACTAATAGTTGGAGTTGTCTGCAGTTTGACAAAGAAGTAACAAATTCCCACCCCTCCCCATCGTTAGCTTCTAACGTGTTGTTGGCCAAGTGCAGATGTTGCAGTGCTCGTAGTTTCCCCATGGTGGGAGCCTGGGAGGCACATATCCACTAAGCACATTTTGTCCAAGGTGGAGTTGCTGAAGTAGTGTGAGGTTAGAGAGTGAAGCAGGGATGGGCCCAGTGAATTGGTTTGCCATATAGTCAAGGATTTGCATGTTGGGGAACTTACTGCCGATATCCGTAGGCATACTACCACTGAGCATGTTCCACTGAATAAGCATCATTTCCAAGGAAGACAAATTGTACAGGGAGATTGGGGGCTCACCAGAGAGGTTATTGAAGGCAAGCCCAAGAAACCAGAGGTCCTTGAGGATGCCAGTGCTGGCCGAGATAGTACCCTTGAGGTGGTTGAACGATAGATCCAGATAACTCAACGATGAAAAGTTAGCCAGCGACGCCGGGATCTGTCCCTTAAGGTGGTTGTTGTGCAGGCTGAGAACCTTGAGATGCTTCATGTTGTGACCGAGCCCATGGGGTACATTCCCGCTGAGATTGCTGAAGCTGATCGCCATGGTCATTAGACTAGTGCAAGAGCTCAACAGCCTGTTCGGCTGGGGCTGAAACGATCGTATACGATCGTGGATTATTACTGCTGGCTGGTTTGGTATGAGAGGAAAATATTGTTCAGGCTGGGAATTTACGATCGTTTACGACCAAGCAAACAGACCAAGTTGGTGGGGAGTGTGCCAGAGAAGGCATTGTGTCTCAAGTCGAGGGCATGGAGATGGCGCAGTCGACCAAGGCTCGCGGGGATGTTCCCGCTAAACCCATTTGAGGTCAGGTCAAGAGTCCTCAAGGATGATAGGTTTCCGACGGCAGGCGAGAGGACGCCGGTGAGCCCATGGGACGGGAGGTTTAACGACACCACTCGACGGTGTGCCCCGACACATCACCCCCTCCCAGCTGCAGTACCCATCGGTGGTGCTACTGTTCCAAGAAGCAAGAGCGTCGCTCCTGCCGCCGGCAGCTGCAGCCTTGAAGGCCAGCAGCGCTGCCTCATCGTTGGCGTGTGCTGCCACCAGTGTTGAGACGGACATGGCGACGGATAGCAGCAGAAAGAACACCGAGCAGGGCATTGCCATGTAGGCTGCTGCTTTGGTACACCTTGGGGGAATGGTGGGCTGTGTTTGGTGTATCATGCACAATGCAGCCTGCAGCCTGCTGATGCTATTTTTTTTTAATTTATAACTTATCATGTGCCGCCATGACATGTACATGTGTGGCTGCCAAAACTATGTGATCGCTATGTCAGCATTTTCTGTGGACTTTGAGTCAATATTCCAGAGTTCAGTAGGCATGACACGTACAAGTTGCCAAATGAGGAACCAATAAGGGTCGCTCAAACAGCGACAGCTGTTTCTATGACGTCGACAGAGGTGCTCTCCAACCGATGAGGTGCTTGCGCCACCGCAAAGGTAGGCGACCTGGTCCCTGGAAATGGTGAAGACTTCGATGGCATGAGGTGCCGACTGCCGACGGGTTGGAGAAGACGAGCTTAGGGTGCAACGTCAATAGTGAGTTGGGGTGGACTATGAGCAGGGACCGTGTGCGGACCAGGGTGCGGTCGTGGCACGGCCGCACGGGAGCTCCACGACAACGCGGTCGCCATGCCTCGACAAGGCCGACCATGTCGGAAGAAGTGGAACGCGCTTGAGGCATCGATGGAGATGAGGAGAGTGTGTCCCTAAACGCCACCCCTCCACACTTAAAGAAAGTCACCTGTCAAGTGTCATCATAAGCATGCTAATTAACATATGCACACAACCCAACTGTGACGCCTCAAATGATGGCAAGTGATGCCGATATGAAGAAATGCTATACTTATTGGAAATGGTTAAGTACATTTTTCAACTTCCAAATTACACGTACGCTTGATTTCCAACCATGAATTATGAAACCACCCAATGGACGCCCTCTAACCATCAAAACTGGAAAGTTTTGTTCCTCCAGCTATTGAAAAAAAAGTCTACTTAAACACCTCAACTATTAGTGGTGGTCTACTTGACCTCCCTTATCTATAAAATCAGTTATTCTAACCCTTAAATTATTGAATATCATTTAAATAACCATCTGAGACGGTTTTAAAGGTAGTTTTGCTGACGTTGGATATTAAAAAGTATATATAACCCCCTATCATATCTGGGTTCACTGCATAACGCCCTCAACTATAAAACGTGGTATTATAGCCTTAAAATATCTAATAATGTTTAAACGCCCCCCGATCATCTTGTAGCGCCGTTTGGACATTGTATCCCGCTACACTGGCCTAAGTACTCATGCTTGCAGGTAGGCCTATTTGTTGCCTCCAACTCCCTCCTCTTTGTAGGCCTCTTTCTAGGCCAACCCACTGCCCACCAATGAGTAGCATGCGACATCTTGTCTCCTGCTTCACCTCCCGGCACTCGTTGATGGCACTGAGCTCAAGAACCACATCTGCACCCTCATCATCCGATCGCTCCCACATCCTTCATCAGGTCGTCCTTTAGTAGTTTTTAGGTAGCAAGGAGAAAGCGAGAGGGAGCAAAGATGTGGGTGGAGGCCGATGACAAGGGCTCAGGCACAGTGCATGAGCTCAATGTCATCGAGAAGTATTGTGAGGTGTAGGATACAGGGTGGCATTCATCAGACAGTGGCGCAAGCCTGGAAAGAATAGGGAGCGGGAATTTTTGTGTTTCCGTTTTTATCGAGTAAACGGTATTTGATCGGTTTATACGATAAATGGTGCTGGTCAGTATGGGATTTTCCTGTGCCATTTTCATCCCTAATGCTAGAGAACATAATACAACGTGGTTGTGACTCTTTTTTTTAGATTAACGTGGTTGGGGACTCGGGAGCAACTAGAGTACCTAATAATATAACGTGGTTGGGGAGCAAACGAGTGAGCAGAGATGTTGTCATGTTCTCTTTTTTGAACGTAAATATTTGCCATGTTCTCTACCAGAAAGGCAGCACACATATACGTATGCCATTTCATGGCAGTGAACATATGCAGTGGGAGACGGTAGTTGTTGGGCAGGGTTGGTGGCAGGGGTGTCATGACGGAGTGGTCACCGTCTGCCCTGTGATTAGGGGAGGATGGGGTCGAGGGGGCGGCGGCTGGAGGTAGGTGGCGAGGCGACGGAACAACCGGCCGGTGGTGGTCGAAGCGCAAGGGAGAGAGCGATAGAGGAGGGATACATGAGGCTACGTGCGCGAGCAGGGGCAGGGCAGGGACCGCGCCAGCAACAAGGAAGACGGGTCGCACGTTTCCCAAAGGCACGACTCATCGCGTGATATCATCGTCCTATCATGAATGTGCCATCATGAGTCGACAATCGCAACTTGGTGCATCCAGATCCACCGTACAATGACATCGTGAGTACATTGTCGATCACGACAACACATGTATTGGGCAGTCCGACCGCGCATGTCCCACAGGAGTCAAATAAATCGTTCAGGTAGTGTAGTATCTGATTCAAAGATACTATGATGATATTGCC
Organism: Miscanthus lutarioriparius; assembly: GCA_904845875.1. Lineage (NCBI taxonomy): Eukaryota > Viridiplantae > Streptophyta > Magnoliopsida > Poales > Poaceae > Miscanthus > Miscanthus lutarioriparius. The sequence goes on from CAJGYO010000005.1 coordinate 103,216,721, forward strand.
CATCCCATTCTCCGGTCCATGGACGGCTAGCACTCTAGCAGACTGTCAACAATAGGAGGAGCCATTGAGAGCGAACGGGGGCAATATCGTTCACCTAAAAAAAAGGACCAAGATGTCGTGCGACACGTCTTTCTTGTTGCTGGTACTTGTTTATGTTACATGGAAGACTCTTAGTAGTAGTGGTTGTATATGCTAGATGAAACAGTTATAAGTGATGATGATGATGACCTTGAGTTGTACGAACAATGCTTCGAACTCCTTATCGTGTGTTATGGTAATGTGAACACTGTTTATCTTTGCATTCGTGCTTTTTCATGTAAACAATTCTTGTAATTTGAAGTTTAGTTCAAAACATGAAGAGCACATAATGTTCATGATTTTGGAAATGTTGGACATATACAAAGTGCAATGTTTGCAAATGGTGGATTTAGGTTTCGAAAACATGAATAAACAGTTCGACAAAATTGGTAGCCATGTTGTCGTAGAAGAAGTTTGCTAGGACTGTTGCGCCACCCTGGGTGGCGCGACAAGCCTATCGCGCCTGAGTACTACACAATACCTGACACGGGGACTACACGGATACCCTTGAACACCTTGTTGAACAATTCTGAAGAATTGGTAGTCATCACGCCGTACCAAAGACCTTCGGCATCGAATGCAAGAGCCCACTTGTACCTTTGAGGCATCTGATCCTGAAGCCAACTCTTTGCCCTAGCATTGAGGACCTTGTGTAACTCCACAAGCGTCTCTTCAAACTTTTCCTTGGTTCGACACCCACATAGTGACTTCAACTTCTGCACTACCTCCTTTTTCTTCTGCCTCCTCCATATGTTGGCAGCAAAGTGCCTCATGCACCACCGATGCTCAAGAGGAGGGCGTCCATCTACATGCTGTTTCGTAGCTATCAGCAGACCGTGATGATGATCTAAGATCATGCTTATGTTCCGAGATGAACAGAGCACATTCTATCTCACAAGCTTCAAGAACCAACACCAGCTGTCGTCATTCTCACACTCAGCCAAAGCAAATGCTAAAGGGACAAGTTGATTGTCCGGGTCCACTCCAACGACAATCATCAATACACCCCTGTACTTGCCCATCAGGAATGTACCATCAACAAGTACTAAGGGACGACAATGCTTGAAGGCCTTCGCGGATTGAGCAAAACACCAAAAAAGTCTCTACAGAACATGCTTCAGAACGCCATCCACGTTCGTGACAATGCGACCCACAGAAGGATACCACATAAGGCCTGGATTGTAGTGTTTCATGGCACTTAGAATCCTAGGAACTTGGTTGTACGCCTCTTTCCAATAGCCCCATAGCAACTCTAGAGCATGTTGTTGTGCTCGCCATGCCTTTGAGTACTTCACTCTATAACCAGTGAACCCAAATATGGTCTAGATCATGCTTGAAACAGATGTGTCACTATTGGCCCTAACCGTGCCAACAAGACGATGACCAAAGTAACGGGCTATGTTTTGGGCGTGCACACCCTTCGGCTTCGAAGATCGACACGTGTGAGGTTGCCTCACATTGTGAATCTTCCACTTTTCATTTCTCTGCCTTCGAGCCCATAGACCCCATTGACATCCATTCTTGCAGAGGACCGTGTACCTCTTGTTCTTGTCGGAGTGGCTAACATAATATGGCATGTGAAACCTAACGGCATAATCCATCAGAAAATACTTGAGATGCTCCAACGTATCAAATATCATTCCCTTCTTAATCTCCACCTCCTCACGGTCTGGTACCTGTGGGGAGTATAACCCCAAATACCCACGACAATGGACATGAGCTGTAGCACCAGGGGTGGTCTAGCCCATAAGAAGAAGGCGTGTGATACAAGACACTGATTGGCATGCATCACACGGTTTTCGGAAGGAATCTTGAAGATAGAGAAGGATTTGTTCGGATATGATAGATATCGTACTCCTTGTAAATACTTACCATATACCCAAATAGATCTAGATCTAACCGACTTGTAATCCTGCCCCCCACACTATATAAGGCGGGCAGGGACCCCCTCGAAATCATCTCATATTCAATACAATCAACCAAAGACACATGATGTAGGGTATTACGTCGATCAGACGGCCTGCACCTATCTAAACCGTTGTCTCTGTGCCTTGTGTCACCATCCGGTTCCTATTACGTGCACCTCCATCGATCATCTACTACCCTAGGTATACCCATCGGTAGACTGCCGACCAGATTTCGACGACAGTACCTCATCGAGCAACAACGATAAACCGGTGTCACATATTGCCTAGTCAACCATATTAATGTCCATGAAATTTGGTACTGAGGGTACCTCACATGGACAGCCTTCATTTGCCTCAATTCGATGTCTTGTACTCCATTGTCAATGACCCGTTAACTAGAACTCCTATTGCATCCAGAAGCCCTCCCTCACAACAATCAGCGGCGACGGTGGCGGCGGCGCCCAGGCGCGCGGAGTGAAGGAGAGGGAGAGCGAGAGAGAAAGAAAAATGGGCTGGGCCGGCCAAATCGTATATGACCCTGTCGCGCCGGCCCGCCTGGCGCGACAACCCTGTCGCGTCTGAGTCGCTGGCGCGACAGGGCAGGCCCCACGAAACGCCACGCCAGCTCCGGTCAACGATGCGTGCCTCCGTGGTGCCCCTTGTCGCGCCAGCGCATGTGACGCGACAAAGTGGTGCAGTCGCGCCACTCACGGTGGCGCGACCAAAAGGGATAGATTTGCAAATACTTTTTTTTGTATTACTATTAAAATATTGTTGAAAAAAGGATAAAAAAAAGTCGTGCAAGGCCCCAGCCCATCCAACTAAAAAACGATGTGAAAGTATCTGCACCATACATGAAACAGCTAGCAATAATAATCCATGTTTGGCTTGCTAAAACTTGGCTGAAAGTGACTGAAAACACTGTTCTGACTGAAATGTTGTGAGAGAAAAATACTGTTTCAGCTGAAAAAAGAAGCCGAACAAGCCGCATATAAGCTAAGCTGAACGGGGATACAGTACTACTACTCTCCCGAGTCATGAGTCATGATGATGGAAACAGCAGCAGCGGCGGCGGCACCACTGTCTTGAAGTGCGCCAGAACATGGGCCTCACTCAATGGTGGCTGAACCAGGGCGCGTTTAGATGTAAAATTTTTTTGGGTTGTGTCTAATTATGGATTAATTAGGTTCGAAAGTTTCGTCTCGCGATTTCTTACCCAACTTTACAATTAGTTTTTTTTCGTCTACATTTAGTACTCCATACATATAGCGCAAGATTTGATGTGATGAATATTGCGTAAAATTTTTTGAGAACTAAACAGACCCTTAATAACGGGGCATCACAGAAAACCTCGGGTGACCCGTCTTTTTAGACCTCGATCTCCTGCTGTTATTGTTGTCTTGTCTCTGATCCCTACTAATCCTAGTCTAAACTCTCTTCAGTTCTATAGAGATTAGGGGGTGTTTGGTTCTATGGACTAAATTTTAGTCCATGTTACATTGAACGTTCGGATGCTATTTAGGAGAACTAAATATGAGTTAATTATAAAACTAATTATATAGATGGAGACTAATTTACGAGACGAATTTATTAAGCCTAATTAATCCGCCATTAGCACATATTTACTGTAACACCACATTGTCAAATCATGGACTAATTAGGCTTAAAAATTCGTCTCGCAAATTAGCCACAATCTGTGCAATTAGTTTTTTTTTTGTCTATATTTAATACTTCATGCATGTGTCCAAACATCCAATATGACAGGGACTAAAATTTTTTTGTAGAAACCAAACACCCCCATATATTCCCAAATATCAATTGTACCTATTGTTGAGATTGAGGGTCCAGGACCGTGACAAAGCCTGTGCTGCGAGAAACACGGGGGCTGCTGGGCACTAGCTAAGCAACAACGGAACAGAGGGGAAAGCCATGCGCCGCCACTCACGTGTTCGTTTGATCGTTAAGTCGATTGATGTTGTTTTCGTCGATGCGAAAATTGACCAATAAGTAAATATTTGTAGTTTTGTCATACGTTGTGATCAGATGTGACATAGCACTCAATGACACAGGGTTTATACTAGTTCTGGCAATGTGCCCTCCTGTTTGAGTTGGTCGGAGACTTTATTCCTGAGTCTAGGTGCTTGAAGTTTGCAGTGGGGTTACAAACGAGTAGGAGTAAGATGGGGGTGCAAGAGGTCCGGTCGGACTCTAGACTGAAGGGTCAAGAGTGACGGGAGCTCCTACGTGCGCTGAGTATTCGAGCGTATACTCTGTGTAGCTTTAGAGTGTCTAAGCCTAGCAGAGAGTGAATCGAAGTGATCCGTCCGTTGTTGTTCGGATCGGTCGTGTGTGTGTTGATCGTCCTCTGTTGGGAGAGAGGCCATCCCTTTTATAGATGAAGGGGATGGTCTTTACAAGAGAGAGAGAGAGTACGCTTATGCTACTAAGTCTTATTGTCCACGCCGTCGGGTACAAGATGGTTGTAGGCGTCCACAATATTGTTCATGTCAGACGCATGTGGGAGCTTTTACCGCATCCACCAGGTATGGCAAATGCCGGTGCCCACAATACTGTTGATGTCCAGATGAATGTGGGGGGTTTTACCGTGTTCGCCTGATATGGGAATTGATGGCGCCCACAACACTGTAGGGTAAAACGTCGGCGCCCACAACACTGCTTAGGTTCTGATATGCCTGGAAGGTTGCAGTGCACCCTTCTACATGCCCTGTCGGTACTGTCCTGCAGGTGTGCAGGGTACGGTCCTCAGTATTGCGATTGACTTGAGTGTCCTGCCTTACTTGCTCCGCCCGTTTCCTGGGTCCTTACCGAGCGGGCGTCCCCGGTCGGAGAAAAACTATAAGCAGAGGTTCGGTGTATCCCCGGTCGGAGACGCGGGTCGGAGTCGGAAGCGGTGTTGTCCAGGCCTTCCGGTCGGAGACGCGGGTCGGAGTCAGAAGCGAATGTCCTTCCCTCCGTGGCCAGGCCATCCGGTCAGAGAAGTGGGTCAGAGTCGGAAGCGAGCGCCGTTCCTCCATGGCCAGGCCTTCCGGTCGGAGAGGCAGGCCGGAGTCGGAAGCGAGCGTCGTTCCTCCTTAGCTAGGCCTTTCGGTTGGAGAGGTGAGCCGAAGTCAGAAGCGAGCGTTGTCCTTTCTTTGGCCAGGCCTTTCGGTCGAAGAGGCGGGCCGGAGTCGGAAGCGAGCGTTGTTCCTCCTTGGCTAGACCTTCCGGTCGGAGACTGGATCGCCCTTCTGACCTGTCGTTAGGTTTTTGGGCCGGCCCAGGAGTTGCGCGTCGTTCGCAACGTCGTCTGTTGGGCCAAGCTTTTGCTGAGAAGCAGGTCCATTAGGGACCCCGGGTTTATGAACCCGATAGGAGCCCCCGAGCCCCCGGGCAATTCGGGTGGAATGGTCTGGGGAATTTTTTGTCTTGACGGTGGGTGCACGCGAGCGCACCCGTGGGTGTAGCCCCTGAGCCCCCGGGTGATTTGGGTAGAATTGTCTGTAGGGTTTTTTGTTTTGCTGGCGGAGGATTTTTTTTGTTTTGACAGCGCACCCGCGGGTGTAGCCCCCGGGGCGATTTAGGTAGAATCGCTTGGGGGGTTTTGTCAGCGGGTGTGTGCGTGTGCACCTTGGCGGGCGTAACCTCCTCTTTCCATTTTCTGATCCATCGTTTTTGGGAGTGCGGACCCAGGCGTTTGGGTGTGGCCGAGGGATCGGGCGAGACGGAGTCGTCAACCAAGGCATCGGGCACGCCGAGGGTTCGGGTGAGTCAGAGTCACGGATCTAGGGATCGGGCGGGTCGGAGTCACCAACCAAGGCATTGGGCACGCCGAGGGTTCGGGCAAGTCGGAGTCATGGATCCAGGGATCGAGCGAGTCGGAGTCACCAACCAAGGCGTCGGGCATGCCGAGGGATCGGATGAGACGGACTCATGGATCCAGGCGTCGGGCGTAGCCGAGGGATCAGGTGAGACGGACTCGCGGCCCTAGGCGTCGGGCGCAGCCGAGGGATCGGGCAAATCGGAGTCGTGGATCTAGGCGTCCGGCGCGCCAAGGGGTTGGGCGTTGAAAAGGATCAAGATGCCCAAGAGGGAGGTGAATTAGGCTAATTCTAAATTTCTTTGCAATAATTAAATCCTATGGTTAGCCCAATTAACCCCTTGTGCCTACAAAAGTGTTTCTATTGAACTAACGCACAAAAGTTTAGCAACCTAAGTTCCAATCCTACTCTAGCATGGCAATTCTAGGAATGTAAATGACAAGAAATGAATTGCTCAAAGTAAAGAGAGAAGGAGGAACGCGGTGATGTTTTGCCGAGGTATCGGAGAGTCGCCACTCCCCACTATTCCTCGTTGGAGCACCCGCGTAAGGGTGTAGCTCCCCCTTGATCCGCACAAGGATCAAGTGCTCTCTACGGGTTGATTCTTCGACACTCTGTCGCGGTGAATCACCCACAACCGCTCACAACTTGAGTTGGGTCATCCACAAGCTCTCCGGATGATCACCAAGCTCCCAATTACCACCAAGCCATCTAGGTGATGGCGATCACCAAGAGTAACAAGCACGAACTCTCACTTGACCACGACAAGCCTAGTGAGAAGGGTGGATGCACACTTTGCTACTCTTGATCTCACTAATGAGGGCTCTCTTTGGGATTCTCAAATCTCAATCACCTCACTAGGACCTTGCTCTTCTTGGAACTCTCTAAGGTGTTTCTCAGCTGTTGGAATGAGCAAAAGTACCCCCACACACGAGTGGAGGTGGTATTTATAACCTGGGCTGAAAAACGAACCGTTATGTGCCTCTGCGGGGTGACCGGATGCTCCGGTCATGTTGACCGGATGCTTCGGTCAGTACACCCCAAACTCTAGTGTTTACAGTGTGACTGGACGCTGGCCAGCGTCCAGTCAGCACTGACCGGACTCGTCCGGTCGTGATTTTCCCTCTCTGGAACCTTACTGGAGTCGACCGAATGCTGGCCCTCAGCGTCCGGTCACTTCATCTCTCAGCGTCCGGTCGCGCCAGACGATATCACCTTGGTCAAATGAACTGACCGGACCCTAAGCCAGCGTCCGGTCACACCGGAGCCAGCATCCGGTCATTATTTGACCCTCCATTCACTTCCAACTCTCGATCATATGTGAATGAAGTTTGCTCCATTGGATCTAAGGGCTATTTTGGAGCAACCTAGTGCTAGGTTTAGCAAGTGTGCACCACACCTAACTCACTAGACTCACCTAGGTCAAGCTACCCGTCCATACCCCCCTTAATAGTATGGCCAAAGGAAAAACAAAGTCCTAAACTACTCTAAGTGTTTCTCCAACTCCAAATGACACTTAGAACTAGTCCATCCTTAACCTTGTCGTCCATCCATTAAAAACCGAAACGATTTCCATCGTAGGGGCATGACCACCATGATTGCCCAATCGATCTCCATTACCATGACCTAACTTAATTGCCTCTGCAAAACACACGTTAGTCATAGTAATCTTGTATTGTCATTAATCACCGAAACCCAACTAGGGGCCTAGATGCTTTCAATCTCCTCCTTTTTGGTGATTGATGACAATACCACCTCGAGTATGTGAAGGAGTTGAGGTTTTTAACATGCTTGGATCATATAAGCTTTTGTCAATAAGAACAAAAGAGTTAGGCAAGCTTATATGAACCAAGCCAACATGATGTACTCAAAAGATATGAAATAAGCATGAGTACAAGTAATAAAGCTCATTTGCATCGGAGTAAAACGCGGAAGCAAAAGCAAATGAGCATAGCACAAGTGATATGACATATAAATAAATCAAAGTAGAGAGCACACATGTCATATATCACGATCACGTAGATATCACTATCACATAAATATAGTTTTAATGCATAAGAGTAAACACACGACGAATGCATAATAGTGTATCACACAAAACTCCAAATGTAATAGATAAGTTAATATAATAACTAAGCCCCCCCTAAATATGTCGCTCCCCCTAAATCTAACATACTCGAACCCTCTCCCCTTTGGCGTCAAACACCAAAACCTAAGGGTCGGTCGGCGGGGCTGCAGCGGACGAGCCGGGCGCTGAGGTACGAGGAGCGAGCTAGAACTGGGTGCCATCATCATCTGACCCTGAGCTCTGAGCTGTCTGGCCCTCTGTAGCTAGAAGCGATGCTGTAGCAGTCTGGGTCGAATCAGGAACTAGAGCTGCTGTAGGCTGTGCTAGTATGATTGAAGCAGCCGGCTCTGATGATGCCACTGACGAAGGGAGCGTCTCTATAGTCCCGGTAATAGGTGCAACTATAGAAGGACCTGGGACATGTAGATATGGAGGAGTAGGATGCCATGTCAACTCACTGAAGGAAGCACCAAGGCTCCTGGACACTATGGTCTCTGGCACTAGCAGCGAGGACGTCTCAGCCGGTGTGAAGCCCATCTGAAAAGGTGTGAACTATGGGGCTAGCATAGGCGAAGCAAAATACTGGGACACCTACTCTATAGGTGAAGCAAACTATGCTGGTGGTTGTCCCTGACTCTAAAGCCCACTAGGATATAACGCTAGAGTCGAGGAAGTGGTGGCAAGCTGACCAAGCTGGGGTGAAGGTTGTGGCGGTGGAGCCCCAATAGCTGTCACTACATGCTGCATAAATCCAAGAAGCTGTTGATGCATGGCCTACTGCTGCTGCTGTAGAGCCTATGTCTGCTGCTGAATAGCTAGCTGTTGTCTCTGAAACTCATCCTACCAAGTCTGGAACTATGCGAAAGTAGCAGCTATCTCCTGAGCCTAGCGAATCTGATCCTACCTCATCCGCTCAAGTATGGCAAGAAGAGCGGGGTCTGTCTACGGTGTAGGTGGAGCTGAACTGGAGTTGCCGGCCTCATGATCATATCAACGTGTAGGCATCTGAGGAATGTCATGGTAGTCCTAGTCTAAGCTATCACTGGGGTCACTCTGGACCACTCCCTCCTGCTGAGCAAGCTCCTCCTCCTCGGTAGCTATAATACCCCTGATAATATCATCCTGCTGGGCTGCAGTCTCTGGCACCTCAGGACGATGGCGTGGCTGACTAGGTGCTATAGGTGTACTATGCCGAATCATCTGACACAGGTTATAAGATGGGAACTCTATGGTGGCACCACTGTACTCAACAAGCATCTCAGGTGGCCTAACTATGACTGCTCTGTGGATAAGGAATGTGATCCAGTGAGCATAGGGTAGCTGCCTGTGACCTCTGAAGCCCTTAGCTATAGTGTCCTCCATCTCTGACAGAAGAAGATCCCAAATATCAAAAACTGTCTGCTGCATCAGAGAGTTGATAAGCCACAACTGTATGCGAGTCAAGCCCTCACGATACCCCATCCTCGGTAGCAATGTCCTCCTCATGATAGCCTCAAGCACACGAGTAGTATGAGTAAGATCACTGGGGTTCCTGCGCGACCCTTCGCCAAAGGGCTCAGTGAAGCAGTGGCGAACCAAGTCTGTTGGGGGCACCATACCACCATGTGGGCATCTAGGAGGCGTTGTCTGTCCATAGCAAACCTCATGTAACCTAACAGACTGCTCCTGAAGCCTAAGTATCTTCCTGACCCGGGTGCTTGTCAGCCTATAGTCTCTGCCTCTGAATGCAAATTGAATAAAGTTATGGTGCGGGTCAATCCAGAGAGTAGCATAGAACTGAGGAACCTAAGATGGAACATATAATCCAGTCCATCCAATCAGATTTGTCAGCCCTGGCAAATAGGATAGAAACTGATGAATGTGCTCTCCAGCTGTTGCTACTATAGACTCAATGCTGCAGACTCTCTGAGATCTAAAAACTGCCCCACTGTTGAGATAGGCATTGTAGAAATCTTCCTACAGAGGTGTGTAGAAACCCTCAGATGCACGCTCATCTCTCCTCGGAGGAAACCACACCTCAAACTCCATAAATCTTAGCTGCTGCACCTGCTTGGCCGTGGCGGCCCTCAAGTCCAAGTGTGTCACAGGAGGCGGACCCTGTGGTCTAGGCGGTGGACGACAACCCCTCCACTGAGTATATGCCCTCGGTGTGATCGGAGCACGAGTATGACCAGAGCGGCGAAGCTGTGGCTGAGGTGCCTGCTCTATCTCCTCGGCCTGTTGTCCCTCCTGAGTCTGCTCTACTGGTGGTGCCTACTGCTGTGACTCCCCCTGAGGCTAACCCTCATCAATAGCAAGACGTCATCCTGCAACCATGATAGTCCCAGCTGGACCACCATGACGCCGCTCAACCTCCTCAAGTGCATCCCTTGTAGCTGGTGGAAGCTGCTGATCTGCTATAACCACACCACTGCGAGCACCTCCTCTCTCAGCATGCTCTGCGGCCTCAGCAACTGCGGCTGCTCTCGCTATCTCTGTATCTGGATATTTCCGCTTCCTGGTTGCCAGCTTCTTCGTTGCCTTGCCTTTTGGATCTACAGGCTGGCGAGGCGGACGCCTCAGATCATCATCACCTGGACCACCTCCGGCGTTCTTTGTACGAGCCATCAGATGAATCTGAGAAGAAAAACTACCGCTGACAAAGATCAACTATCAATCTATCGCTTCCAAGGCTTGGCCTCGATCCGTACTCGCGAGCTTGGCTCCGAGTTGACTGATAACTGCAACTAGAACCACAACGGCACCGACTTGCTGCACGATGGAATAGATAGATATACAAATAATCTTAATTATTCATCTAGAGATACGAAATCCTAGGAAGCAAGCAATTAGGTACGAAATTGGAAACGGGGGCTTGCTACCTGACAAACCGGCGAAATGACAAGACGAGGAAAGGATCGGGGAACCACCGGGTCGGCAATGAAGCTAGGGTTCTGGCGACTACCCTAAGATGCTGGTCGTCGGCACTAGAGATGCAATGGCAGTGCTGGAGCAAGCTAGGGCACGGAGCGGTGCTACGGCTGTGGAGCTTGGTGGCGGCTCGGGCAGTGGAGGTGCGGGGAAGCTGGTACGGCGGCTGCGGCGGCTCTAGCATAGGAGGACGAGGCTGTGCGGCGACGCTGACACAGCTAGGGCACAAGCACACGGCGGTGTGGGCAGTGGAGGTGTGGGGAGGCAGGCGCGGTGGCTGGTGAAAGCTCTAGTTTGATGAAACCCTAAGTGCTAACCTAGTTTATCAAGTGATCATGAGATAGGTAGCACACTCCAAGTGGTGAAGCAAATGAAGATCATAGCATGATAAAGATGATGGCATGGTGATGATCAAGTGCTTCGACTTGGAAAGAAGAAAGAGAAAAACAAAAAGCTCAAGGCAAAGGTATAATTTGTAAGAGCTATTTTGTTTTAGTGATCAAGACACTTAGAGAGTGTGATCACATTTAGGATTGATAGCCGTACTATTAAGAGGGGTGAAACTCGTATCAAAATGTGGTTATCAAAGTGCCACTAGATGCTCTAACTCATTGCATATGCATTTAGGATCTAGTGGAGTGCTACCACATGTGCACAAGGTGTTTGTAGGGTTGAGATGGGTTTGGGTCCCTCTCTCCCTCCCGCCGGCGCTTTCGGGAAAATGAAATGTCTATTTTCTATTGCGTCGGATGCAAAATTCTTGGTGGTTGGCACACTTGAGCAAGGGTGAAGAAGTAAGAGTTGAAATGGAGTTGATCGAAATGATGCTGGCGTCGGTCCAGTTACCGGACGCTGAATCCAGAAGCACCGGACGCTGACTGCCTGCATCCGATCGCGCTGGCTCGGCGGGAGGGAGAGAGGGACCCAAAACCCATCTCACCCCTGCAAACACCACCTCCTTTGTAAATGTGCTAACACCACCAAGTGTACACCATCATGTGTATATGTGTTAGCATTTTCACAATCATTTCCCAAAGGATGTTAGCCACTCAACTTGCCACGCCACTCGATCCTAGCGACAATGCAAAGTTAGATCACTCGAGTGGCACTAGATGACCGATATGCAAACAAGTTTGCCCCTCTTGATAGTACGGCCATCTATCCTAAACCCGGTCATAAACTTCTCTACACACCTATGACCGGTGAAATGAAATGCCCTAGGTTATACCTTTGCCTTGCGCATTCCATTCCATCTCCTTCAATGTCGATGCAACACATGCACCAACACGATCAACAATGATATGATCCACTTCATATCATCACATGATCATATTCATCACATGATCATATTGGTTCGTCGATCTTGACTCTACTTGCTCTTCACCGTTGCTATCGTCCATCGGCGCCAAGTCTTGCTCAAGCTTCACCGCCACGCGGTCCATCACTCCAAAGCCTTTGACTTGCCCTTCACGCTTGCAACCGGTCCATCAAGACAAGTCTTGTCTTGATCTTCTCCACCTTGATCACATGACTCAATGTCATGTCTCATGTGCAATAAGCTCCTTCATCATCACATGTGTGAGCTTTGCAACATCTCCAAGCCATTTTCACCTCCATGGCATATGTTGCTCATACACATGTACCTGTGGACTAATCACCTGTGTATCTCACATAAACACAATTAGTCCACCTAGGTTGTCACTCAATTACCAAAACCAACAAGGACCTTTCAGCTGGCAGTGGAGGCGTGCGGCGGCGCTCGAGCTCTGGAAGTCGCGGTGGCGCTGCGGCGGCTAGGGCAGAAACTGCAGCAAAGTCGGCGCGGTGGATGAACAAAGGGTCAACGCACCATAGGGTTATATGGGGTCCCCCATAGAGTAGAAAAGGAAACGGAGAAAGAATCCGGGTCCCGCACATTTCCTATTGACCGGACGCTCCGGTGGCAGCGACCGGACGCTGGTGGCAGCGTCCGGTCGATTCCAGAGAGGTCCAAATCCACTGGAATCGCGACCGGACGCGTCCAGTGGACACCGATCGGACGCAGCCAGAGTCCGATCACCTTGCCTTGATGCCTTCTTGCTTGACCGGATGATGAAGCTCCATCTGACCAGATGCTGGGAGAACACTGTTTCAGCGTCCGGTCACTCCTTCTCGGCAGCTGTTCACCTCCTATGAACTGACCGAACGCTGGACATCAGAGTCTGGTGCAGCATCCGGTCACTCCTTTTCCAGCAAATCTTCAAAGTTCTTCATGCTGCCTGTTCCCAATCAAGTCCCAACTTAAATAAGATCCAAATAAACACCAATTAGGACTGATGTGAGTGACCTTTCTCAAACCCTCAAGTTTTTTCAAAATATTTTGCCTTAGGCTATAATTCTTTTTAAGAAAATAGGCAATAAGAGGGCAATTGAAGATAAACGACAAAACAACAATCATGCATATGCAATGCAATACTTGAAAGTAAATCTAGTTGCTTGTCAAGTTTTAACCAAGGTTAAGCTTCTTCACATGCTTTTCGACGGTTATCTTAACCATGTTAGATAAGCCCTATATGCATTACCAAAGATTAAACATGTTGTATATTACAATGCAATGCAATGCAAGGGACAACACAAGCTCATCTTTTAGTAAAGTTGCTAAAATCAAGAACATTGAGCTCATTCCGCAATCTACAAAATGTTGCCTCATCTAGCGGTTTAGTGAAGATATCCGCCAATTGATCCTCGGTCCTTACACCTTCTAGTGAAATATCATTCTTTGCAACATGATCTCTAAGAAAGTGATGGCGGATATCTATGTGCTTGGTGCAAGAGTGTTGGACCGGATTATTAGCAAGTTTTACCGTACTTTCATTGTCGCACAAAGGAGGTACATTTTCTAGAACTACACCATAGTCTAGCAAAGTTTGTTTCATGTAAAGTATTTGTGCACAACAAGCACCCGCGGCAATATATTCCACTTCGGCGGTGGACAAGGCCACACTATTTTGTTTCTTGAAGGACCAAGACACAAGTGATCTACCAAGCAAATGGCACCCTCCGGATGTGTTTTTTCTATCAACTTTGCATCCGGCATAATCTGAATCGGAATAGACAATTAATTCAAATCTAGCTCCTTTGGGATACCAAAGGCCAATGCTTGGTGTGTGCTTAAGATACCTAAGGATTCTTTTTATGGCAATTAAATGAGTTTTCTTAGGATTAGCTTGAAATCTAGCACACATACACACACTAAACATGATGTCAGGCCTAGATGCGGTTAAATATAACAAGCTACCAATCATAGAGCGGTAGAGAGTTTGATCAACCTTGTTACCTCCCTCATCTAGGTCGAGATGTCCATTAGTTGGCATTGGTGTTTTGATTGGCTTACATTCATCCATCTTGAATCTCTTGAGAAGATCTTTTGTATATTTCTCTTGAGAGATGAAGATCCCTTGTCTCATTTGCTTGACTTAAAAACTAAGAAAGAATGTAAGCTCACCAATCATGGACATCTCGAACTCCTTCGACATCAATTCACTAAACTCTTTGCAAGAATCTTCATTTGATTATCCAAAGATGATATCATCAACATACACTTGACAAATGAAGATATGCCCATCAAGCTTCTTGGTGAATATTGTGGTGTCGACCTTCCCAATGGTGAAGCCCTTCTCAATGAGGAAATCCCGAAGACGCTCATACCTTGCTCTTAGGGCTTGCTTAGGCCCATATAGCGCCTTGGACAACCTATAAACATGATTAGGATATCTAGGGTCTTTAAACCCGGGAGGTTGATCAACATAGACTAGTTCATTAATAAAGCCATTTAAAATGCACTTTTCACATCCATTTGATAAAGTCTCATTTCATGATGTGATGCATATGCAAGTAGGATATGGATGGCTTCTAGTCTTGCAACCGGTGCAAAGGTCTCTCCAAAATACAAACCTTCAACTTGAGAGAACCCCTTTGTAACTAGTCTTGCCTTGTTTCTCACAACAACACCTTGATCATCTTGCTTGTTTCGGAAAACTCACTTTGTTCCAATGACTCTTGCACCTTTTGGCCGCTCTTGAAGAGTCCAAACTTCATTGCGGGTGAAGTTGTTCAACTCTTCATGCATAACATTTATCCAATCTGGATCTTGAAGAGCTTCTTCTACCTTAGTAGGCTCAAAGCAAGAGACAAAAGAGTGATGAGTAATAAATGAAGCAAGTTTTTGTGAGCGAGTCATTACACCCTTTGATGGACTTCCTATGATAAGATCTTGTAGATGATCTTGTAGTAGAGGTGTATTTCTTCTATTGACCACTTGAGGAGGAGGTTGTGGAGCAGCAACATCTTGTGCTTGTACCACCATTTGCTCATGGAAGACATGAGTATCTTCATTTTCTACTCTCCCATCTTTTCACCATCTTGTGGCACACTTGATGAAGGTGGATCAATCACTTGTACTTCATCTTTATCATCTTTAGGCTTGATGTCTCCAATCGGAATGTTCTTCATAGCCTCCCTCAATGGTTCATCACCTACATCATCAAGATTCTCATGTGCTCCTTGGGAGCCGTTAGATTCATCAAATTCCACATCATATGTTTCTTCAACCAAGCCGGTGGCATGATTAAATACTCTATATGATTTGGACTTTGATGAGTAACCAACAAGAAAACCAATATCACAACATCTTTGAAACTTCCCTAGGTGTTGCTGTTTCTTGTAGATGTAGCATTTGCAACCAAACACCCTAAAGGAGACGTCCGGCTTCTTCCCATTGAGCAACTCAAAAGGTGTCTTGCCAAGGAACTTTTGAAGGAATAGGTGGTTTGATGCATAGCATGCGGTGTTGATTGCTTCCGCCCATAGAGCTTCGGGGGTGTTGTACTCATCAAGCATTGTTCTTGCAAGAGTGATCAATGTCTGGTTCTTCCTCTCAACTATACCATTTTGTTGAGGAGTATATGTTGCGGAGACTTCATGTTTGATTCCAACTTCATCACAATAGGCTTCTATGTTTGTGTTGTCAAATTCTTTGATGTTGTCACTTCTTATCTTCTTGAGCTTCACTTCAAATTTATTTTGTGCTCTCTTGGCAAACTTCTTGAAGCAAGATGCAACTTTGGATTTGTCATGAAGGAAGAATACCTATGTATACCTTAAATAGTCATCAACAATCATAAGACAATAAAGATTTCCTCCCAAACTCTTGTATGTTGTTGGTCCAAATAAGTCCATGTGTAGGAGTTCTAGCACTCTTGTGGTTGACATGAAAGCTTTGGTTGGATGAGTATTTGCAACTTGCTTGCCGGCTTGACATGCACTACAAAGCTTGTCCTTCTCAAACTTCACATCCTTTAACCCTCTCACCAAATCATTCTTCATTAGCTTCTTGAGTGAGCTCATCCCAACATGAGCAAGTCTTCTATGCCATAGCCACCCAAGTGTTGTTTTGGTGAATAGACAAGTCTTCAAATCTGCATCTTTGGAGGTGAAGTCCACTAAATATAGGTTGTTGTATCTAAATCTTTTGAATATCACTTGATCATCATCCTTCTTAGATACAACAACTTCCTTCTCGGTAAACAAGCATTGGAAGCCAAAATCACACAATTGCCCAACGGATAGCAAGCTGAAGCTCAATGAAGCAACATATAGCACATTGGAGATTGAATGATCATTTGATATAGCCACTTTGCCCAATCCTTTAACCTTGCCCTTTGAGTTATCTCCTAATGTGATTCTTTCTTGTCTATCTACTTCTTCATCTAGTGAGGTGAACATACAAGGATTACCGGTCATATGTTCTGTGCAACCACTATCAATAACCCAATGACTTCCACCGGTCTTGTAGTTCACCTACACACAAGAGATCAAGCTTTAGGAACCCAAACTTATTGAGGGCCCTTCACCTTCTCAACAAGTGACTTAGCAACCCAAATTTTCTTAGGCCTATTCTTCTTGGGAGGTCCTAAGAACATCACTTTCATTTTCCCACTAGAATCCTTTCTAAGCATGTAGTGAGCATTGAAGGCAAAAGGTCTAGCATGCTTGGGCAAGGGTTGTGGTGGTGGAGTTTGGCACTCATGAGCAAAGTGGCCTTCTTGTCCACACTCAAAACACTTCTTTGGCTTTGGCTTTTGTTGATGTTAAGCTTGAGCCTTCTTCTCTTTGTTTGACATGTACCCAATGTCACTTCTATCCATTTTCATGACGGTGTTCATTAGAAGCTCACTTTGAAGATACTTGCCTCTAGTGAACTTGCTCAAACCAATCTTGAGATGCTCTTTTTCCAACTTGAGCTTCTTGTTCTCTTCCTGAAGAGCATCATTGTTTTTCTCTTCCTTAAGCTTCTTGTTTTCTTCTTTGAGCTTCTCATTTTCAAGCATCAACTCACCATCATGATCAAGAGTTTCTAGCACAATGGTGTTGTGGCTTTTGATTTCTTCAAGATCTTTCTTGAGCTTTGCATTGTCATTCTTAAGCCTGACAAACTCATCATAATCATCGGCCTCAACCACTTGCTTGCCCTTGCTACTAGAACCTTGCTCAATGCTCTCAATGATCAAATCATCACATGATGTAGCTATATCAATCTTAACAACATCGTTAGTAGCATCATGTGGCTCATTGGATAAAAATTCTTGAGCAATGACAAGATTATCATGATTAATCTTAAGAGTAGTATATTCATCTTTTAGTTTGTTGTGGCTAGTGATGAGCTCATTGTGTATCATCTCAAGTTTATCATGTTTATATTTAAGCTCTTTCTTAGAAGATTTGAGCTCCTTGAGTTTGGATGACATAGTATCATTTACTTCTTTAAGCTCACCATTAGCCTTTTCCATTATATCACATTTTTCTAAAAGTGAATCATTCTTAGCATCTAGCTTTTCATTTTTAGCTCTAGTCTTTATAATGATCTTAGTGTATTGTTTAAGCAATTTAGCAAGATCATCATAAGAAGGTGATTCATACTCATCATCATCAATACCACTATCATCATCACTAGCATGTTCATCATCACTACTGTCATCATCATTTGATACCTTGCGTTCACCCTTGGCCATAAGGCATAGGTGTGTAGAGGATGATGGTGGTGGTGGCGGTGAAGATGATGAAGAGTCAATAACAATAACGGCCACCTTCTCATTGTCACTATCATCATCGGAAGAGCCACTAGATGAGTCAATGTCCGTGAGCCAATCACCGACAATATATGCCTTGCCACTCTTCTTCTTCTTGTGGAAGTCCTTCTTCTTGCCATCTCTCTTCTTGTATGGCTTGTTCTTCTTCTTCTTCATTACTTGAGTCATCTTTCTTGCCCTTGTATTTGTTCTTGAACTTGTCTTTCTTGGGCTTGGTGCATTGGTGTGCTAGATGACCAAGTTCACCACAATTGAAGCAATCCATTTTGGAGATTGGCTTCCTTCTAGAGCTTGTGAAAAACTTCTTCTTCTTGCCATCGAACTTGATGCCACTCTTGTTAAGCTTCTTTAGCATCTTGGCGGTCTTCCTCACCATGAGAGCAAGACTTTCATCATCAATTTCCTCATCACTTGAGCTCTCATACTCAAGTCTTGTTTTGCCCTTCTCTTGGCTAGCTTTGAATGCTAAATCTTTTTCTTTCTTATTAGTAGAGGATGAGCCATCTTGTGGTGTGATGTGTATGTACATCTCATGAGCATTGATCTTTCCCAAGATTTGTGTCGGTGTAGCGGTGGAAAGATCACCTTGATGTAGCACGGTCATAATATGCCCATATTTGTCAATGGGGAGGACACTCAAAATTTTTGTTACAACATCAGATGGTTGCATTTGAGTAAGTCCAAGCCCATTAACTTCCTCTACAAGAACATTCAAACGTGAATATATCTCATTAGCACATTCTTTGGGAAGCATCTCAAAAGAGTTGAGCTTTTTCATGACAAGATGATAGTGTTCCTCACGCTCACTCTTTGTTCCCTCATGGAGCGCACAAATGTCCGACCATAGTGCATAGGCGTCTTTGTGGTTCCTCACCCGATTGAACACATCTTTGCAAAGGCCTCTAAAGATGGTGTTTCGAGCCTTTGCATTTTATTTTTCGTAATTCACCTCATCGCCTTGTAGGTGTGTAGCATCCTTAGGTTTTGGGAAGCCTTGTGAGGCGGCTCTAAGTACGCCTCCATATGAATTTTCCAATAAGGAAAATCGTCCCCCTAGAAGATAGGAGGAGGTCCATCCCCATGAGACATCTTTCTCTAGGCGGTTAAGCCTAAATACGTGAGCACGAGGCTCTAATACCAATTGAAAAGGATCAAGATGCCCAAGAGGGGGGGTGAATTGAGCTAATTCTAAATTTCTTTGCAATAATTAAATCCTACGGTTAGCCCAATTAACCCCTTGTGCCTACAAAAGTGTTTCTATTGAACTAACGCACAAAATTTTAGCAACCTAAGTTTCAATCCTACTCTAGCATGGCAATTCTAGGAATGTAAATGACAAAAATTGAATTGCTCAAAGTAAAGAGAGAAGGAGGAACGCGGCAATGTTTTGCCGAGGTATCGGAGACTCGCCACTCCCCACTAGTCCTCGTTGGAGCACCCACGCAAGGGTGTAGCTCCCTCTTGATCCACGCAAGGATCAAGTGCTCTCTATGGGTTGATTCTTCGACACTCCATCGCGGTGAATCACCCACAACCGCTCACAACTTGAGTTGGGTCATCCATAAGCTCTCCGGATGATCACCAAGCTCCCAATCACCACCAAGCCGTCTAGGTGACGGCGATCACCAAGAGTAACAAGCATGAACTCTCACTTGACCACGACAAGCCTAGTGAGAAGGGTGGATGCACACTTTGCTACTCTTGATCTCACTAATGAGGGCTCTCTTTGGGATTCTCAAATCTCAATCACCTCACTAGGACCTTACTCTTCTTGGCACTCTCTAAAGTGTTTCTCAGCTGTTGGAATGAGCAAAAGTACCCCCACACACGAGTGGAGGTGGTATTTATAACCTGGGCTGAAAAACGAACCGTTATGTGCCTTTGCGGGGTGACTGGACGTTCTGGTCATGTTGACCGGATGCTCCGGTCAGTACACCCTGAACTCTTGTGTTTACAGTGTGACCGGACGCTGGCCAGTGTCCGGTCAGCACTGACCGGACACGTCCGATCGTGATTTTTCCTCTCTGGAACCTTACTGGAGTTGTCCGGACGCTGGCCCTCAGCGCCCGGTCACTTCATCTCTTATCGTCTGGTCGCGCCAGACGATATCACCTTGGTCAAATGAACTGATCAGACCCTGAGCCAGCGTCCGATCACACTGGAGCCAGCGTCCGATCAGTATTTGACCCTCCATTCACTTCCAACTCTCGATCATATGTGAATGAAGTTTGCTTCGTTGGATCTAAGGGCTATTTTGGAGCAACCTTGTTCTAGGTTTAGCAAGTGTGCACCACACCTAACTCACTAGACTCACCTAGGTCAAGCTACCCATCCATACCCCCCTTAATAGTACGGCCAAAGGAAAAACAAAGTCCTAAACTACTCTAAGTGTCTCTCCAACTCCAAACAACACTTAGAACTAGTCCATCCTTAACCTTGTCGTCCATCCTTTGAAAACTGAAATGATTTCCATCGTAGGGGCATGACCACCATGATTGCCCAATCGATCTCCATTACCATGACCTAACTTAATTGCCTCTACAAAACACACGTTAGTCATAGTAATCTTGTATTGTCATTAATCACCGAAACCAAACTAGGGGCCTAGATGCTTTCAGGCGTCCGGAGCCCCTGAGCCTCATTGGTCTCAGTAGGGGTCGGTTGAGTTTTGTGAGTTACCCCATTCACGGTTTCCACAACCGAAGGGGCTGAGTTAACGTCGCTTGCCTCGATGGCTCGAGTGACGCGCTCGGTGAGCTCGCTAACGGACACGTTCGAGTGAAATTCGGGTCCGTCGTTCATGATGGGGTCGGCATAGCCCTCATGTGGCATTCCACTACTCCTTAACCCGCGTCCCGACAGATGCCCGGGTCATTCCAAAGACCGACCCAGGTGGCCCACTGGCCTCCCCTCGATGGAGATTCTGTGGGCATGGCTTGAGGTTAGGATCGAACGAGAAGGTTGAGATGACCCTGTCAGCTTTTGAGCATATCGGGCGAGGGTCGCTGGGGCATATCTGCATTTTCTTCCCTAGCTCTATTTGACACGAGGCAGCCTTGAGACCTTCACGGGCCGGCCTTCGAACCCCGGTCGGTCGTTGCTCATGTTGAATGAGGCACCTATCGCTTCGTGACGCAACACGAAGCATTGTCATGCATCAAGTGCATATGCGATGCTTTGGATGCACGGGATGGATGAATGAATGCGTGCATGGATGAATGTGTGAATGCGTGTATGAGAAATGATGAATGAATGATCATGCAAATAAATAAAATAAAAGTTTTTGGTAAAGTTACCTTGATGACTCGAGTGACGGGTTTGAGGAGCTCTTGTCGGATGTGTCCGACCGGGATCTGTGTCCACCGTTCATGATGGAGATGGCCTAGCCCACATGGGGCATCCCTCTGCTCCTTACCTATCTCTCGGTGTTCGCCTGAGCTGTCTGATTGACTCAAGAAACCCATTGGTCTCTCCTAGGCAAAGATCTCATTGTTGGGCCCTTCCAAGTCCTGCCTGGGAAGGCGGAGGGCCGCCTACGTGCGGTTGCGCCTTGTTTCCCCTGCCCAGCGTGCGGTAGTGGTGGGCCATGCCCAGGCCACGTCCCGTCTAACTAGGCACCGTCTTGTTGGGCAGGGCGCATCCCATCAGTCAGGACACGTCCTATTGCATTCCCATCTGCATTGAATAGGGGAAGGGAGAGGGTTTTTCACCCCAATCCTTCGCCTTTCTCCTACCGCTGCGTCTCCTCCTTAAATAGGGAAAGGGAGAGGGTTTTCATCCCATTTCTTTGCCTATTCTCCAACTGTCGCCTCTCCTCCTTCTTCCTTCTTACCAAGTGCGTTTGTGTGCCATGGCGGTTCCTAGGAGAGAGAGAGAGGGTAAAGCGAGGGAGAGGAGAACTCATAGATCCGTTCATGAATCTGGAGCGCGATGTCGAGCTAGATGTCATCCCGTGTAAGCGAGTCGGTGCTGGCCGCCTTCGCCGAGAAGGGGTTGCTGCCACCGAAGGTGGTGGCGCATTGGAGGGCTCCTACGAGGCAGGCTTTTTTGTGACCCTGGGCTGGCAAGGTCGTCTCCTTCCTCGCCTTCCACAAGCCCAGGCTAGGATACCCCGCGCACTGGTTCCTGCGTGGGCTCCTCAATGAGTGGGGCCTAGAGCTGCAGCACCTCAATCCGACTGGGGTGCTACACATCGCTGGCTTCGTTACCGTCTACGAGACCTTCCTCAGGATGGAGCCGCACGTGGACTTCTTCCAGCGGCTATTCTCCGGGCGTGCCTTGTCGGAGGGGGATCCGCCCAGGACCGCGCCGGTGGGGGGCTTTGTAACACCTCTGGTGTTTTAAACCCTAAAACATGCCATGTCATCATATGCATTGCACATCATTCTTGTGTTAGTGAAAACTTTGATATGCATTCACTAAAACAAGTTTATTTTTATGCTTATATGTGTTGAATTGTATGGATGAATCAAGTTCATAACCTTTGTTTTGAATTGGATTTCAAAACCCCGAATTTCCAGCATTTAATTTTACCCTAGATAACCTAATTCAAAATCTAAGCACATTTTGGGGTTGAGCCTAAAAGCAAAATTGTAGAGCTTGCCAATGTGTACAAAGTTGGTTTTTAGAGTTTTCAAAGTTGTTATATAAAATTTGAAGTAATTGGAAAAGGGGTAAATTCTTAAAGTTCCCCTTTTGATTTTAAACTTGCATTTCAAAATGTAGACCGAATTAGAGTATGGTTATTAAAGCAAAGTTGTAGAACTTTGAATTTGGAACAACTTTTATTTTTGGAGATTTTGAGTTACCATACAAATTTGAGAGTAATTTGAAAAATGGATCGAGTGGCAATTCGGTAATTTCCTTGAACAGTGCCAGTGGGCGACACCTCACCGTCGGTGATCTTCCACCGCGTTCCAGTCGTGCCCGTGGCCACCTTCGGCTTCGTGCTAGCATGGAGAAGCCGCTGTGCGTCGTCTTCATGTCCTTGGCCGCGCTATAAAGCCTGAGCCATCGCCATCCTCCTCCGTTTTCATCCCTTCTGTTTTTCCCATCGTCGCCGCTCAACTCCATCGAGCTCGTGCCGTCACTGTAGCGCCCTCCTAGTCTCAGCAAAGCTTATCACAACTCCGCCTGCGCCTTGCAAAACTAGCCGACCGGTCCTAGGCGCCTGACTTCGCCGAGTTTCGCTGCTCGCCGCCTTTCTTCCTCGCGGCCGGCCGCAACGCTGTTGAGCTCGATTCGCCGTGGCCAGCGCTCTACGGTGCGTCTCTGCCCTTGCTAAGCTTCGCTCCAGCTTCTCCTTGTTGCTCTAGTGCTTTGTGGCCCTTTGATTGATCCGTTCCTCCACTATAGGCGCCGGAACGCCGCTGTCGACACCTACGAAGCCGCCATGTCTGCCTTGATCGACGACGAGCTCCTCTGCTGCTCCTCCGGTTCCTTTTTCAACTCGAGCGTGTTTGGGGTGAGCTTCTGTGTGTTCCCAAACCTTTTGCTTAACCGCTTCTAGTCTAGTTTCACTGGCGTAGCGCAGCCGCGCCGTCGTGGCCACCATCCCCGGCGTCGAACTCGGACCCCGCCGTAATTGGTCTAGCTAGTACCTCCAATCGATGCGTTGTGATGTGGGGAGCATGGTGGTACCTTCGCCGTCGCCTTAAACCTCACCGGCGGCGAGTTACCCGCGGTCAAACTCACGGTCGTCGCTGTTGAGCACGGGGTACTGTGCTGACATGTGGGACCCGATTTCAATGACGGTTTGTTTGAAAATAAGTTTTTCTATTTTGCAGAATTGTTTAAATAGTGCTGTGTTTTGTTATTTTTGTGTAGAATTTAATAAAGCTCCAAAAATTATGAAAATTTTTGTGTGACCTCTTTGGGATGTAAACTATTTAGGAAAAATATTAAATGTTACTTTTCAGTACATTTTGAATGTGATAAAAATTGCTCAAATTAATTAATAAATGAGTTTCCATGATTTTTCTAGGCTTAAATATTTATCCAAAAATTATGAAAATTCTTTTGCCACTTAGTTATCATGTGATGAGCCTTCACAAAAATGTTAAGCTCATTTGGAGAAAGTTGATGTATTTCATAATTTTGAATTCAATAATTAATTCATAAAACAAATAGTAAACCTTAATGACTTAGGTTTTGTTTGAATTTTGGATTGAGTGATAACCTTGGGTCATTAGTATAAAATAATTCTTGGTACTTAAAGTAAGTGTTTGGGTTTATAAAAAGGTTTAGTTAGTTGTAGGCTTGTAACTGTACCGCGAAGGAAAATTATATTCAAGTTACTAACTTTTGCATCCATCGTCACGCATCATGTTTTATATCTCGCATCATATTAAACATGGCATTGTTACTTCGTGTAGTGAATGAAAGTGAGAACATGGTAGTCAACCAAGTTGTTGAGGAAGTTAATCCATCTGTTGAGGTCGGGTTTGATATCTGTGGAACAACTCCGGAACCTAACTTTTTCGACAATCAAGGCAAGCCCCAGATGCATTTAAACCTACCTTGTGTTTTACAAATTTATATCGCTTTTGCTTTCAAGTACTGCATTAAGTGATTAGGAGTTGAGTGAAAACCTAATTGGTGCATTACCAACCTTGTTTTTCCATATCAACCTTGTTACCAGTTTTAATTCGATAATGCCTAGTTATGATTAGCCATGCTTAGACAGATAAAAGTCGGGTGATTACCTGTCACCTGTGAGAAATAAAAGGGTTTTTGGATACAGTCGGTTATTTTACGTTGTCATGAGATATGAGCTTGTGGAGTAATAAATCTAGACCGGGCGGACTCGATGTGTGATTGCCACAAGACATGTGAGCGGGTTCTTTCCGCCTGTGTCGATTAAGAACCATCCGTTGTTGAATTGCATGAGGTGAGACTTTGTAGTACTAGCCACATACTCCGGTAAGCCTTAACTCGGCTATTCTATTACGAGAATGGCTACTCGTGCACTGGGAGTGGAGAGATGGCGAGAGTAGCATGTACCCACGTGGCAATGGGCTGGATTGGTGGAGTACTGTGCTCTCGGGTGGCACGGACCCGTTCTTGTTTTAGAGGATCTGAGTGTAGGTTGGTATATGTCGATCAGGGACCTACATATGTCATGTGGTTGGGAATCCCCAGCTAGGTTATAATCGGTTCGAAACGTCGTTGGTCCTCGGTTATGGAGACTCAACTCATTGTTCATCATCGTAGTAAATAAATGGAACTTGAGTAAGATTTGAGAAAGAGTTTGATATGGAGTTTCATGACCTCAATATGGATCATGTCAGCTTTATATATGATCTTTATGAAGTTGTATATGTTGAAATAAAGAATCTTGTTAGAAAGCTTTTACGCAAAAGAACTTTGTTTATTGCTAAAGCCTTACCTTGAATCCCTGAGCCTGCATTCCTGAGTCTTCTCAGTTTTTATTTCGGTTAAGTCTTGTTGAGTACTTTGTACTCAGGGTTTGTTAACCCTTGTTGCAGGTGAGCCTCATGAGCAGGTCTACTTTGGACTGTGCTGCATGACTATTTTTCAAATTAATGATGACAAGTAAATGTGTGGCCCTTGGGCAGGGCACTTTAAATTGTGTGTTTTGTATCATGTTACTAATGCCACTTCACTACTATGGTTTGTAATAATAATCGTACTTAGTTTGTAAGGTTTGAAACAACTGTTTTGTAAACTAAGTTATTGTAAGACTTCTGCTATTTCACTCTGATGTATATATTTGAATAAATGTTGTAATACTGCAATGACTCTGTAATGGGATCCTGCTCGGAAAAATTATGGATGATTCGGGTTTCCCGAGGACACCCGACAGTCTTTTTACGTTACCGGGAACATATGCATAGTCGTCAGAGGTCATTGGACAGTGATAGGTGCATGTGGGCCCTATATTTTAGGAGGTTCTGCCACAGGCTTCGCCCTGTAGAAGAAACCGAGTTCATCGGGCGCCTACCCCGCGTACTCCCCCTGCAACTACAATCGGGGGTGGCATGGGGAGTGGTTCTACATCAGGAACCCGGTGAATGCGCCATTCCCGCCGTTCACCGGTAGAAGGCCGGAGAGGCGGGAGAGTTGTTCATGGGGCCCTTCCAACCGGCAGAACAAGCTAGAGATCATCGGGGTGGAGCTCCAGAAGCTGGTGCAGCATGCCTCGATGGGCTATGGGTGTTCCACACCTTCTTCCGCCATCGGGTTGCCCCGCTGGCAAAAAGGACGTGGCCGATGTGGATGTACACCGGCCCGATGGACCCCAACCGCGTGTCACTGGAGGACTTGGTGAAGGACGAAGTCTAGAGATGACTTGACTGGGTGCTGCGACTGAGGGCCAAAGAGACCCTTGAAGGAAAGGCCGGACCACTTCACGCCTCGAAGCTATCCAATCTGGTATGCTTCCCTCTCCTTATTCCATGTTCTTTTCCCTTTTGCTCTCCTGTATCTTGTATTGAGTCATTTGTTCCATAGGGACTCGACGGTTATAAGTCCCGGCCGCATCTTTCGAAGGGGCTAGAGGGCATGGCTCGGCAAGCCACCCTGAAGGAGGTGGCGGACGTGAAGAAGAAGAAGAGAGCTAAGAAGGCTCGGAGGAAGCATGGAAAGGAGATGGAGATCACCCGGCGGGTCTAGGCAGGCGAAAGTAGGAGCTACGTTGAGGCAGAGCTCGAGTCAGAGGAGCCCACGGAGTTGGATGGCGACGCGAGCTCTACCGAGGATGGAGGAGGCTGAGATGTCATCACGACCTCGGTGGAGCGTCGCGAGCCTGCGGCCGCGTCTACCAGTGGTGGGCGGAATGCAGAGAGGCACGGCGACGTTCCCGCGCTAAGGAAGCGTGCCGCGAGC
Organism: Miscanthus lutarioriparius; assembly: GCA_904845875.1. Taxonomy (NCBI): domain Eukaryota; kingdom Viridiplantae; phylum Streptophyta; class Magnoliopsida; order Poales; family Poaceae; genus Miscanthus; species Miscanthus lutarioriparius. Next base: position 103,243,476 of record CAJGYO010000005.1, read on the forward strand.
TCGGACGCCATCGGCGAGCGATAGGCAAAGCAAACGTGGTTGCCATGCCCTTCAGAGGCATCGTCGGCCTTGTCCCCACCTGCTCTGGGCGTGGCGAGGCAGGCCAGGCGGTCGAAGGAGCGGGCTCGCACCCCCGCATCATCGGGGCCGGGGCCGACGCATGACCCACAACGGGGGGACACCCCGCTAGCTGCTCTGGTGGATGCGCCCCGAGCCGGAGGTCACGGTGGCTTGCGGGCCGATCAGGAACTGGCCAGGTCGACTCCCCCCTCGGTCGAAGTGAGGGGGTGCGAGTCATGACCCGTGAGCGGTCCTCGTCCGGTGGGCTCATTGCCGGTGGGTCAGGGCTTTAGGGCCTTGCCCCTTGCGCCTAGGTATGTACCCATGTTTCTTTTATCTCATAGTTGAGTGTTTTGAGTGCGACTGACCTATACTTTTTTGACAGCGGCTAGGTAGTGGCGGGGATGAGTATCGCCCCGCCTCCCATGCGGGAGGAGTGGAGGCCTAGCCTGGAGCGAGCCATGACGAGCGGCGGAGGCAGCAGACTGGTGGCAGCGCGACCTTCTCTCCTGGGGGTTGCGCCCTCCCGGCCGGTCGCTAGTATAGAGGCAGCGGTGGTGGTGGTGGTGACAGTGATGGTGGTGATCCCCGTTGCGATGGCGGGGGTTGAGTCAGAGGTGACCCTTGCGGTCCATCCCCTAACCGTCATGGCAGAAGAGGGGAGGGAGACCGAGCTCCCTACCTCATTGGGTGGAGGGACGCGTGGCTTGCCCTCCTGGTCGGAGCTAGAGGCTTTGGGAGGTGATGCAGCCAGGCCAGAGGTAGAGCATCTGCCAGTGGGCCATGGGGTCGAGGAGGTGGAGATCCCCTACCTCGGCGAGGTAGGCACCAAAGTGGATTTGCCGGCCATCCCACCATTGTAGGAGCTGGTGATGGTCCGGTCGTCGGCTGGGCCTTCCAGTGGGTTGGGGGCAACCCACGACCTGGTGTGGCCCTACCCTGGTGACTCGAGGAAGGTGTGGTTCATCCTTCGGGACGAGGAGGAGGTGTAGCTCTGGGACATACTTGGGGGGAGAGGACTCACGATGGAGTCTGATCTCGCTCAAAACAGGGCAAGGCTCGAGGAGGCCTTGGAGTGGGTCAAGTCTGTCCATTAGGTGGTTACAGTTGACCTACCCTACATCACAGAGGTAAGTTTTCTATGTTTGTCATTGATTCCTTGGTTTCTCGCTAGTTGCATCAGCGTGTTCACTTCTTGCTTTGCAGGGCTTGGAGGAGATATTGAGCCGCAAGTCCTGTTTCCTCTAGGAGGAGCATGCTCGGATGGAGCGGGAGGCCACAGCGTCGTGGTGGGTCACCGAGCTTGAGCGCCAGTTGGAGTCCACCAGCCGTGAGTCTCAAGACCGGGCGGCCGAGGCGACAGAAGCGTGGGCGGCGGAACTGCTCGTGATGGAGCGGGCGACTGTCGCTGAGCGAGGACTTGACACGGCGAAGGTCCACCAGGCGGAGACCGAGGCGACACTCCAGAAGTCCCTGGTGGAGACTGAGGCGGTGCTCTAGAGTTCCCTGGAGGCCCTGGAGTTGGAGTGGAAGGCCCAGTCGACAGTCGACCAGGAAGTGCTCACGCTCCGGGGCCGAGTGCTTGGGACGGAGGAGTTGAATGCTCGGTTGTGCGAGCAGGTGACTTGGCTGGAGGAAGGACTCTCCATCCTTGATGACACCCACCTTGGTATGTGCCTGTTTTGCCTGTGGTTGATGTCTTGATTTTTTTTCTTTCCCTTGTCTCTGAGCTTGTCGTCCTTCTTCCAGAACTGGGCGGAAGGGTCGGATCGCTAGAGCGGGAGCTGGAGACGGCCAAGGCGGTGATTGGTCAAAATGTGGAGGTGCTGGCCAAGTCCCTCAAAGAGCGATGTGCTCTCAAGGGGGAGCTTGACCAGATGCGCAACATCGCCTAGGTCATCATCTCGGAGGTGTTCGGGTTGGCACCGAGCACCAGCACGCCCGTCATCTGACTAGGGGAGGTCCCGAACGAAGTTCGGGCACTTATCTCCGATGGGATGTTCTACGGGACGTCGGGGGTGCTGACTTTAGTGGTGATGCACCACCCAGACCTAGACTTCGCTGCCATCTACAGAGGGTATGTCCACGGCTGGAGCGCAGAGGCCATCCATGCTCTCGGGGAGAGCTTGCTGCCACACGCACAGTTGGTGGCCAAGCAAGTCTCCACGCAGTGAGTCGGAAGCGAGCGTTGTCCTTTCTTAGGCCAGGCCTTCTGGTCGGAGAGGTGGGCTAGAGTTAGAAGCGAGCGATGTTCCTCCTTAGCCAGGCCTTTTGGTCAAAGACTGGATTGCCATTCTGGCCTATCGTTAGGTTTTTGGATCAGCCCAGGAGTTGCGCGTTGTTCACAACATCGTCTGCTGGGCCGAGCTTTTGCTGGTAAGCAGGTCCATTAGGGACCCCGGGTTTATGAACCCAACAATTTTATTGTGAAAGAAAAACAATGTATCATGGCTGATAAGCATGACTGATACGATCGAACAAACATGGTGCGAAAAGCTCGTCTAGGATTCATGCACACCTTAGCCAGCTAGCTTGTGGTGGATCTCGCGCGCGCTCGATCCCTGTCATATAATTAATGAAATAACCATTTGTTAAATGGCAACGAAAGGCATACTAGTATGCTGGCTTATGGGGCATGGTGATAAAACGCCTCCCAGACAAATTAAAGACGACCGAGAGGGGCCCATGCATTCGATCCATTCATTCTCACGTACAAATACCATTACGCGGTTTTGTGTGGAATGGATTATTCAACGAGCTTTTTATCTGGGTGGCCCTAAAAATAGCTCTTTCTCGTATGGTCTTTTTTTAACTTATCTCTTTGGCCCTGAAACGAACTTTCATTCCTTCTATGGCATTCCGTCTATTTCTACCACGTGACGGTGCTAAGTCAAGGGTAAAAAGACTATTTTGCCCATGGCAAAAAATAAATAAATTGCAGAGTTTTGCTTGTTTGATGTATATTTGGAGTAATATTAAGCAAATAAATTCACACATAACAGTAGAACATATTTGGAGTATTTAATCAAGTACACATAACTGTACATGTTTGGAGTAATATTAAGAAAATAGGACACAACAATATATTATGTGCTCAAAAAATTCACAAATGCATTGTAATTAAGCATAAGTCTCACATAAATAAGGTCTCACATAAATCCACCATAGTTTCAGTCTCACATAAATAAGATCTCACATAAATAAGGTCTCACAAAAGTGCAAATTCAAACATACATTGGTCTCACATACATGTAGCAAATTCAATAGGCCTATCATAAATCAAAGACTGAGCCTTCTTTTGCTTCGTGTGCTCATGGCAGGGCTGCTAGGAAGTACTGTCTTGCTTCTTGTACTCATCGATGGGCTGTCAAGTGGCACCTTTAGAATGTCTACATATTTCTTCTTTGGAAGGCCTAGCTTCTTCTTGATGGGTGTCTACTTCCTTTTAACTTGAGCAGGTTGATCTTCACGTGAAGCAATAGAAAGTGCTTCGAGCTGATTTGACCCACTTCTTGACCTATGAATGTTATACATTGACAATGGTTTAGATAAGAGGGGAAAATTAGATGAATGTAACTGGAATTCAGAATTAGAAAACATACAATTTTGAACGTTCAGAGTTGGAGTTAGTGCGGTTTTCCTTTTTCTTACTTGAAACCTCCAGGCTTTGGCTGTCATGATAGTCAAATAGTTTAGTTTTGAAAGCAAGTTGTGATGATATAGAGAGATTCCAGCAATATTTAAATTACCTTTTAGAGGCTCTAGGTGTATAATCATCACTTTTTCTCTTTTTATAAGATGTTGTTTCCAAGTTTTGACTACGGTGACAAATTAGTTGGTACTTAGAATCCATCAGAAATGCGAAATAACCATGTGAGAAAGGATGAAATACCAAACCTTGGGGGAAAAGACATGGATGCCGCTGGTGCATCTTCCTCTAAAGGCACAATGGAACTTTGGGTAGATTTGGTGTTCCTTGCCATCTTCTTTGGTTCTCCCCTGAAATAAGAATAGAATCAATAGCATGTACTCTACAAAGGAAAAACATAAATGGTAGAGAAGACTAGACAAGTTATTACCTGATTGCTTTCATAGCTTCAATGTCTTCTGGTCTGCCTCTCTTGCAATTATGCCAATGATGTCCATAGTCCATACAAATAGGGCACTGGTCTTGTACTTTTCTCTTTTTCTTGTCACTGGTACCTTTGTGCCTTTTAGTTTTAGGCCTACCAGCAACAGGTGTCAATAAAGGTGGGTGCATGAAAAATTCATGGTTAGATTCAGGCCACTGAGACTTGTCTGTCATAGCAGGAATCAGCTGACTATATGCAACTCTAAATTTCTCAACCGAGTAGTACAAGTCAACATAATTCTCTATTGGTGCATCACTAAGGGATATGATGAATGCTAGTGCATGCTTGCAAGGAATCCTTGATGATGTGGGATAGAATCAAGCCCTGAAGTTTCCTCCATATTTTCCTTCTTTTGTTCCACTTGGACATGAGCATTTGCTTGAGCTTGTCCATGAAATCATCCAAGTTCATGGACTTGTGAGGCGTAATCCAGTTGTTGAAGCTTTTGGCATGGTTGTTGGTCACATAGTCTACCTTGCAAATGGTTTTGAATTGGCTCCTTGTCCACAACTTTTTGTGGGTTTTCTTTAGCCAATTTGTTGCAGCTAGCTTTGCATTCTCCATAGCAAGCCAATGTTTTTCAAACAAATATGGGTTCCATGAGTAAGTTGTTGTCCATAGGTGGTCATCAAACACCTTACTATGATACCTTTTCTTAAAGTTGGTCACCAAATGAAACATGCATTCTCTATGTTCAACCCCTAGAAATACTTCACCCACCCCTGCCATCACAGCCTGTCCTGCATCAGTACATATGGTTAAGCCCCTTGGTGATCCTATGGCCTCTCTAAGGTGACTCATGAACCAAATCTAGTTCTCAGTAGTTTCTAAATCAAAAACTCCAAAGCAAACAGGATACAACCACTTATGCCCATCAACAACACAAGCACTGGTCAATTGCCCCTTGTACTTGCATGTCAAGAATGTGCTATCTATTGCAAGGTATGGCCTACAACCAGAAAGGAACCCATCTATGCATGATTTTAATGCAAAAAAGAATCTTCTAAATCCGATCTTGTCATCTACCATGTGATGGTCAATAATGACTAAGCTACTAGGGCAACAACTCTCAACTTGTGCTTTAAACTTGAATAGATTATCAAAGCTGGAATCCCAGTCACTATAAATTTGTTTCAATGCTAGCTCCTTACCATCATACACTCTCTTGTAGTTGATATTTACCTTATGGCGTTCTTTCAATTTCTTCACCAATTCTGTTGTACCCAAAGTTGCATCCACTATGAGGAAGTTCTTCACCTTTTTACATATCCAAAATTTGGTTGCATTCTTCACCCTCTTTTTTCTCCTTGTACTAGAGCAGGCATGAGCACATGGGTTCCTTTTCACCTATAAGATGAGAAACAATTAGTTAGAAAGATAAATAATAAAGCTCTAAATAATATGCAATCTCGATTAACATAAGGACAAAGACAAAGCCTTACCATAACAGTGCAGTTGTCATTAGTGGTAGAAGCAAATATCCACCATATGGACAGTTGTCTTTATTTCTCCTTGAACAATATGCCCTGAACCTATTTGGTGCACTTTTTGCAGTATTGAGCTCAAACTAATTTTTAATTGCATGCTGAGAAATTGCCAATTTGAATGTCTCCAAATTAGCATAAGTGGAGCCTACTACCATTGGTGGATCTTCTGGATCATGTTCTACATTTGGAGCATAGTTTTCCTCACCGCATGGCATCTCTTCCTCATCCTGTGACTCATCTCCACCTTCACTATCATCCTCATTATCATTAACAACATAGGATGGGTCTTTTTAAATAGGGCTATGAACCACCTATAGAGCATTGGGTGCTACAATATCATAGTACATAGTTTCCTCATCAACACCTACATGTTCATTCTGTAGTTTAGGATTCCTAAGGTAATCATCCTCATCTGCATCATCATTGTCTATGTTGTCATTGTTTATGTTGTCCTTAGGTTGGGTATCCACACCAAAATTCCACTCTATGACAGGCTCATATGGATCAGAATGACCTCGATATACAACAAACATGATGACAACCTTTCTCTTCAAATGTTAATCAAACATAGACATCAACTCTTGGTCGGTTTTTACTTCTAGGAAAGATTTTAGACCTTCATCATAATACTGAATATGAGCTACTTCCAAATAACTAGGCGGGTACTTCTCTACCACTGATTCAACAAGGTCTTCATAATTTATTTTGTCTGAATCAACAACCATGTCAAAGCTAAAACATTTCATATCTTGTCTACACTTCTTACGGTTGCCCAACAATTTAATTTTTAGCTTGAATCTAGAATTCGGATCCATGCTGTTATTCAAAATTAAAATCGTGTTTCAGGACTTAGTAAACCTGCAACTACTTCTAGGAGTACAAAAAAATATGAACTCACTCCTGTAGCTAGTCATCTTTGTCGAAGTCGACGCCACCTTGGTCGGAGATGATGGTGCCTTACTCAGGCTGGACCAGCCCGTCCTCCACCTGTTGGCTACAGGAGGGGCCAACTGGAGCCGCGCAAGCCTCGCTGTGGGATGGGCCAGCCGTGCCGGGAGGTGCTGGCCGGTGCTCGCTAGAGTTCCTAACCACGCCGGGCTGCCTGAAGGGGAGGCCGCCTACTGCCGAGCCGCGCTGGCCACCCTCACTAGAGGTGGTGGACGCGCCAGCCTATCAAGCTTCCGGCCGAAACGCCGTGGACCTTGTTTCCTCCGGTACACGGTGGTGGCCACACCACAAATGCGGTTGGTGTGATCTCGCAAGACTACAAGCCCCTCCAATGTACAACAATGGTGCGCGCAAGCACCGAGTGGTATGAGGTATGCAAACCTTACTAAACACTAGGCCTAAACCTAGAGCAAGCGCATAAGCGGTGGTCTAATCAACCTAAGCACTTCACAAAGCACCTACGCTAATCACCTAATGAATCACTAAGCACTATGCAAGTGGAGATCACTAAAATGGTGTATCAACACCCTTGGTATGTTTCCTCAACTCTCCACTCCTCAAATGGTCGGTTGGGGGGTCTATTTATAAACCCCATAGAGAAAGTAGTCATTGGGGGCAAAACCCAGCTTTCTGCTACTGATCGGACGCTGCTGTCATCCAGACCGGACGCATCCGGAACTCACTGAGTTGTTGCCGCAATGATGAACAGTGAAGTCTGTACGTTTAGTCACTGTCTCGCTCAGCGTCTGGTCGCTGCTGCTGACGCTTGTTGTTGCCGAGCAATTGATCGGACACGTCCGGTCCTCATAGGGCCGTGTCCGATCATCTCTACCGAGCTCGTTTCTTCGCGATCTTGTGTCCGGCTTGGTTCCCATCTTCGTGCTTGGACTTTGCTTTATATCTTGGGTATTCTCTTGTGCTTCTAAGGTCTTGCTTATGGTGTTGATCGTGGGATCATCATGTCGCCTTCGTCCAAGTCACGTCTTGCACCCTATTGAACTATAAAACAATTACTTACAAATTCATTAGTCCAATTTGGTTGTGTTGGTCATCAAACACCAAAATCCAAAGTAAATAGGCCTAAGGTCTATTTTCCTTACAATCTCCCCCCTTTTGATGATTGATGACAACACGACCAAAGCAAGTAAATAATAAAATTTTTGGAATTTAAAAACTATTTACTTGCTAGGATGCAATGCAAAGGGCAAGGTTATATGATGCTAAAAGATAGCACACGTAAATATCTTTGGAAACTTATCTTGCCCTTGCAAATGTCCCCGTGTGGCATTATGGATTTAAGCCTCCTCCTAACTCCATAATCCACTATCCTTCCTTTCTCGGACCATTATCACTTGTAAATTATTATGATCGGGCTTGTTTTTGGTCCTACAAATTCTTCCCCTTTGGAATCAAACACCGAAAAGGAAGACATAAGTAGCACAAGAGAGGGTCAAACTTTGCAATCCTTTGTATGTGGAGTGGAATAGGTCACAAAATTTGACTCTCACATTACATAGACTAAGCTCCCCCTAAATATATGCATACATATGATGAAGAATGTAGTTTATATATAATTGGCAAATTAATCCTCAAGGGAGTTTAATCTATATAATGCATGGAGAAAGCATATAAATACCAAAGTGAAATCAACATGATGATATCGGTTTAGAAATACCACATGTGGAAACCAATTTGATTTATATCACTTGCAATAGGTGGTGGATATTTGAAGTATGATGCTTAACTCTGGGGACTCCATTTTCCTTGCAATGAGACTACTACACACATGATAAGCTTGAAAACGTGTTAGTCTCAAAGCATCCAACTTGTAGAGTAACCTCCCCCTAAATTTGTGCACACAAGTATGGAATACTTGTAGGAGACATGCACATTCATTTTAGAATAAAAAATACCACTTTAAAGATGACATCACATGAATGTGAGAATCATTTTCGAAAGTGATGTTCGAGAGAAATTATCTACAATTTGGACTTTGACACATATTAGATGAACAATTGTAAAACAAGCTATGTGTCGTGCTCCTAAACAATTTAAACCATGTAGGTTTGCTCTAAGGGTTAAGAGTAAAACCGAGCAAGCCTACCATAAGATATACCTAGTGTATACAAGACAAAAGATTAAACATGCAAATGCAAACCTAGGCATGAAAAGGAACTAGATGTTAATTAAATTTGCAAGAAATTAAATCTAGTTACATAACATGGAAAGGGGAATTTGGGTCCATAGTATTCACTAACCCACTTGGTAATTACCTTGTCCATAATGATGCACCCCATGAAATGCATCCCATACTTTGTCAAGTCTCCAAATTCCCCGAAGTCCATCGGACTTCTTACTTCCCTTTCGGGATCCAAACCTTCTTGGTACTCTTCATGTTGGAAATGATCTCCTTTGGCACCCAAATACGTTTGGCCCCATTGTTGGCTTGCTTGTTCACCTTGATGGCCACCACCTTGTTATTTTTCTTCTTCTTCAAGAGATAAGGTGTGGAGGCCTTTTTGTCCACCTTGTTGGTGTAGGTGTTGGAGAGCTTGCTTGTTTCCTTTTTGTTTTTCTCTTCCTTCTTAGCTCCTCCCCCATTCTTCACCTTGCACTCATAGGACTTGTGACCTTCCTTGTGGCACACATAGCAAACCACGGTTTCTCCCTCATTAAGCTTATTCACCATCTTGATGGTGTTATCTTGATGAGGTTGGGCTTGCTTCGTCTTGCCTTGCACTTTAGTCAAGTCCTTGGTGAGGCGAGCCACTTCTTGCTTGAGTTGCTCATTCTCCATTGCGACCTCTTGTGTGCATGTATCTACAACAACTTTCTCAATACAAACTTGGTTGCACAACGGTGAGTCTAAACATAAATCATTGCAAGAAGTAGAAATATCATTTTTAGGCATGTCAAAGATAGAACTTTTCTTTTTAGGTGCTTTGGTGAGGGTTCTATTGACGGTTTCAAGATTAGAAACTTTATTAGTTAGCTCATCACAATGTTTGCACATGGTTTCTATTTTAGCAAGCAAACTTTTATAAGCATCTTGTGAGCTAGCTAACTTTTCTTTTTATTTTTCATTTTTCTTTACAAGTTGCTCATCATTGATTATGCATGCATTTGTTCTTGCACTAGCCTCAAGTTGCTCAATTTTAGTAGATAGTTCAATATTGAGATTAGCAAATGTCTCATATTGTTCAAGCAAGGTTTTATATGCTTCTTGTAAACTATCTAGCTTTTCTTGTAATATTTTTAGCTTCTTTTGTTGGCTAGTACAAGCCTTAACATATTTAAGATTTTCTTGCATAAGTTCATTAAGAGAATGCATTTCATCATCACTATCACTCTCACTAGAGGATGAGCTTTTGTTACCTCGTGCCATAAGGCACACACAAGAAGAGCTTGATGATGAGTGCTTGTGGCCTCGCCTCTTGTGATGGTCTCCTTCTTCACTTGAAGAATCATCCCATGACCTTATTGATGTGAGGGCTTTGTCCTTGCACGCCTTCTTCTTTGTCTTGAGTGTGGGTTTGTTTGGACAAACTTCCACAAAGTGCCCCAACTCGTCTCATCCATAGCATCCTTTCTTTCTTTGCTCATTTCTTTGATTGGTGAAGATGAAATCTTGAATTTGGATGGGCATACCCTTGACATTGAGCCTTTAGATCATCTTCTCCACCTTGTTGATAAGTTTAATTGATTCTTTATCAAGGTCAGAGGTGGAGGAGAAAGATTGATCATCATCATCATCATCATCATCTTCTTCTTCTTCTTCTTCATCTTCACTTGAGGAGCTTGAGCTTGAGTTTGTCTCAACTTGCTTGCCCTTTATCTTCTTTTTCTCACTACATGAGAGAGCTTTGCCTTTGCTTGATGACGAGGCTTCTTCTTGACCCATCTTCCATGACATTTCAAATGCCACTATCTTGCCAATGACTGTGGGCGGGGTCTTGATGCTCAAGTCCTCCATGTTGTGAAGGATGGTGATGATGCTTGCATATTTATTTTATGTAGCACGAAGATGATCTTTCTCACGATGTCCGTAATATCTAGCTTTGTTAATCCTATTAAATAGAGCTCATTGATAATTAGATTCAAACGAGAATACATATCACGAACAAGCTCATAATCATTCATTTTAAAGGAATCATAGTCTTGTTTAGTTAGACAATGTTTTTGCTCACGGACATTAGTTTTAACCAAATTTCATGTGCCATATTTAAAGTGAACACCTGGTTAAACACATCCATGCTAAAAGATTCAAACAAGCAATTTTTAGCTCTAGCATTGAGATAAATTTCTTTTTCTTCACTCTTTGTGGGTTTATCCGGATTCTTAATGGGTTTTATCCCGTCACGAGTGACTCTCCAAACATCCAAATCTACCGCCTCAAGGTGACAAGTCATTCTAGCTTTATAGTAGGGGAAGTTAGTGCCATCAAAGTGCGGAGGCCTAGAGGTATCCATCCCAACCACTCTAAATAGCGTCGGCTCAACGGCGGTGAAGCCAAAGGTCCAAATTGAGCCAACCGGCTCTGATACCACTTGTAAGGGACCGTGACGCCTAAGAGGGGGGTGAATTAGGTAGCTTAAAACTCTAACTCTAAACTATGGCCTCTTTTTCTAACCTTAGGAAAACCTATGCAATAAGATAAACTATATAAATGTGCAACTATGGTTTTGCTAGTGTGTTGCTATCTCTATCGTAAAAGGAGTTGTGCAAACAATGTAAATACGGAAGCTAAAGAGTAAGATAGAGATATGCAAACTCCAGTCGACAACTTTGGTATTTTTAGCGAGGTATCGAGAAGCGCGCAAGCTTCCCCCTATTCCTCGTTAGAGCCCCTCGCAGGGAATCCCTCACAAGAGCCAAGCTCCCCGTCGGGTAGCTCCGTGGATAGCTCCGGGCCTTCCCCACGCGTAAGCGGGTCTCCGGTTAAGCCACTCGTGGCAAAGCCTCTCCAGGATCGCTCCCCGACGTCTTCACTATCAAGCTTCTGAACGAAACGCCGCGGGCCTTGTTTCCTTCGGTATATGGTGGCGGCCACACCACAAACGCGGTTGGTGTGCTCTCATAAGACTACAAGCCCCTCCAATGTACAACAATGGTGCGCGCAAGCACCGAGTAGTAAAAGGTATGCAAACCTCACTAAACACTAGGCCTAAACCTAGAGCAAGCGCATAAGCAGTGGCCTAATCAACCTAAGCACTTCTTAAAGCACCTACACTAATCACCTAGTGAATCACTAATCACTATGCAAGTGGAGATCACTAAAATGGTGTATCAACACCCTTGGTATGTTTTCTCAACTCTCCACTCATCAAATGGCTGGTTGGGGGCTTATTTATAAGCTCCATAGGGAAAGTAGCCGTTGGGGGTAAAACCCAGCTTTCTGCTACTGACCGGACGCTGCTGTCGTCCTGACCGAACGCGTCCGGTCGTCCTGACCGTTGATTGTGCGTCCGGTCATCCAGTACCGTTGCGTCCGGTCCTCACTGAGTTGTTGCCGCGACGATGAACAGTGAAGTTCATGCGTCCGGTCACTGCCTCGCTCAGCGTCCAGTCGCTGCTGCTGACGCCTGCTGTTGCCGAGCAACTGATCGGACGCGTCCGGTCCTCATAGGTCCGCGTCCGATCACCTCTGCCGAGCTCGTTTCTTCGTGATCTTGCGTCCGGCTTGGTTCCTATCTTCGTGCTTGGACTTTGCTTGATATCTTGTGCATTCTCTTGTGCTTCTAGGGTCTTGCTTATGGTGTTGATCGTGGGATCATCATGTCGCCTTCGTCCAAGTCACGTCTTGCACCCTATTGAACTACTAAACAATTACTTACAAATTTATTAGTCCAATTTAGTTGTGTTGGTCATCAAACACCAAAATCCAAAGTAAATAAGCGTAGAGTCCATCGTTACACAATGGACAAACTAACAAAGAACCCTAACGGACTTGACAAAAGGCCATAGAAGGAATAAAAGTTCGTTTCAGGGTCGTAGAGGTAAGTTTAAAAAAAATGGCCATACAAGGAGCCATTTTTTTCAGGGCCATACAGGTAAAAAGCTCTTGTTTAATTCGGTTTGGATCCCATAGCGGTTAAGTACAACAACTTTAGTCCTCGTACATAAATTGCTGAGTATAATTTAACACGTTTCCTCAACTTCAGTCGCGTGAGCTTTCAGGCGACGAGTTCAGAGCACTATCTGCCGCTTTGCTGCTAAGCTGATGGAAGGAAGCAGAAAGCGGATGATCACAGGCTAGCAAACGTCGCCTGATTTTTTTGAAAAAAGCAGGCGCATGTGCAATAGCAAGTCCCTATAATATAATAGTCCCGGCTAACAACTTTTCTGAACAACTTTATAACAGTTTAACTAGCAAAAAGTTCTGTATCTTACAAGCCCAACAATTCAACTCAGCTCCAAATCTCATACTTTGGAGTTTAAATTTGCAAGGCTAAATTCATCGTAGGCGCAAAAGAAAGAAGATTCAGTTGTTAGTTAAGTAGTGAACTTTATCGATACAAAGATGCCCTAGAAAACAGCAAACTTTAAGCTTATATTAGGGCCGTTTGGATCCGTTCAAAGTTCCTAAGTAGGCCTATTTGGCTGGCCCATGAACTGCAAACCTGAGATTCCAGGCCCTTCTACGGTCCGAGAGGCCGAAATGGCAGGCAGCCCTCGTCAAACTCCGGGCCGTGGTCCAGATCCGGGAGAAGGGAATGTTGACTGCTGAGGCCGGGACGTGGGGAAGCATGAATGCGGCCCGGCCAGTAGAAGCGTTCTCTGCTCCGAGGTCCCATTCGGCACTTGTTCCGGGCTTCAGGCCATCGGTTGTGAGTTAGTTTTGCTCAAGGGTACCTGCTCCAAGCATCCTCTTTGCCGTGCAGTTGTGAGCAATCGGCTATTGCAGATCCAAAACACTGTTTCTGGCATCTCAATAAACCGTTACGTGATGAAATGTTGGTCAGGTTGCAACCAGTAGATTTTCTAGCTAGTTAGTCCTCTGGGATCATAGCGGACGGTGAATGCTAGTTTTTGAGCCATGTTACATGTAACAACTCCCCTGGAAGTGCTATAACCTAGAACAGTGAATCTGGCTGTTGATTCAGTTAACAGATAGTCATTGATTCATTGAAATGACGTGTGCCTATTTGACCATGTGTACAAGTAACTGAAATGGTGTTCTTTTGGGTGGCCACATTGAGTGGATAATGTAAACTATATTTCTATTGATGCTCATGTTGTTCTCGAGAATTTGATCTCAAAATTCAAAACCATTCTTCCATATGCAAACGATCACTCAACTATATCAAAAAAAAAATGCATGCATCATAAGGTAGCTAGTTCTGATTGTCACTGCTATTGTATTAACTTCTGAGCTAATTCCAAATCTCTCCTGTGCAGCATCGGCTGAATATTTTTGTAATATTTTGTATAAGTAGCACCAATGGATTTGACGACGACTCCAACATACTCCGCCGTGGACTTGCAACACCAGTTGATTTGACGGGAACAAAGGGGTGGAGGCCGGAGACACTGGTGAGGTTTGCATGGACGGCTGAAGGGGATCTGGATTGCGGTCCGCGATGCAGCCTGGGAGGAGCGACGACAACGACGCAAACGGACGCGCGCGGGCAGCACGCGGTGGCCCACGTACGTACGGCTGAAGGCGCACACGTGAAATATCCTCCCTTTACTCGGAAGGAACTTGTTTTGTTGTTGCCACCAATGTCAACAGCGAAATAGCGAACTAATAAAGTTCAAATCAAAATTTAGATCACATGATGATTAGTCGAGTTTGGAGCACGCCACCGGCCGGTAAAACTAAGACGGGGCCGTGCAGAATTACAGATAGCTGACGTTGCCAAGAGGATATATATATATATATATATATATATATATATATATATATATATATATATATATATATATATATATATATATATATATATAGAGAGAGTATATTCAGTAGCCAGCTACAAAATAAGTTATTCTATAGCCACCTCCATTTACGATAATTTTATATACTAATTTACGATAATGTCAATACATATTTACGATAGTTGGGTTACTATAACACATGGGGATATTTAACATAACGTTACAGTAAACCATTTAGCAAGAAGTTACTATAATCTCGTAAATTAACATAATAATTATCGTAACTCAAAGTGGTTACAGAATAAGTTATTTTGTAGCCAGCTACAATGTAGTAGTTATATATATATATATACTGTGTGTGTGAATAGTGTGAAGCCTTTTCGGACCACAGTGCTGTGCAAGCCAATAGGCATCCATCCCTTCTGATACTCGGTCGAAGAAGTAGCTTTCAAAAAGAGAAATACCCACTGTGCTTGAAAGGAATTTATATTGGACCGCGTATAGAAGATTGCAAACCGCAGCAGGGAATGCCAGCCCCTACGAACTTACTTCCTCAAACAAAACTTAGGACTTGTTTACGAGATGGTATATGAACTAGAACCGGGCAAGGCTGGCTATTCGAAATAGAGATGTCGGCGAAGTCAAAGCAGATACATACATGGGCCGCAGCTGGGCCTGAGCAGGACGCACGACACGACATTTACGAGGGTGCAGCGTCAAAGGCCCGTTCGCGTGCTTTAAACCCGACTTCGTCCAGTTTTTTTTTCATCCGGAACAGTATTTTTCTCTCATAAATTTCTTCAGTATTCCTCCAAACCATCCAAATTCCTCCAGAATTCCTCAACCAACAGGCCCAAATCGTCGCCTACAAAATCCTCGCAGGATTGGGAAAATCAGTGTGAACCGCGACGCATGCAGGGGCGCAGCAGTTGCGTACTTGTGTGTTCTCAAGGTTCGAGCTAGATCGAAATACGTACGTGTATTAGTAATTAATCCGATGACGGTGACTTATGAAGCTTCCTCGCTCCCGAGTGGAGACGCACACTCGTCCCGTCCACGTCGGATTGTGCCTCCTTGTGATGTTTTTTTTCCCGCCGCCTCCGCCTCCGCCAAGTTTCTACCTTTTTTCTCCTCCATCGGAAAGGGACGGGGAGGGCTTCCAGAGGCCGGCGCTTGGGCGCTATATATTCGGACACAAATGTCCCCTCGATCCCACACATAGCCCCAGCCTACAGTACAACGTACTACTCACCTGCAGGAGCGAATGGTGACGCTCATGAGCCATCAGTCTGCTAGGCGGGAGCGGCAGGGCGACACCGACGCCGACGGCGCCTCCGCGACCAGCTGGTTCCCCGCGGGCGCGGCACTGGGGGTTGCAGGCCTCGCCACCGCTTCCACGGCCATCACCACCTGCATGGCCATTTCGTCCCAGCCGTCCGACCCGCCGGCGGCGGTGGACGACTCCAGCCGCTGCTACCTCCTCGCGCTCTCGGGGCTCTTCTACGCGGGGATCGCCGAGCTGGGCGCCGCCGTCTGGGTGATGGCCGAACCCCGCAGGCGCGGCGCTGCCGGGTGGAAGCTCGTGTACGCGTCCCTCGTCCCGCTGACGGCCGCCGTCGGCCTAGCCGTGGCCACGCTCTTCAGCTGGTGACGTGCGTATACGTAGTACGACGTTCGGTCGTCGTCGTCTCGGTTGCATGCGTTGCGTTGTCCAGCTAATAATAAGTGGATGAGGCCGTGCTTATATTCTCCATGCTGGGAGGTGCGTGCGTGTGTACGGTTGCGTCCAGGTCCAGTGATCAAGTCGTCGTCGAGTCGAGTTTATTTAATTAATTATTACTCAGTCTCATATATATTACCGTATGTGCCCTCGTGTTTGCTGTACTACTACTGAAAATATGATGCTGCATTCTTTCAAGTTTCAACTCTACCGTACCTTTCGGTGAAGAGACGATCCCGACGGAAGCACGTATTCTACAACTAATTTTAGATCTCCAAGGGACTCCATCTTTGTAGTTTCATTCCGAAACTGTTTACAAATTTGGATATCAAAATCTAAGAATTTAAAAATGGTCAATTCCATGTCAGTATTTAAGATCATTCGAATATTCTAAATTTTGAATTTCAAAATCTAAGAACTTAGAATAAAATTTTGATAGTCGTATCATATACAAAAGTTACCAAATTTGTTTATAGAGGCGGACATCGGAATACGTCCGCTTTTGTCAATAAATTTACTGGCCCACGAAGCAAAAGCCACAGAGGCCTGATTTGTTTTGTTTTCTTTTCCACAAAGAAAAAGACGCAAGTCTCTGTTGGGGCCGAAGGCTGGAGGTGACTGGGCCGAGCCACCACATCGGACGCCTCTTGTGCATGCGGTGGGCCAAGTCCTAGACTACTAGCTAAGGATATGGTTAGCTTAGCTAGGAGTAGATGCTTAGCGCGACGCGGGAAATGCCAGAGAGCCGGCCATGGCAAGACCACGTCGTATTACACGCTGACCCAATCGATGATATCTGGGGAGCTGAGAATCGGCGATAAGCTAGGTGCACGTACGTTCCACGCCACAAAGCAGCCAGAAATGTGCTCCCCGGTCGCGCACATTGGCTGAGATCCCAATTAATTAAGTTGTATGCAAAGAGGGGAACGTTACATACATACCACTGGCCACGGCTGCTGAGACGATCCCAACCAGGCTGTATGCAAACAAGGATACAGACAGACACACAATTAGATAGATGCACGTACATGACGCGGCATCTCGTCCAGTGCCGTATTTGTTTTTCTATATTACTGTCTTCACAGTTGAAAACAATTCAGGGAGGCACTACACCATGACCCACTTTTCCCTACACTTAGGTGTTGGTAAATCTAGGGTTTGAACAACACATTTTATGTTGGCAATTGTGTCATCTTTTAGCGTCATATAAACTGTCGCCAAAAGTACCCCAAGGCTACACCTTATATGTCGGCGTTTCTCTTCCCAATGATAAAAGTGTCGGCGAAAGTCATAGACAAAAAAATTGTCGTCGTAGCCTAATGCATCCACTCTCAAAGTGTCGTTAAAAGGGGTAGGCGCACAACCGAGTAGATGTGAAATTCCAGCGCGGGAGATTGAACGTGCCAAAATAGAAGCCGGCGCGGGAGCGAAATATTGAGCCCAATAAAACAAACAGTCACCAGGCCCAATCCTCCCATCCACCCACACAGTCACGCCGCCGAAGCCACTGCTCCAACCCCACGTACGTACGCCGCCCAAGCCGTCGCTCCCGCCACACGCCGTCGAAGGCCGACGGAGACAGCGCCACCTAGCCATCGCCGCCCCAGCCCGCTTTCGCCCTAGCTTCCCGCCGCCCTAGCCCGCCGTCGCCCCAGCATCCCGCCACCCCAGGCCACGGCCCCAGACCCCGCCGCCCAAGGGACGGACGCCGCCGCAGCCCTCTGTCGCCCTAGCTCCCCGCTGCCCCAGCCCGCTGTCGCCCTAGCATCCCGCCACCCCAGGCTGCGGCCCTAGACCCCGCCGCCCAAGGGACAGACGCCACCGCAGCCCTAGGCCACCGCAACCCTAGGCCACCGCCGACGAGCAAGAGGGCTACCACCGTTGCATCCCTGTTCCCCTCCGCATCCAGGTGCATCACCTCGGTATCCCTTTCCTTCCATCCCATTCCCCTATGTGCTAGGGTTTGGGGAGGCATCCCTTTCCTTCCATCACATTCCCCTGTGTGCTAGGGTTTGGGGACAACTAATTTTCTTGTACTTTTTTCTTGGTGGTAGAAAGGACGAGACAAATGTGAGAAAGGACTGAAAGATTCAAGGTTTGTGTTGCTTCTCTTGCCAAACTTTCATTCAATCTAGATCCACATCTCTTCCCCTCTATGGAGAAGGGACCCGATTTAGATGCGATGTTTACTTCTTTAGTTGATTTTGCAGAGGAATCAGCTGGATTCAATATCTTGTACACATCACAATCCATCACTTGCATGTAAGTTTTGTTGTGCCGGATGTGCAACTTATTTCAAGTATTAAGACAAAATTCACACTAATGGCAATTCATAGTCATTTTACTTTAGTCCTTTATGTGAAAACATGCTGTGATTGTTCTATATAAAAAAGAGAGAAGGTAATCAATTGAACTTTAAGCTGCAAGTGCAAGTATACGTTAGTCTTGTAGCTAGTCATCTTCGCGACGCCATCTTGGTCGAAGACGACGGTGCCCTGCTCGGGCTAGACCAGCCCGTCCTCCACCTGCTGGCTGCAGGAGGAGCCAATCGGAGCCTTGCAAGCCTCGCTGCGGGATGGGCCAGCCGTGCTGGGAGGTGCTGGCCGGTGCTCGCTGGAGTTCCTGGCCGCGCCGGGCTGCCTGAAGGGGAGGCCACCAAATCCCGAGCCACGCTGGCCACCCTCACCGGAGATGGCGGCCGCGCGCGACCTGGTCGTGGCCAGGGCCGCCTGGTGCCGCACGAACCAGTCCTGGGCAGGCGCGCTCGACGACTCGAGCAGCGGCCCCTCCACCACGGTGGCCTAGGTTTAGAGTGGATTCGGGCACAGCAGGTGGATCTAGGGCCGGCGAATGCCCCTGGTCGGCGGCGGCGGCGCTCTGGCCGGCTACGGCGGTGCCGCTCTGGCCGGCGGCGGCGGCACCCTCCAGCATCGGTGTCACGTCGTGGTGCCCTACTTGGTCTCGCGTCACGATAGCGCCCGCTCGGTCCCTCGCTCCGTGTCGTTGGATGCGGCGGCCCCTTCAGAAACACAGAAGGGTAGTTTAGTCTTTTTGCGTATCCACCAGTGGGCAAACTAATAAAGTACCCTAACGGACTTGACAAAAGGCCATAGAAGGAATGAAAATTCGTTTCAGGGTCCGTTTAAAAAAAATGTCCATACAAGGAGCCATTTTTTCAGGGCCATACAGGTAAAAAGCTCTTGTTTAATTCGGTTCGGATCCCATAGCGGTTAAGTACAACAACTTTAGTCCTCGTACATAAATTACTGAGTATAATATAACACGTTTCCTCAACTTCAGTCGCCTGAGCTTTCAGGCGACGAGTTTAGAGCACTATCTGTCGCTTTGCTGCTAAGCTGATGGAAGGAAGCAGAAAGCGGATGATCACAGGCTAGCAAACGTCGCCTGATTTTTTTGAAAAAAGCAGGCGCATGTGCAATAGCAAGTCCCTATAATATAATTGTCCCGGCTAACAACTTTTCTGAACAACTTTATAACAGTTTAACTAGCAAAAAGTTCTGTATCTTACAAGCCCAACAATTCAACTCAGCTCCAAATCTCATACTTTGGAGTTTAAATTTGCAAGGCTAAATTCATCGTAGGCGCAAAAGAAAGAAGATTCAGTTGTTAGTTAAGTAGTGAACTTTATCGATACAAAGATGCCATAGAAAACAGCAAACTTTAAGCTTATATTAGGGCCGTTTGGATCCGTTCAAAGTTCCTAAGTAGGCCTCTTTGGCTGGCCCATGAACTGCAAACCTGAGATTCCAGGCCCTTCTACGGTCCGAGAGGCCGAGATGGCAGGCAGCCCTCGTCAAATTCCGGGCCGTGGTCCAGATCCGGGAGAAGGGAATGCTGACTGCTGAGGCCGGGACGTGGGGAAGCATGAATGCGGCCCGGCCAGTAGAAGCGTTCTCTGCTCCGAGGTCCCATTCGGCACTTGTTCCGGGCTTCAGGCCATCGGTTGTGAGTTAGTTTTGCTCAAGGGTACCTGCTCCAAGCATCCTCTTTGCCGTGCAGTTGTGAGCAATCGGCTATTGCAGATCCAATACAGTGTTTCTGGCATCTCAATAAACCGTTATGTGATGAAATGTTGGTCAGGTTGCAACCAGTAGATTTTCTAGCTAGTTAGTCCTCTGGGATCATAGCGGACGGTGAATGCTAGTTTTTGAGCCATGTTACATGTAACAACTCCCCTGAAAGTGCTATAACCTAGAACAGTGAATCTGGCTGTTGATTCAGTTAACAGATAGTCATTGATTCATTGAAATGACGTGTGCCTATTTGACCATGTGTACAAGTAACTGAAATGGTGTTCTTTTGGGTGGCCATATTGAGTGGATAATGTAAACTATATTTCTATTGATGCTCATGCTGTTCTCGAATTTGATCTCAAAATTCAAAACCATTCTTCCATATGCAAACGATCACTCAACTATATCAAAAAAAAATATGCATATGCATCATAAGGTAGTTAGTTCTGATTGTCACTGCTATTGTATTAACTTCTGAGCTAATTCCAAATCTCTCCTGTGCAGCATCGGCTGAATATTTTTGTAATATTTTGTATAAGTAGCACCAATGGATTTGACGACGACTCCAACATACTCCGCCGTGGACTTGCAACACCAGTGGATTTGACGGGAGCAAAGGGGTGGAGGCCGGAGACACTGGTGAGGTTTGCATGGACGGCTGAAGGGGATCTGCTGCATGTTCGCTTGCTCGTAAACGATCGTAAATTTTCAGTTGAAAACAGTATTTTTCTCTCACACCAAACCAGCCAGCAGTAAATAATCCACGATACGATACGGCCTCCCGAACAGCTGCTGGATTGCGGTCCGCGATGCAGCCTGGGGGGAGCGACGACAACGACGCAAACGGACGCGCGCGGGCAGCACGCGGTGGCCCACGTACGTACGGCTGAAGGCGCACACGTGAAATATCCTCCCTTTACTCGGAAGGAACTTGTTTTGTTGTTGCCACCAATGTCAACAGCGAAATAGCGAACTAATAAAGTTCAAATCAAAATTTAGATCACATGATGATTAGTCGAGTTTGGAGCACGCCACCGGCCGGTAAAACTAAGGCCGGGCCGTGCAGAATTACAGATAGCTGACGTTGCCAAGAGGCTATATATATATATATATATATATATATATATATATATATATATATATATATATGGAGAGTATATTCAGTAGCCAGCTACAAAATAAGTTATTCTGTAGCCACCTCCATTTACGATAATTTTATATATTAATTTACGATAATGTCAATACATATTTACGATAGTTGGGTTACTATAACACATGGAGATATTTACCATAACGTTATAGTAAATCACTTAGTAAGGAGTTACTATAATCTCGTAAATTAACATAGTAATTATCGTAACTTAAAGTGATTACAGAATAAGTTAATATATATATATATATATATATATATATATAGAGAGAGAGAGAGAGACACACACATGGGCCGCAGCTGGGCCTGGGCAGGACGCACGACACGACTTTTACAAGGGTGCAGCGTCAAAGTCGTCCTCTACAAAATCCTCGCACGATTGGAAAAATCAGTGTGAACCGCGACGCATGCAGGGGCGCAGCAGTTGCGTACTTGTGTGTTCTCAAGGTTCAAGCTAGATAGAAATACGTATGTGTATCTTCTACAACTAAAAAGAACAAAGCGTGGATATTTTTTTTACAATATTCTGACGTGGGTCTATCGTCCTGCCTGTTGCGTTCCTGCATCCTCGCTACTATGCGTGGCCGTGCGAAAAAAAATCCACAAACCCCTCACACCCGATGCCTCCCACCCCGCGCTCGACTCTCCCACTCCCCCGACGCCTCCCCTCCCACGCGTGCGACTCCTCCTCCTCCATCTCTCCCCCACGGACGAGGCACCAGCCCACCAGGAGAGAGTGCACGGCACGGCGGCCACCCTCATTCTCCTCCACGCCCCTTCCTCCTCGCGCCCGCAAAGAAGGGCGCGGCGGCAACAACCCTCCTCCTCGGGTGTTGCGCCCGGTCAGTGATTCGGTTCGTCCCCCGCCACAGCGAAAGCCCCACTGGCGGCGGTCCCCGAGCACGACGCCGCCGGGTGGTCCCTACCGGTGCTCCCCAGCGTGGCTCCCCCCTGATGCGGCATCGTCTCGCCAAGCGCCGCGTCTTCTTCTATGCTCCATGAAACCCTAGGTGCCTGTCTCTTCCTCTCTCTCTCTCTCTCTCTCTCTCTCTCTCTCCCTCTCCCTCTCCCTGCAGTGATTTTGGCTGATAGTTTCACTAAGTTACTGTCCGAATCCATCAATTGCATGCTATTCTGATTATCTACAATTTAGACCCTATTCTAAGTTATAGGCAACACTGAATTTCTGTTAGTAAATACTAACAATGTACCAATTGGCACTGACTGCGTGTTTGCTTCATTGATTTGTGATATTGAGATGACTGATGTAGGACGATAGTTGAGGTGTTAATGGATCCAGAGATCAGGCTCTACACGAAATCACATTTACAAGGAATTGCAATATGTTAATCGGCTTGCTCAAACAAGTTACAAATTACACGTCATGTGCTGTTGCTTGCTTCCTTACTATGAAAAGTAAAACAGGAAGTGTTCGTAGCATTTTTAATTTCTTGCTCCACAAACCTGGTGTTACTGCTTCACTCTCTATTTACTGTGCCTTCAATTGAGCGCTTATGGTACTGATTCTAAAATTTCCAACCAACTTTCAGCTTGTTTGTCTCTGAAACATTGTTTTATTAATTGCCAATTGTTGCCATAGCTGCAAACACTGACATTTTTTACATCCATAGTAGTTCAAATGATTTCTCCAGAAGCCTAGAGAGAAAATAAACATTATTTTGTGGTTGTTTATCATCTCTTAACGCTCCCTTTGCAATCATAGATTTCAGCAGCTCGGTTAGATGTCCCTCTTGGTTTTCAGCCGGAGCCAAAAACCTGATTAGCAGAATTCTTAATCCTAATCCTATAGCTGTAAGTCTTTTAATCTATTTCCCTAATACTTTCTTTGTCCGGTCACTTCACCTAACAAACAAGTATACATGAAAGATAAGCTGTAGATTTGTTGAGATAATCTGTGGCGTAAGAGGAACCCGCAATTCCTGATAGTATTTAAAAAAAATCAAACATAGATAATGGTGGTATGGATCTTACATCTTGTACTGTTACTTTTTCTGCCATTTCAGATCGTGTGCTGTTCTTAATTATTTTTCAACCTATAAATTAAACATGAGGACGAAACCTATATTATGTTTAATCTATATATATTTGCCTATCATTCTTTGTTTTAATTTTGTAAGGTGGGAGCTAATAACTAGATGGATTTTCTTCCTCTATTGAACTGAAGGTATGGATCTACAGGCTAGAAAGATAAATTTACAAATTACAATTGAACTGAAGGTATTGGCACCATTCCTTTCTTGCATCTCTTGTTGCTTTGTCTTTGCCTAATTTTCAAATATATATCAATACCACAACTGTTGCTTAGTGTGTTAGTGCTTGCAGTTATAGGCTTTCGAAGAAAACTAGGAGTACCCTGCCATGGTGAGCTACTGCCTTCACAACTCTTCCATTGACAGTCAAAAAATATAGTCCTTTCACATGGCTGCAATATTTCTTTGCTTGTACTAGGTTTTCGTATGCCTATGTTTGCTGAAAATACAAGGCAACCATACAGAATTAACAGTTACCTTGATAAGAGGATCTGGCAATAAATTTTATGCTTGTGAATGTTTTGTTATGCTATTATCTTCAGAATATGGTTTTGCATCCTTATGTGCTCATAAACCATCGTGAGGTTTATTTGTAACCTTCGTAGTTTGCATAGCGCTGGAATATTGGTGTCCTTCTTCGAATGTTAACAGAGTTGGAGCTCTCTGCACTGGGTACGCCCTTTTTTTTATTGGTCCTGAATCATCGCCTGAACTATATGCAATTTATAATGTGTACACTGAATCAACATACTGTGACTAAATGGTTTCTACTATTTTGGTCAGCTGTCCATTATTGATCCTGTCATTTCAGAAATTTGGTATATTAGTTGCGAGACTATATGAAATAATGTCTTAGATAAGTTGAGAGAGTTGTTCACCAATTCAACTAATATGTGAATTAGTGAACGCATAATTATCTCGCTTTTTGAAATCTTTCATTTGTGTTTGCAAGTGACACCTCTCACATGTATTTCATCATCGATCGATTGTTTGATTTGCTCCACCATCTCTCCGATTACCTAATCTGAATTGTCATTGTCATCATTACACGCTTTAATACACCTCTAATAAGCATCAAGGCTATTATGTGCCATCAAAGCGTTTGTTTCGATTGCTTGATCCTACAAATATTGGTACTCCATTTGCGAGTAAATTCGTGGATCTCTTTGGATAATTAAGCATGATTCTTTTTTACTTTTGAGTCCACGATATATGCCCGATGATACATACAGTGAGAGAAAAGCTTATTTGGTGCACATGATAAAATATGGGAGCTAAATTTGAGGAAAAAAAGAACTTTCCAGATGATTCTTAAATCGAAGTGATAAGCGAACTTCTTTCAGAATCATGTTTGTATGGACGAGTAGTCTTGCATTCTCAAACATATAAATTGCTCATGAAGCGAAGCAATTAAAAAACCAGCCTCAACTTAATCATGGTCCACTAAATGCTTAATCCATGGAATAGTAAGCAATAAATTGCCAATTTAACTGTGAACTGTATGTGGATAGGAGAAATGACAGCCATGGCCTTAGATCTGGCAGCTTTGCAATAGAGCAGTGGCAGCCATGGCTTGTCCAACTTTCTGAAATTGGCATATTAGTGAGCATCGGATCTACATGTATCGTCAATGAAAATCCTTTTAACATTACACGGGTTTACTCCTGAAGTTTCATAGAATCCATAGATATATCTTTTTTTTTTTAAGCAAAATATCAAGATCTCTGAATTGCAGTCAAAGATAATCTTGTCTTGTGATAATATGGACTTGATGTTGCTCTGGTACACTATTTTTTACCCCAAATATATGTGCATTAGTTATTACCATGCATGAAGCTCGGAAGTACTATTACGGTTTAGAAAAGCGATGAGGTCGAACTCGAAGTTGATGAGAGTAATGGCTAACTAATGCAAAGATGGCACAAGCAGTAACAGTTCATAGATTTTTTTCTATAAAAAATCTGATTTTCAGGAGTAGTGTATTCAGAAGTCCAATTACTGGTCTTCAGAAATAAAACTTGATTTAGTGGACTGGAACTTGTGTGGTCTATAGTTTTCTTGAGTTACTTCATTGGCTTTCCCTGCTTCCTGTTATGAAGATTTTTCATGCATCCTGCAACTACATGGGGAAGATGTCTGTTAAAAATCTAATCCAATAATATGATATTTCTATTACTGATTGAAAGCAGCCAAACATGGTTTTTACTGGTCTGAGGTGCTTAATACATCAATGTTTAGATTCAGGATCCGCTGTTACATTTTTTTGGGCCACCTAAAAAGCAAGTTAGTAGTGATATTTTTTGGGATATTGTCAATTACATGCGGCACAGTGGCAATAGTTATCTCCTACAACTAAAAAGAAAGAAAGTAAGACCACCATTTCGTGCGACAATTGTCGCTCCGTCGGTCCGCCCTCGCCCCTTGCGATTCTGGCTGCGCTGCCGCCGTGCCCCCATCGCGCCCACCCTACTCCCGTGCCCGCCCGCAGCAGGTCGCGACACCGCCGCCCGCACCGCCCGCAGCAGGCTGCGCCGCCGCCTGCACGCACACCATCGTCGCCCGCGTTAAAGGAAACAAATCTCCGTCCGCCTCGACGTCTCCGCGACAAAGCACCATACCTCGCCGCCTCCGCCTCCGCTTTCCACTTCTGCATCCTCGCCTTGCTTGCGTGCATGTCCTTCCCGCGATGACCGCCCCTCCCCGAACTACGATCCCGGCGAAAAGGCAACAGAAATTAGTACGTTGCCTCTCCTTCCCCTTTCTTTACTTGTCCTTCATAGAGCATACCTCTCCTTCTCCTTCTTCCTTTACCTGTCCTTCATCACCTTCCTCCGTAGATACGAGATCCACAGGAGCGACTCTTTGTAAACGTCGCACTAGCCACTTCATTCATAAGGATCTGCCGCTGCTTCGCGCAGAGCGACGCGTGGCTCGTCGTCAACGTCGAAATCGGCCGCTTCATCCGTAAGGACCTACCGCTACTCCGCAGGTACTTCCACGGTGGCCATATGAAATTTTGATTGCTTCATTGTTTCTTGCTTGTCCTGTTTAAAACATTTTCAGAGTTGCATACTTGTTACAGCCGGTCTCTTGATTGGAGGCTTGGAGCCATTGCATTTGAGTATTTGACCACAAAAAACATGATTTGCAAGTACTCAAACTACCAAATTTCAGATTATATAATGTAATGGTAAGCATATGCAATGGTTGTGCCTCAGAAGTCAGAACTTGCAACCATCCGTGAATTCTTTGCTAAGCTGTTGAGAGGCTCCATCGCTGGGCAAGACATATATAGGTGGTGGCGGCGTGCGTTGGTCGAGTCCATGTCGACGACGATGGGCAAGCCCTGCAGGAACACAACGCTGCGATGCACAAGGCCTGCATAGGCAAGCCCTAGCCCGCATCATCGTCCATCCGCGGATAGTGTAGAGTTTGTAAAAAAAACTACACCACCTCGCTTTGGCTCTACTGCGGAGTCCACGTTGAATGATACAGGTGATACAAATAGTATGGAAAAAAAGAGAAACTAATTTTATTAGCTTTGTATAAACTAATCTATACGACATAGGTCATAAAGATCATGAGACGGGCTTTATATTTTTAAAATAAAATTAGATTTGTAAATTTCTATCGTCTAAGCTATAAGCACATGCATCGTTATCGGTGTAGATAAAATTTACAGGATCCGTGCAACGTACTGACATTATTTGTAAAAATATATTGTTTTCACCCCTATCTACTGTTCATGGTCCAACAATTATAACCAGGATTGGTTTGATAGTTGATTTTCATATTGATAGTTGATTTTCATATTCAAATCATTTAATCGTATGACTGGTTATTACTAATTACAAGTCTGGGTATCTCCAAATTTCAGATAAACAGCATAGGAACAGAGATTGCAAGGTTCAGAAGAGCAGAGAAGGTCTCGATGGATAGTTCAGATGCAAAGGTTTCGAAGGGAAATGGAGGCCCTTAGAAGATATTGTACAAACAAAAAATTTCAGTGAGACTGTGGATGATTCTAGATGGTTGCAAGAAAGCATGAGTATAGAAGTTACCCACGAAGCTCTACCAGTTGACCAGGGCTTTAGCACGACCCATGATGAAAAAGGCCCTATCAACTTCTGGGGTAGATCTGACGAGAGAAAAAGGATTTTCGGAAATCATAATCGTACAAAATAAACCTAAAAAATCTATGTCTTCACCGGTTACCCTAGAAGGTATTGATATTTTCTCTTTGATGGATTAACCTAGAAAAAATGCTAACTATTGTTGTATACTTTAATTTAATCCTCTTTTTCAGATTATGTTTGTACCGATACTGATAGAGCCATAATTGAATCTGTCAAAAAAATTCCATCTTCACCTGGAAATGAGGAGCTTGTGCTCATAGATGATGTTCTGGTGTCGAGAAACCACATGGAATGTCTTTTTCAGCCATATGAATACTTGTCTAACGAGGTAACAGATGCAAGTCATAATACTCAATCAAACATTGCCAACTTCAATGCTCTTTCTCTCTAATGGCGAATGTATGCAGGTCATGAATGCTTATATTAAACTGCTGAAGGCCCAGGAGGGTTTGAAAAAGAGGCCAGGAGGTACAGTCTATCCTGAAACTACGTGCTTAGTTGCAATCATGAAGCGGGATGGAGAAAAGGATGAGACCATTGAAGCCAATTACCCTAACTGTGGCACTTCACAGCGTCCTGGTTTAGTTCAAAGGGTGCTAGCTTACTTGAAGCATGACATGGTAACAATTTTTTTAAACAATCTATTGGTCTTTCATTATCAATTTTTTATGTCTGAAAAATGTTTGTTGTTTGATTTGATAGGTGTTCCTTCCAATAAATGTTACAAATACACATTGGTACCTTGCTGTTATAAACGTCGACAAACGTGAGGTTCAGGTGCTAGACTCTTTGGGCGAGATGTTCGGACGTGTTGGCCTCAATAAAATTGTGGGTATTTCCTAACATAGCTATTTGTACACATTTTATATTTTACAAATGCTATTCATTCTTCTATGAACAAATAGCGAGGTGGATTGCGGAAACAGATAGATTTCATATTAGAGGAGACAGGCCCTAAAGAGCACAAATGGCTAGATGTTGAGGTTGATACCTGGCCGGTTAGGGAGATTTTCCGCGGTACATTATTACAAACAGATAGGTACGTCAGAAATAATGGCATGTCATATAAGTTGAATTTTATGTGTCTTTTCCTTTTTGATCTAATGTGAGCCTTAACCTCTATTAATGTTGTATGTAGTTTTTCATGCGGTTTATTCTTAATAAACTTTATGGAGTATTGGACTGGGAACGATTTGTCAGACGAATTCAATCAGGTAAACTATGTGTCTTACCACAAGTTATGAGTGTGCACTAGCTATGGGTTTTTAATTAATAATTAATTAGGTTCATACTATCGTGTAGAATGATATGAAAGAATTTAGATCGAAGCTTGCGGCGATCTTGCTATCGTCAGAGTTAAACAAACGAAAGGGTGCTCCATATCTTGATAGGGATGAAAATATTGGAAGCCCAAGCGACTGTGCCATAATAGAGAATCCAAAGATAACTGATCAAGTGTCCACGAAAAAGAGAAAACATTATGAGGAGGCCGAATGCTTAGTGGTTCAAACGGGCATCCCTCAACACATATAAACTCATAATAAATCCCCACAAGTCCATGTCAACCAAGACCCTGATGAGTTTTGAGCATTTGAGGCCATGAAAGACATGCCAATAAACAAGGAAGAGATGACTGAGTTACTGTGTGATTATGTCATGGCAATTCAGGATGAAGCGATGTTGAAGTAAGCTACATGCTTATTTTAATTACTTTATTTACTAATAATAGTGTGCTATCTTATATGACGAAAACCATCATCTGTGTCTAATGCTTTGCAGGAAGCCTTGGGTTAAAGGTTTTCATCCCTCCATGATTGCCTTAAGTGTCAAGGACCTACAAGAGTTGTTAATGAACAATCGAGATATCTCTGAGAACTGTTTCAACTTAGGTGTCCGTTTTCAGGCAGCTCGAGAGTACAATATAATGAAAAAATACAATAGTATTACGAAGCATCACATGGACCTAAGATTCTGTGTAAGCATATTTTTAAAATTCTTATCATGCTATATTATATTGTCTTATTTGTTGTTCTCATAATTGTATAAAGTAGGCCAAATTATACTAATCCTGACTCTCGATATCCTTCTCTTCCAGAAAATGTGTGCTTTAACAAAAATGCCAGAATACCGTAAAAATACACTAAGAAAGAAATGGCGGCTGCGATTGGTGTATGTGAGGATATGAAATATAGCTTAGCACAATGCAGATACGTAAGTCACTTGCTTCTACTTTTATTACTTGTTTGAAGTTTCTTTTGCCATGTCTGCAAGTTCGAAAGTATATGCTTTATGTTTTCGATCAGAAGGAGAAGATGCTTATCATGATTGATCCTAGACTAATTAAAGACTGGTGTAAAGACACACCAACGCTGATATATGCCAGATACACTCTTGGATTTACCTTGCAGTACACCGTATACGGACGCAATGAATATACATATTTCTGGATGAAATGAGGATGTCTTCAAATGAAAATTCAAACCGGAAAAAAACATTGCATAAGACATAGATGGGTAAGTAACGCAGAGTCACTATAGCTTGCAATAATAATACCTATGATTTAACTATTTCTATATATCGCTGATCATGAATCTTGACACAGACACTTAAGTGGATATCTTATTCTACAGTATATGTCTACGTGGAATAGACCAAAAGCCACACATATTTATAAGGTGAGTATAACACTTTATTTTAAGTTTTTGTGGAAGATTTTTTAAGAGACGCAGTATAAACCATGCGACAGACACTAATATTGGCATATATACTCGAGCCTGTGTACAAGATGGTACGGAGATGCGACGGAACTTATTCGTGGATTTATTGGCGCACGAAAGAAATAGATATCGGAGATTTCTTCCTGCCGATATAAAACATTATCTTAGGCGCATCACGGAAAGGTCTATAAAATAGAGTTTGTAAGCCTGTGACGCCGCGCTTTCCGTGACTGTTAATTTCGCAAACTTTGCTTTTTAGATTAACTGTAACTTTAACATTGATATTTAATTTTTACAGTATTATTATCTTATCGTGCGATCCGTGTGTTTTTAGTACAAAATGTTATCTATTCGGTTGGTACGTACGGACACGCTACTGATTAATCCGATGACCGTGACTTATGAAGCTTCCTCGCTCCCGAGTGGAGACGCACACTCGTCCCGTCCACGTCGGATTGTGCCTCCTTGTGATGTTTTTTTTTTCCCGCCGCCTCCGCCTCCGCCAAGTTTCTACCTTTTTTTCTCCTCCATCGGAAAGGGACGGGGAGGGCTTCCAGCGGCCGGCGCTATATATTCGGACACAAATGTCCCCTCGCTCCCACACATAGCCCCAGCCAGCAAGCTACTACAGTACTCATCACCTGCAGGAGCGAATGGTGACGCTCATGAGCCATCAGTCTGCTAGGCGGGAGCGGCAGGGCGACACCGACGCCGACGGCGCCTCCGCGACCAGCTGGTTCCCCGCGGGCGCGGCACTGGGGGTTGCAGGCCTCGCCACCGCTTCCACGGCCATCACCACCTGCATGGCCATTTCGTCCCAGCCGTCCGACCCGCCGGCGGCGGTGGACGACTCCAGCCGCTGCTACCTCCTCGCGCTCTCGGGGCTCTTCTACGCGGGGATCGCCGAGCTCGGCGCCGCCGTCTGGGTGATGGCCGAACCCCGCGGGCGCGGCGCTGCCGGGAGGAAGCTCGTGTACGCGTCCCTCGTCCCGCT
Source organism: Miscanthus lutarioriparius (assembly GCA_904845875.1). NCBI lineage: Eukaryota > Viridiplantae > Streptophyta > Magnoliopsida > Poales > Poaceae > Miscanthus > Miscanthus lutarioriparius. The sequence continues at coordinate 103,274,781 of CAJGYO010000005.1, forward strand.
GACGGCCGCCGTCGGCCTAGCCGTGGCCACGCTCTTCAGCTGGTGACGTGCGTATACGTAGTACGACGTTCGGTCGTCGTCGTCTCGGTTGCATGCGTTGCGTTGTCCAGCTAATAATAAGTGGATGAGGCCGTGCTTATATATATTCTCCATGCTGGGAGGTGATGATCACGCACGTGTCGCTTTGTTCCACTTCCATTCAAGGGTCGTGCGTGCGTGTGTACGGTTGCGTCCAGGTCTAGTGATCAAGTCGTCGTCGAGTCGAGTTTATTTAATTAATTATTACTCAGTCTCATATATATTACCGTATGTAAGGATGAAAACGGTCGAACTCGGTCGAAAAACTCAACCATTTTTTACTTTTACATTTGAAATACGAAAGCGAAAGCAAAAGCGGACAAGCCGGACACGAAAACGAACACGAACTTACGGAATATCTAGAATTTCGGAAACGAACCAATTCGAGCGGAATTATGTCGAACACGGTCGGTATGCGAAAATTCAATACGAAATACCGACCCACAGTGCATAACATTAAACAAGTGCACGACCAAATACATAACAAGTTCACAACTAACAAGTTCATGATCTAGTTCAAGTGCATAGCATTAAACAAGTGCACGACCAAATACATAATAAGAGAGATGAGGCTGGACGCCGTCTATAAAAGAGGGCAGCCAGCCACCAGTAGAAAGAACGCAGCTGCGTGATGAGCAGCCTGTAATTGGGCTGTATGACCTGTGCAATTAGCCAAATTCGGTTTAAACTGAATTTTGAATTCGAAATATTTCAAATTAAAAGTAGAAAAGTAGAAAACGGTCGAAAAATGTGTAAACCATTTTCTACTTTTATATTTGAAATACGAAACATCTCACATGCGAAAGTGAAAACGGTAAAGTCGGACAAGAAAATGCGGATTCGATCGGATTAAATATAGAAAAGAGATGCGGTTCAGTTCGGGATATTTCCGTTCCGTTTTCATCCTTAACCGTATGTGCCCAAGTGTTTCCTGTACTACTACTGAAAATATGATCCTGCATATATTCTTTCAAGTTTCAATTCTACCGTACCGTACCTTTCGGTGAAGAGACGATCCACGTATTCTACAACTAATTTTAGATCTCCAAGGGACTCCATCTTTGTAGTTTCATTCCGAAACTGTTTACAAATTTGGATATCAAAATCAAAGAATTTAAAATGAATCTTTAATGCTTGAAATGACTTTAAACATAAAAAAAATTGTTTGTAGATCTCGCCGACCACTGCAACTTTGGTATTGACTATGTCAAGATCAAAAGGTCGTTTGAAAAATCTAAAATTTAAATATCAAAACCTAATAACTTAAATACGTATTTAGGGTTCTAAACAACTTCAAATAAAAAAATTGTCAACTACAAAGTTCTAGATCACATTGAGAGCTACAGCTGGTCAATTCCATGTCAGTATTTAAGATCATTCGAATATTCTAAATTTTGAATTTCAAAATCTAAGAACTTAGAATAATTTTTTTATGCAAAAGTTACCAAATTTGTTGGTGATAACTATTTATAGAGGCGGACATCGGAATACGTCCGCTTTTGTCAATAAATTTACTGGCCCACGAAGCAAAAGCCACAGAGGCCTGATTTGTTTTGTTTTCTTTTCCACAAAGAAAAAAACGCAAGTCTCTGTTGGGCCCGAAGGCTGGAGGTGACTGGGCCGAGCCACCACATCGGACGCCTCTTGTGCATGCGGTGGGCCAAGTCCACTAGCTAACGATATGGTTAGCTAGGAGTAGATGCTTAGCGCGACGCGGGAAATGCCAGAGAGCCGGCCATGGCAAGACCACGTCGTATTACACGCTGACCCAATCGATGATATCTGGGGAACTGAGAATCGGCGATAAGCTAGGTGCACGTACGTTCCACGCCACAAAGCAGCCAGAAATGTGCTCCCCGGTCGCGCACAGTGGCTAAGATCCCAATTAATTAAGTTGTATGCAAAGAGGGGAACGTTGCATACATACCACTGGCCACGGCTGCTGAGACGATCCCAACCAGGCTGTATGCAAACAAGGATACAGACAGACAGACAATTAGATAGATGCACGTACATGACGCGGCATCTCGTCCAGTGCCGTATTTGTTTTTCTATATTACTGTCTTCACAGTTGAAAACAATTCAGGGAGGTTGCCCGTTGCCATCGTTCACCGTTGTTGTCTCCGAGCTTTGCCTGTGCTCCCCCGTCGCCGTCGGTACTCTCCAAGTCTCCTCGACCCCAGCCGGCGGCGTTGAGCTTTTTCAAAATGCTATACAACACATATGTGTTTTAGCATCAAAAAACACATGGATTTTTGGTATCTATGACGTCTAGGGCCCACGTGTAAATGCAGCGGTGGGGCGCCGGGCGTTAAAAAAAACAAAACAGCACGCTCGTTGCTTTCCCCTTCCTCCCCACTCAACCGCGTTTGTTTTGTCGCCTTTGAGGCGGAGGTGAAAGCGAGCGGCGATGCCGGTGAGGCATCGATTTGGGGCGGCACTAATGACCTCCTCCCCGTCGACGTGGAGGCAGAAGCCTCGTCGATGCTGGTGCAGCCCCCGTCGACATGGAGGTGAAGGTCCGTCGTCGCCGGCGCGGGCTCGATTTGGGGCAGATTCATCGGCTCGGCCTCGATTCGAGGCGGAAGCGGAGGAGGATTCGAGCGGGCTGAGGGCCGAGCAGCGAGGGGCCCCGACGAGTCCACCGCCCGTCGAGATCCGGCGTCGTCGAGGCTGGCCGAGCAGTCCTTGTGAGTCCCGCCATGGTCTCTAGAGCGCAGCGGCGGCAGCGGATCCGGCTCCATGTAGGCCTCTCCTCTGTGATTTGTCTTTTTATAGAAAAAAATTATTTCTTGTGATCTGTGATATGTGGATCTGTGATTTGTGATTGTCTGGAGGTAGAAGAAGGCTAGAGGTAAAAGAAGAGTGGAAGCTGTTGGATCTTAATCCTATGGTGAAAAAAATTTATGTGTTGAAACTCCATAAAACACATGGTTGTATAATAGACAGACTCTTTCAGTTTGGAAGTAAATAGAACGCGGACAAGCATAATAACCTTGTGACTTGTGAGCCATAAGCCATTACGATCGAGATGGCACCGGGCATAGGGGGGCTGGGCACCTGGAGGGAAGAGGAACAGGACGTTTGACGTTTCCTGCTAGCCTATAGTTTATTATACTACTACCTATCACGTGTCTGAGGTATTTTCCTTTTTCCCTTGTCTCTCCGGGAAAAGGAAAGATCTGTTCACCTATCACGTCGTTCTATGCTAAATGTACACGGCTTGTTATTTTTAAATTTATACTTATACCACCGAACCAGACGACGGAAGATTAAAACCTTCAGTTGAAGGGTCGATAAAGTCCAAGTCCACTGCTATAGCTTTTCTACAGTAGAAGCGACTGGGATGCCTCTATATAGATGGCTATCCCAGCCACCTCTAGCAATTGGATTTTATAGAGACGCTAGGAATAACAACTATCTCTACAAATTTATTTTCAGAGACAGTTGGGCTCTAGAGCCGCATTTACTTTTACAAAGACGACTGGTTTGCCACTAGGGATGAAAACGGTATGAATATTTTCCGACCGTATTTGAGATCGAATTCGTTTATAGAGGTTTAGATCTGTCCGTATCCGTGTCCGGATATTCAACATCCGATACCGTATCTGTATCCGAATACTTAAATTGCATATTTGTGATATCGATACCCAATAGTATCATATCCGACATAGTTGATATTATCCGTATTCGAATCCGAATCTGAACAGAAATATGAAAACAAATATAATATCGCTGATATCCGTCCGTATCCGATCCGTTTTCATCCCTATTTGCCTATTGTTCAGTTCCGACATAACATATTTATTCGTTCGAGACATCCGGCACCATTCCAGAATCATACACCATTCCATACATACACACAAATAAAAATATACACCATTCCATAGACATATACATAGACCATCAGTTAAATGGTTCATAGATGGCATGATAGTTGACATCTACAAGTTCCGGATAAATAATTAATAATGGATGGCATGATAAGTTTCACACGTGACTGTATTACAAGTTCCAAGTTTTCAGCCATGTATAGTGGCTTGGAGGCACACTACCAAGTTTCCGGATAAAAAGCAAGTTGTAGATGCAAATGCAAGCGCATAAACGAAAACGTCGGGAGCAGAAAGAGAGAGAGAGAAGAAAAGAAGCAGAAACCAGAGCAAATGCAAAAACAAAGTAAGATGCTCAAGAGAGGCGTGTTGGGCCATTTGTTTGACCATGGCCGGTGTGCCTCTAGGCCTCTCGGCCCACATGCGACGGCACAAATAATGGAAGGGAAGAAGTCTAATTTACCTCATTCAATCATCTCGATCGTTTCTGCTAAAAAAAACCATCCTGATCGTTTGATTTTCTTCTCTTATCTACAAATAAAACTAGTTTTTCTTAACTCCCTTAACTTTTGAAAACCGTTCACTTTTGTACTCTAGCGGTTTTGATGATGATTTTGCTCAGCTAAATCGGACTACAAATATTTTTATAAAAAAATTCTAAAAATTACTAAAAAATCAAAAATTTATTCAAATAAATTTTTGCATGGAAAGATAATGCAATTAAAAATCCTAAAACTTTGTTTAATCTTGAAAACTCATAGAAAATTCATTTTAACTTGAAAATTATGAAACCTGCTTAAGATTTTTTTTTTAAATCATGCACTATGTTACGTTGCCTTGCTTGAAATTGTCTGAATTTTGATGGATTCATTTTGGTGCTTATTTTCTAGTAGAAGCTCTCGTATCTATTATAATTAGTTGACATTGATCATCCGAACTACAAAGCATCACTGTGAAGCATCATCACGACCGTAGTGGGCACTGGTTCCCTAACCTAGATAAATTTTCTAAGTATCTTTGCTAGTCTACGTTGCTACATGCACCCCAACGCACATATGCATGCATGTATCTTGATGGATTCATGGCGCTAACCTCTAGCTATGTCCGCGCCACATCGCCAGCCACGCCAATTTGACCTCAAACCTTGGCGCCATGGCCTATGACGCCGAGACGTGTTACCTTGGCACCGTAGGCCACGGCGCCGAGCTTAAGGTCCAAAGATGGGTTTTTGACGTCCAGTAAATGTGATTTTTAATAGAAAAAGGGCTAGATTGAAAAAAACAAATCGGTTGCTAATACCACTATCACCTGACAAATTGATGGGAGTTCGTTCATCCATGCGTCCTTGTAAAAAAAATGGTTTCCATGCAGTGCGGGGTCAAGCACGTGGCCTGCTGCAGTTGCCATGGCCGGCCCGGCTCCCCACCGACCGATACACGCCTTCGTCTCCAACGTCGTGGTGCCATGCCTGCGTGAACGGGGCTACGGTGCACGACCCACGGCCCACGGGAAAGCGATCGTGCATGCTCTGCACTCCTGGTCCTGGACCGTGGACAAGATGTCGCTCAAGAATCAAGATGTTCTGTCTGTGAATGATGGACAATGGTATGCACAATTGTCGTTGAATGTAGTGACATTGATGGGATGAGAGACCAGAAAAATGCACTTGGGTCATGTTTAGTTCCTCCTAAACTCCTGAAAAGTACACTATACAAAAAAAAGGTTTCTTGTCACATCAAATTTGCGATACATGCATGAAGTACTAAATGTAGACGAAATCAAAAACTAATTGCACAATTTGATTGTACTTTGCGAGACGAATCTTTTGAGCCTAATTAGTCAATGTTTGACAATAATTCAGTGAGGAATCTTGCACTGTGCAAACTTTGCACCTCCCAAATTTGGCCAACTAAACAAGGGCTTGCTTCATTTGTTATATAGGGGCAAAAAAAGTCTTTTCCAGTCTCACTCGACAGCAAATGTGGCTAACCTATGACAACGGTGGCACGTAAGGAAAGGAAGATTAAGACTAATGGTAACAATCAAGGGAAGCTATACTTACATACTTTGGAATGGCATACAGGAGATCCGGAGACGTATAAATTTTGATGGCAGACAAGAATTTGGAATGCAGGATAGTATTGAAACATTGATCTTTCATTGACATGGTTTAAATTAATAATCAAGAAAGAATCTAGACGTTTGGGTAGGATTTTCGTTTACTGACTGATTAATTTTTTATAACGTACTTTTTTTCTTTACAAAATAAGCCAGCAAACATGGATGTTTTTCTAAAAGTTTTCGTAGACCTCTTTTCGATGAATTTTTTTTTTATGTAATTTTAAATGTGAATCAAGTCTCCGTGTCTTATTGGTAAAACTGAATACTTGAAATTCAACAGAACCTCTGTTTTCTTGTTTTTCTTATTTAACAATAAATCAACAGTTTTTTTTTCTAATCTAGAATCCAAGTTTAATCGAAACAAACACACCAGTAAACTCTTTTTTTTAATCACTGGTACTTATACTGTACTAGGAACGAATGAATGGCTGAGGTTCCCACACGCTGACGCAAGAAATGCTAAGTTGGATCCGGCCAAGGTTCAGAACTTGCACCTGTGTCTATGGGCAAACAGAGACAGCTGGACTGATCCCCTGTAGCATATACAGTAGTAGTATTTTATTATCTACTAGCAAAATATGATCGTACGTTACGTTGCAACGGGGTTGTAACGGGGCATACAGCTTGTATCGCTTGATAATTTATTGCGCTCCATCTCTTGATGCGTGCGGTCATCCGCTTGTCGCCACGTCCATTTATTTAATTTTAATTTAAAGTGTAAAAGATGTATTTTTTTAAAAATGAGAAACTACAATGAAACCCACATTGGAAAGTAGATTTTCACAATTTATTTTAAATGCTAGCAGTAATCTAGGGCACCAGCAATATCTATCTTGAGCATTGTACCGATAAAGGATCGTTATTGTTTGAAGCTCATGTGAAAATAAACAAAACAGCAACACCTTATATTATTAGAAAAAGCGCAGCAATGTTCCTTTCTCCACTTGCGCGTTTGATAGAGCTTTAGCCAAAACAACTCAAGCTGTAGATAAATCAGCTTTCTCTGGCATGATCTTTACGGGTTAACAAAAACATTTGGTAAAACATTTTCTTCGAGTGGTTAAAAGTACGATATTTCCCTTTTTTATTTTATTTTCTTGTCTTGTCTTTTTTTTATTTTCTCTTTATTATTGTTTTTTCTCTCTTAACCTTATCAGAGCATCTCTAGCAGGCTACCTAAACCCACTACCTATCCTATATTTGGGTGGTGGAGGCCAAAAAACTCACTCCAGCAGACTACCTACTTGACTACCTACTTTTGTTGGCCCAACGAATTCTCCCCTCCACTACCCACTTCTGTTGGGCCAACAACCTGGCTACCTATTTTTTTCACGCACGCGCTCGCCCTCCCGCGACGGCACGCAGCTCCTTCCCCGCCGCTGCTCCCTCCCCGGCACCTGTGCCTGGTGGTCGGATGCAGGCCTTCCTCCCCGACGCCGGTGCCCCGCTCTCTCTCGGCAAGGGCACGGCCAGGCAGATCTCCTCGGCGTGGCGGGCAACCACGGCAAGGGCGCGGCGTGCCTCTCGGACTCCCGGCGCGGCGGGCAACCATGGCGAGCGCGAGCAGATCCTCCCGGCGCGGCGAGCTGGAGGGACGCTCCGGTCTTCCTCCTCTATGCCCCTGCTCCCCACCGGCGCCTGAGCCGTCCGCGAGAAGACCACCTCTGGCCACCAGCCTGCCCCTGACCTGCGCCCAGCGCACCTCCGGCATGGCCGAGCCGTAGTGCTCCCCACCGGCCTGCCCCCAGCGCTCCTCCGGCCACCTCCGGCTGCATCTACGGCGAGAACATGAGTGAGGATGACATATAGGACCCACGTGTCATTCTCTACTAAGATTACTTTTGATAGCCCGTTTTAGGTACTACTGTTGGAGTTGAGAGCAAAATATAGGTAGTATGAAAAGAGGTGGCTACCCAAGTAAAAAAAATAGATAACCTGTTTTAGGTAGTATTGCTGGAGATGCTCTCACCGCACACTGGCGCGCGATGGCCGGCGGCGGCGCGAGTGCCAGAGCGAGCAGGGAGCTACGGTGGTGAGAGCCTCGGCCAAGTCATCAAGGCAGGCAGCACCGACTCTAAGGTCGACGAGGCAAGCAGCGCCGATTCGGTCGGGGAGGGCCGGATCTACATGCGCGGGCATGGAATCGAGAAGGCTGGTTTGCATATTTACATGCATCGTTGTACTGATTTGTGTTAGGCTTCGGATTGAGAAATATTTTTGGGAATTTCAATCTTAGGTTTACAATTGCTCGATTCCTCTTCTTTTTATGTGCTGCACATGATCCTTTTCTTATTGGGTGTTTGGATCGAGCACGAGCGATGGCACCAACTTCTCTTGTACTTCGTTGTCGTCTCTTTTAAGATTCAATTCGATAGTGTTTTTTCTGTTGGGATTGAAACTCCAAGTCATGCACGATTGGACACCTGCGGCAAACTCCATGCTGGTGGAAACCGAATCGATGAGATGAGTTAGCAAAAGTAGTTAGGGAAAAGCTGAAATGTTACATTTTTTATTAATAGGTATATATTTGAATTTGAATTATGAATCTTATTCCTATTCTTATTCAGGCTTAAAGAGATCTATTTGTCATAACTATCAGGTCATATAAGTCTAGACGAAATAAACTCTCGACTATCCGTTGCTAGGGAAGGTGGACGAAAAAATTGGATGAACAAAAAAAAAAGATGGTAAATTTTTTTGCCTATTCGTTATTAGGTAATAGATTCTATCAGCAACTTACCGGCCTCAAGCGTCAAGGATCTCGATCGCGGACGTCCTTTCCTTTAGAGATGGTCGACCGCGTCCTTATCCGCGCGGCTTTGCACCGCCATGGCGCGCGAGATATTTGCGCTGGCCATGCGGACGTGGACGGCGACGACGACGACGACTCCGGCGGCCTGCTGCCCGTCGTAGCCGTGGGCGCGAGTGGGTCGTGGAGACAGACGCCTGCTGCGTGGTTCTCGCGCAACTGCCGTGTGGACAGCCGCGGGAACCACGCGCGGGTGGGGCCGCGGGGGCATGTCGCACACCTGCCCCGGCCCCGTCCACCTCAGCGCCTCAGCCAGCCAGCCGCCTCCGCGCCGCGTTTTCCGAATCTGGAAATTTACCACGAGACCGGGCGTGCGCGTGCCACAAACATACGAGTAGTACATCCCCCTTGGTGATTGGTGAATGACCCCCCGTCCGCCCGCCGTCACCGACCGCCGGGCCCCATCCCGACCTCCCCGTCCCCAACTCCCTCGCGCAGCGCAGGCTGCAGGCGCAGCAGCCTCCAGCAACCGCTCGCTCCCCCGCTCCTACCTTCGTTCCCCAGCTCCTCCTAGCGCGCGTGAAGAGAAGGGAGGTCGGCAGCCGGCTACACTGGCGGCTCGGGTTGGAGCGGGCGGGAAGGCGATGGCGCGTCGTCGCGGCCGCGTGGAGATGCGGCGGATCGAGGACCGGGTGAGCCGGCAGGTGCGCTTCTCCAAGCGCCGCTCGGGGCTCTTCAAGAAGGCCTTCGAGCTCTCCCTCCTCTGCGACGCCGAGGTCGCGCTCCTCGTCTTCTCCCCCGCCGGCAAGCTCTACGAGTACGCCTCCGCCAGGTGATTAATTTCAATTCCCCCTCGCTCCCCTTATTGTTGCTCGCTCATCCGATTAGTAAAGCTACTATAAGCAAGGGCGGCCGGGACTATGGATCGACTGGAGCAGTTCGTCGGCCTCGATCCCGTTGTCCCGCGGCGAGCCGCCGCCTCGCCATCCAGACTGTCCCCGGAGTGGCACCACCTTGCATCATGTGAGCATGACCCCTGTCCCTCTGCGTTCGTCCACCTGTTCCGGATCTTGCCTTAGACCTGCTACAGCTCCGGCCTCCGGGCTCCGGCCGGGTGTGCTGTGCTCTGCTCTGCCTTAGGCCAACAGAAGCGCGCCCCTGTCTCCTCTCGCCATGCGCACGTGCTTTGCGTGCGGTGCGGATGGAACTGGGCTCGCTTCGCTTGAGACTTCCAGAGAGGGCGCGCGCGCCCGTGAGCCGTTGACATCCGACTTACTACTTATTTATTTATTACTGATTGCTGATGTTCGGAGAGAGAGGAATTTCAGTTCCGCCGCCGTCACTATGCAAATTCCTTAAATGGAAAGTACGGAAAGTTGGATGGGGATCAAGATTTGTCTTGCCTTTACCCTGAGTGCCCTTCCTACTCCCAGATGCTAATCCAATCCATCCAAGCCCTGTTCGATTGAACTTATCAGTCTGCCTTATATAGATAGTGTTTTTCTCACACAACAAATCAGTGAATAGTACTTTTCTTTATTTAAGGCATCATAGTACTACTGTTCAAAGCAAATTGTGTCATATATACTACTTCCAATATTTTAAGTAAAGTATATCTTTTCTATTGAAAGCATTTTATTTAAGATATTAGTACTAGCACAGTGTCTGTGCGTTGCAACGGAAACCTAATACATATTGGAATCAGACTCCATATCATCGGTAGTTACGAGTTGTTCTAACTTGTATGAGCGCGGATCATGAGTCCGAATCATATACGAGATACAGAGGGCGTAACCCAATATGTATTAAAATCAAATTCTATATCTACAGGCTTTGGAATCTATTTGATTTAGTTGAATGAGTCTGGACCAGCCTTATCCAACAAATATAGATAACTCGTTAGAGCAGGGCCCCTACTTATGTCCTTAACATCAAATTCGAGGGCTAGAGCCGCTCCAACAGAGCCCTTACTAGGTTCTACAAATGAGAGGCCCCTCAAATTTCCCATCGGCCTTCATTCCTAGGTATCCTGCTTCTGGCCCTCAAATGACGGTTTCGGTCGTTTCCCTTCCCGTGTGCTAGCAGAATAGCGCCTGCCCATCCGCCTCCTTTGTCGTGCCCGACGAGGCCTCCTCCAACGCAGCTCCACCGATAAGGCCTCCCTTTGCAGTGCGGGTAGGCGTGTCTCCCTTCCCCTAGTGGCACAAATCTCCAACGGTTGGCTCCCTCCATGGCAACCTCTCTCACCGGAAACATCCTACCTCGGGCGCGACTCCCTGCGTGGCTCCCTTAGCGAGGCCCGCCCCTTGACTTTTCTCTCGGCGAGCCCCTTCCCATCTCGAATCCTCTCCCCTAGCGAGCCTCCTCCTGGCCCTGACTTCTCTCCCTTGCAAGCCCCTTTCGGGCCTTCCACCTGACCCGACTCATGTCAACAGTGAGCCATTCCACCCGCCTTCCCCTCACCGTGGCGTGCTCCTCCCGTTTCTGGCTCTCTTGGGTCCTCTACAGTTCAATCGGTTAGAACTATGGTGGATGATGAGTGGGTCCCATATAGCAATGTCTACTGAAATGGATTTAAAGATCGTGACTTGAGAGCTTCTGTTGAAGTAGATGTAAAAACATGTCTCTAAAAATAAAGGGACCTCTCGAATCAAAGTAGAGGCCCTAATTTGAGGGCTTCTGCTGTAGATGTTCTTATCATTGGCATACCTGATCCTTGACGGCGCAACAAGTTGTACAAAACCTATTACATCGCATGGGTATGTTTGCTAATAAAATATTAAAGTTATTAGTAGGGACATGAATAATAGTTGCCCTCTTACACAAGTTGCATGACAAATTTGCCTCTATTGGAAAGTTCTATTATGCAACAATAGAACTTTCATTTCTTTCTTTAGAGCACCATAAGGCTAATTATAGTACTACATAATATTGTATCATACAAAATGTATTTTTTTCATCTTTTAAAAAGATGTATTAGGAATGGAGAAAGTTCTTTCAGGTATATATTTGCACAATCAATTTCTAGTACGATACATAAATAAACATACTCCCACCTTCAAGGTATATTTTGACAGGTAATTTCTTGTACAAAATATAAATAAATGTACTCCATTTGTCCTAAAATATAAGATATTGGGTATTAAAGTGTCGCAAAAGATTTTAGTGTATTAACTCATCAAGCCATTAGGTCTTGTTTGGGTACCCCAGCAATTAGTAATAATCAGATTATATAATCAAATTTTGATCCAAATAAGATTGATTATATAGTAGATTATTATAATCAAAATTCTTGATTGCCATAATCCCATAATTCAGGTTATAGGGGATTATAGGTGTTGAAAATCCAACTTATCTCCAACCAATTGTCCAACTTGTCAAACTATAAAAGATAAGATAGGAATTTCTCGCATTTACCGACCACAATCAATCATCATAATCCACAGTCCCCAAAACTCTGATTATTATAATCCATAACCGTGACTATAATAATCCTATACATAATCTAGATTATAATGATCTAGCTATGATCCAAACAGACCCTTAATTTTACATCTGTACTTACTATTAATGTCTATTGTCTATCTAACCACCAAACTTGAAAAAGGGTAAGCATATTATGTCTCCACGGTTAATGGAGGGTTACATGGCATCGTCAGCTGAAAGACCGGGATTATGTTTTTCAACCAAGAAAAACTCAGGTGTAGGACTTCATGACAATGCTTCAATGAGGAACATGACGCAAAAAACATCACCATTGCTGGATCGATAGAGAATCCAAGCAAGACATTCACCCGGAAACACTGCCCAGCCCAACCCCCAAATCATGTGGCCCTGCCATTGCGCACCAAACAAGCCCTCACCATGCAAGTCTAGCCAATGAAATAATGTACGTAGCATGCCACCGTTAGTGGGAAGATGTTACTACAACGACTAAGCCACAGGCGTGCGTGACCTTACAATATGACACTAGTTTCCACCAGCCTCTACTACCAGACCAAATAGTTTACCATGCATGGCGACACCAATCTGCTACACAAGGCAGCAGCCGCCTCCACCACTACCGCCGCACCAAACCAAACAAAGAGCTTGCAACCACCACTATTGAAAATCCAAGGCAGCCAGCCATGAAGATCTGCCTTCAACTGGTTCTGCAAAAACAAGTCACAGACGTGCAACCATCCGACGCTAGTCCACAAGGACCGTAGCCAACCAAGTCATCGCCAAGTCCTTGTAGATCTCTAAACAAGAGATCAATAGCCATGTTGTTCACTTGTCGAAGAGGCTGTCATGTCCGCTGCACCACAACACCCACCCACGCATGCGCAACCACCCATGCTACCCCCACACGGGCCGCGCCAACGCTAGTGAGCTAGCAGCCACACCGCCCCCAAGAACCAGCCTAAAGTCGTCGAGTGGTGACCAGACCTAACCACCCCTCCTCCAGCCAACCTTCCGCTGCTTCACCATAGAGAAGGTGGACTAGCCGATGTCATGCTTACCAGTGGAGGACCACAGAGGTCGCCTCCCTGGTGCCGAGCTCTAGCAGTGGGCCGATGGCGCCACCCCGTAGCACGGTGATGAAGGCGGCCTCAAAAAGGTGCCAGCCACCATGTCGTGGACTGGGTTGATGGCTTGCCCCCTTCCTCGCTGCCTGCCTCGTATAACAACTACTAGAGCCATGCGTCATTGTCCAACGAAGGCAGCCCAACCAGCACCGAGCTTGCAAAGATCTGTCCATAGGAACGCTGGATTCGGTCACCACGTCGTCGGATCTTGCTACCGGGCCGCCAGATTTGTCACTAGACAGGGTTAGAAAGAGTCCTTGAATGCTATTCTTATCTCTCCTATTCGGTATGCTATAATCAAAAGGATTTATGTTATGTTTTATGTTATTGTATATGATCTCAAACCAGGAAACTATATAGCATTTTTATTCTACAGGCCATAGTAGTGCTCGCAATAATTGTAGTGGGTCTAAATTCCATAGCTACAAAGGTAGCATTAAAAAATTAGCATATTAGAACTTGACAAGTCGCTATAGTGACTATTTTTAAATTTTTGTTCATCTAACTCTTTTTTTAATTTGAAAGTTATACTTTAAGGTTTAAATTTTAATTGGGTAGGCTATTTGTTATGGTGGGAGATACGTATGTTTTGTGTAGCTTTATGGTTTTAAATATCACTAAACTTAGCTCATGCTATATTGCCGGTTACGTGCTACCATACACTTGACAACAATTTGCTACTAACCCTCACCTATTATTTACTACCTTGTCACAAAACATTGTTAATTATTATATATTTATGATTCACAATTATATAAATTTATGATATATCTGATTGTATGTCTAATTTAATTGTGATTTATATGTATTTTTTGTCTGTTATATTGGGTTGAAAAACAACCATAGACATTCTACTTGCACAGCGTCCCACCGTGCTCTATGACCTCCACATTCTATGACCTACATGAAACTAGGCAAAGGCGCAGCGCTTCACTTATTCATTCAAACACAAGAATTTGGTGCAGCGAAAGGATTATAGAAGAAAACTACAAGATGTGATGGCGATGATGCTGATGATACCGAAGCTGTGTAGTTGTTATGAGTAAATATAGACATGCATTTTCTTGCTTATTTGAAATGTTGTATTTTAAACCTATTGTTTTTGAACTTGTTTACCCTTATTTATAGTTTATATTTGAGAGAACTACATACAAATATAATTTTATATTTTGACATAAAAGAATAGTATTATATTTAGTTACTATACACACACTTATAAAATGGGTAGCGACATCTTTTGGTGACTAAAGTTAATTCTCACAACTAAATACAAAATACCTAAAATATTTGTTGAGACTTTAGCATAGGAAAGAGAAAACCTACAATAGTGTAACCAATATAGGAAAAAATGACATGAACATATAACAATAGAAAAAAATATGCCATACTAATAAGACAAATAAAAATAAGAACCACCATGGCAAAATTGACAAATAGTTGAGTATTTGTATAATTATATAATTGTTATATTCAAAAGAGATAATACTATGTTAGTTACGTTGAGCAAACATTCTCATACATATTGCTATATTACCTCGGTTGAAGATAAAAAGCATAAGCTCACATTCTTTGTCACAATGTATTACAAGTTTCTATTGTACAAAACATTATGGTTTAAACAGTTCTATTTTTATACCATCAAAACTGATGATATAATATACCACAAAAAATGTCATAGTAAATTCACAAAATCATGTCACTTTCGCATACATTTATGCTTCTTAATGACAAAAGACAATAAACATTTGAAAAAGTGTTTAGACGTCGTTTCCAATCTTTAGATTTTTTTTGAAAAAAATGGTTTAGATAATTCATTGTCTTCAATACTTAGCAACATTATTTAATAGTAGCAAAGAAGTTTCTCCTTATTGAATAATAGGTTGTTTTTCGATTTGGTAACACCATCGTATCTTCTTTTAAGATCATTCACATCATCCTAAACGACAATAGGATTGGTATGCTATGGTAGTATCATAGGGCTATTTGACTTTGAATACAATCTTCATTAGCAATAATGGAATGTTGAAGGAAGATATGCTAATTGACAATAGTAGAATGCCCTATGAAACAAGAATAATATTAGTATGCCCACACTAGCCATGCATGTTAAGTTGTAACAACATATATAACGATAAACTGATTTTCCATTCCTTCTATGTGCATTGCTATTATGCTTGGAACCTATTTTTTCCTTAAATTGTGCTTGATAAATATGCGAATGAGAATGCTAACTTGAGTATGGTTGTTCTCACGTCGTATATTGAAGCAAGCAAAGTCAAAACCAACACTATAAGTGATTTCACATGACCTCGGCTAGCAAGCAGAGTCAAATCAACACATCAAGTGATTTCACATGATCTCACCTAATCACTATTTTTGACACTCTTCTTCCACCTTTTCCACTCTTTTCGCTCAAAACTGGTTTGTGTCTAGTCAACCTTAGTTTTCTATAGTTTGAATATAGTTGTCTTTGCTGATGCACTCAGATATGTTGACCACTTGCAAATTATACTCAAGAAAGCTACCTCTTCTATATATATACAATGTATGGACATGATGTATAAAAGCTCACTAGAGTCATTACTCTTATATTTCTTGACATTTTCTCCTTGAGCATATCTAGAAGGGCTCTTTTGTTGTCCTAAAAACCCATCACTGGGTGACTCTCAAGTTATGAACATGTACTCAACTTATTCCATATGTTTTGTGTCCTTTCATAGCTATCATTCTCAACTGTCTAGGATTAAGGGGCAACACCTAAGAAGAATTTTATATTTAGCTTTCAAGGAAAGGAAAGGAAAGGAGAGAAGACAAGAAAAGTTGGTTATCAACTTCACTTACATGCATAGCAATGGAAGAAAACCAAGTGGGTAGAGCCATGTGCATCAATTGGACTCTAGCACCCCAATATAAAACATGTCATGTAAACAAAAGGCTTGCGCATCCCATGTTCTCGTAGATTTCACAACATTTGAAGATGGAACTTTTTGTTGGGAGTTGGAAGTGTGTGGAAGAAAATTTACCAAGCTAAATCAAACTACTCGAACCATGGGGCAATTAACTCCCAATCCCAATATGTATAAAGAGTGCAAAAGCCTAACCAAACATTTAGTTAACAACTTCCTCCTCACAACCCACCCTACCCAACCTAAAACCTCTTGGATTTTCCACATGTGGCATATAGGTCTAGTCACTTTGAGCCTTTGACTCCTCTAGTACCTAATACCTAATACCTAATCATAACTTCAGAACCTAGACGGCTTAGATGGTTGTCTTGGTATGTAGTGGTCCAAACTCTAGAGTCAGTTTAGATGTTTTTCTTGGTATGTAGTGGTCCAAACTCTAGAGTCAGATACAAGGAACATCGCCTTACATTAATAAATATGATAGGGTATGTATGGTAGAGAAAAGTCTATTTTTCGGACGGCTAACTTTGATATCTAGATGACACCATATCGAGGACTCTCAAAGCTATAGATCATCTTGCATTGCAATCATTTCTTCTTCAAATGAATAGATTTGAAGCCCATCAATACCATGCTCTACTCATCTTTATCGCCCATTGGAGGTCCATGTTTTTTCCTTTAGAATCCTTGTCCCATAGAATATCTATTTTTATTGCCTTTTTGGTTTGATCCTAGAGCTTCATATAAATATGCAAAAAAATCAATGATCTACATGTAAATACACACCCTTTATCTTTGAAATTATGGTAATAAAATCACATAAGAGATTTCTCCATGTTGTGATTCAAGGGAGTAAAAGGCAAAAGAATATAAATAAGAAGTTCATAAACAGAAATTGTCTTAGTTCTTTACATTTACTTGTGTAATTGCTTGATACAAGGATTGCCGTGATTATGGACTTGCATATATGTCTAGTAGCTCCTATTCGATTCATCAAACTTTGAATAGTATCTATATTCCCTCTAGACTTTGGTCACATCATGTCATTTTAGGACAAACTTTGGTCAAACCTTAAAAGTACAAACATCAAATAACTTTTGAATCTATTAGTTTGGATAGATGATAAAGTGTCATAGTTGTATTCTAAGATAGTTATGAAATCTTGAAAATATATTCTAGATGATATTGGTGGTCCAATGTATGCATCAAAAACCGTGCAAAGTTAGATGTGACAAGTAGGTTGTATCATGGCTCAGTTCTGATGTTTTTATATGATCAAGAATATAGCATTGAGAACTCTTAAAACATCTAGAGAAACAGTGGTGCAAAACCTTTATGAGAACTAAATAGAGTAGAATAGTAGTATGGAATGTGATGGACCAGGGTATGAACTCAACTTTCTTGGCCTATCAAGTCAAATTCAAAACCATAAGGAAATGAGACATCATAATAATAAATTGTTTTCGACTGTAAGATTCAGGATGTAATTCATAATAATATACTCTTACCTCCAATAAAACTGGGTGCAGTTTTGTTCCACATGAGGTAAATATACATAAACTGATTTTCCAAGAGTACATTATGCAATGAGCTAATATCATACTCAACTTTTCTCCTTTTCAGCATAGAGGATACATATAACCGCTATCAGCAATTTTCTGGAGAAGGAAGGAATATGAATGACGATCAAAATAAAAACAATGTAAAGATCTTGATGTGGTTTTTCCAATACATAACATGCAGCCTACAGTTGCCCAGCTTTTGATCATATTTTTAGAAAGAATCAGTCTTTACATACTGTGACACTTTCCAGTTGCCAGCATCAAACAAAATGTTCTGTTGGCACTATGCAGAATGTCCTGTTTGTACAGTATGCAAAATACCAGAACAAATATATAATATCAAACTTTTGATAATTGTAGCTTACTAGGGTGTTTCTGGTACAGAACAAGGATGAAGCTTCTTCAGATTTGCAGTTGATGCTGAGCGAGATTGCAGCCTGGTACACCCAGAATTCAGGATTTCCACCCACTTTTTTCTTTGCCACTTTTGATAAATGATTATAATTGCTTCAAACCAGCAGGTCTCCCCAGAGCAATGCTGACGAATCAGATGTCAATGAGCTGGAGAAGATGGAAAATCTTCTGAGAAATGCTTTGAAGGATACGAGATCCAGGAAGGTACGACATTTTTTTCTTGAAATCTGAACAATAAGCCCACAAGGCCACAAACAGGACCCTTGATTAGTTTTCATAAAACTAACCAAAACTGTTTTCTACTTCTATCTTTGTGCCTTATTCAAGTTGAGATTAGTCCAAACTGTGGTGCCTTTGGGTAGCTAGTTCAGCATCTCACAGCTTTGGCGTACCTTCAGTTTGGTTAATGACAGCCCAATAATAAGGGAGTGCAGAATACCAAATTTCTTTGGATGCTGCTAGCTTTTGTTGTTTTCTTTGGATGTTGCTAGCTTCTATCTTTGCACTTCGTGTAAATGCTGCTTTGCCTGGAAGTAGCACTGGAATGGGCAAGCACTGTTAGATAAGCTGTACTCTGTTTTCTTTACTTAATTGATCTTCAGTAGGGGCTTGCCCCTCCTGTTTTTCTAAAAAAAAGTTAGGAACCAGCGAAAGAGCATATATATCTTACCTAGCTTTCAGTGATACTTCTGCTATGAATGAGACAACATTTGGATTATATATGCTGCTTTACTGGATTAGCTCTAACAACGGGCTATCCGTGAGCCTTGTGTTGTAATCAAGTCTCTCTGTAGCCTGCAGTCTGAAATGATCAGTCAGCTAAATTACTATTTAATACTGGCAAATGCAATCCAGTGCTATGCTAATTCCTACTTTGGTATGGTGATCAGATGCAGATGCTGGCGAAACAAAACAGTGGAGCGAGTACAAGCGACCTGAAAAGCGAGGGCGCTACAAGTCAGGAGCAAGGAACGGCGTGAGCACGGATCTGTCCAGATGATGAGTGAATGTACTGATCGATCGATGCTTGTACTGATTGTGGTCTTGTGGGTTGCGAGACTGTGCATTGTTGCCTTGTGTTAGCTTGGGCCTGCCAACCTGCTGTGCCCCTGGAGGCGAGTGTAGTTTGATGCTCCCCTTGTGTGTTGTGATATGCAGCCTACCTTGTAATGGCCAAAGTTTGGTGCTGCAAGCCTGCAACAACTGATCACCTTGCATTTCGTGCTTGACAGTATATACAGTAGCGAGTTACTGCATTTGAGTTACTATACAATACGCGTTCTCAGATTAAAAAACTGGGCTACGTAGTTCCATCGAGCAAAACGATGGAATTGCAGAGGTGCTAGTTAAATAATACTCTATGCTAGAATATAAGTTATTTTAACTTTTTTGAAAAGTCAAAGTATCTCAAATTTAACTAAATTTGTATATAATATAAAATGATACCATTTATAATATAATACTAAATAAATATCATTAGATTCTTTATTAATTAGATTATATTTTCGTACTATACCTATTTGATGTCATAAATTTTAGTAAATTTTTCTATAATTTTGGTCAAACTTGATATGCTTATGACATAATTCGGAATGGAGTGAGTAGTTCTCGGTGTTTACGTATGCTGTCATCATATAACTGGAATTGTTCCTAGGTTTGTGAATTGTGATGCCTTGACGTGGTATGAGATTTGTGTGTTGATGTCTGTCTACCATGCCACTTCGCTGTTGTTTTTGGATATCCGTTGGTAATGTTCTATGCATGCCTGGACATATCCTGGTTTTGTGACAATTTACACGATCATAACTGAAAACACCGGATACAAAACGGATGCATTTTCTTGTGGATAGGGCTAGATATTATGAGGTAGAAGGGCAGCTCGGCTCGGCTCGTTACCGAACTCGAGCTGGCTCGTTTAGCTCACGAGCTACTACAAAAAAAATATTGTACACATATTTATAATGCTTATGCTACATTAATTCTAGAAGGTGACGTTCACTATTATGCAATCATACATAATTAATATATATCAGGTTCATCAAAATTATCATCCATGCAACATAGCTGGTCCATCAATAATCATGCAGTTCTAGCATACTAACTAGTTGCTTGCCACCACAAACTAAGGAAAGTCCACAGATTCAATGTTAATATCATCATCTTTTCCCTAGAAAACAATACATAAAATAAACATTTAAGTACCACAACAATTATAAAATTAAAATTCATATCAAATAACTGAAAATAAGGATTACATACCAATAGAATATGTGTATACTTTTAGGTCAGCATCATCATCTTCTGAATTCATGGTCGTGGGCTGATAGGCCTCAGCTCGTGAGCTACTCGCGAGCTGGCTCGTTAAAATAGCGAGTTAGACTTCCAGCTCAACTCGTGAAAAAAGTTAAAACGAGCCGAGTCGAGCCAAGCTGAGCCGGCCACGAGTCGAGCGAGTTGGTGAGCCACGAGTATTTTGTCCAACCCTTCTTGTGGATAAACAATGGATCGTGGGAGAAGGACCGACACGGTTGGGGGAGGATCGATGGACCTCACTCACCTGCAAATTACATGTAGCGAGGCCGCGCGGGCGGCGAACCGGCCGGAAGAAATCAATACCACAGCCGCGTCGTCAGGGAAGTGGCCCGGGCCGGCGGCGACGC
Source organism: Miscanthus lutarioriparius (assembly GCA_904845875.1). Classification (NCBI taxonomy): domain Eukaryota; kingdom Viridiplantae; phylum Streptophyta; class Magnoliopsida; order Poales; family Poaceae; genus Miscanthus; species Miscanthus lutarioriparius. The sequence goes on from CAJGYO010000005.1 coordinate 103,295,669, forward strand.
GCCTGCACGCGCGCGGTAGAGTCGTCATCATCCGGGGATCGAGACCGCGGCCACGCGATTTGTCCGGCCGCAGCCGGCCACCAGCAGGTGCGTAGTGTGTACGCGAACGGTGCGGGCACAGGGCACAAGTGGATGGATATATGAAAGACGGGCGCGACCGTTGCAGGGCGACACCTAAGGGCACGTACAACGGATGCCGGAGTGCCGTATGTAGAGATGTATATTTGCAAAAAACACCCCCTCCGGTGGCATTGAATGAAGCGAGAGAGGGAAGCGCGTGCTCCGAGGCTAACGCGACAGCAGAAGTGCCGTTGTACAGGACGTCGTCTCCCAGCGGCGCGCGTGGGGATCTACCTGCGGCCAAACTTGGCGTGAGTTCCTCTTGCTCCGCGCGCGCGAGTTCTTCTCCATTGCCCTGTCGATTCGCAACAGCAGCTTCTTCCCTCCCCAAATCTGCAGCGACCATGAGGCAGCGGCGGCGCATGAGCAGATGGTCGATCTGACTACGGCTTCCTCCCCAGCGAGTTCTATAGTCATCAATCTTGTTATTCTGTTCCCTGTGAAGATCTGTTCTGACAAAAAGAACTGTTCTGACGAGATATGAATTGTTATTCCCCTGTCAGTTCTAAGATCATTTTTTTTGCTATGTCTCAAAACTAGAAAACTTCTTGTGATTCTTGGTGTTGAGTGGCAGAATATTTTTCTTTGTTCTTGCAACCAGTTAGATTTCTGAAAAATACTGATTATTGCTGTGTGCTCTATGCCTGCCGTGCTGTTTAATGGACGAGCAAGGTCACACTCATGTCACCTTCAGCCTGTTCGGCAGGCCATAAACGATCGTGGATTATTTACCGCTGGCTGGTTTGGCTGTTTTGGTGTGAGAGAAAAATACTGTCCCGGCTGGAAATTTACGATCGTATACGAGCAAATCCAGTCTACCGAACAAGCTGCTTGCCGTTTTCCTATAGAAAAACAAAAGAAGAAATACACTTGGAGTATAATTATACATACCCTATACAGGCAACAAGCATGTGAACCATCCATCCCTCGATGCTATATTTGGTTTACGATGAGGAAGAAGACTTTGGTTTATGATGAGGAAGAAGACCTATGTTCTATTTGATTTATGATGAAATATATTATATTACATTATATATATATAATATATATATATATATATATAATATATATATATGATTTACTTTGAAGAATTTGTTTTGCACTAATTAACAACGCAATGGTATATAGTATTGATATTCATAAGTGATCATGACAACATGCAAGCATTAAATAGTTTGTGGACAACCAAATAGATAGTAGTTATCTATGGGTTGTATGAGCTGTCTGTTTAATCATCTATATTGTAAATTCTAAAAATTTACAGAAGCATTTGTCTCTATGTTGTACATGCCCTAACGGCCTCACGGCACGACACGGATGGACGCGATCGATGCTCCCGCCGCTCTCGCGAGTCGTGTCCAGGCGCCATTGCGCGCTTGGCTCCTCCTCACGTCGCATCGGCAGGTGGCGGGCGCACCCCACGAGTCGACACGTCCTTCTACTTGCAGTTGTACCCAAGCGGCGAGCGAGCGGTGCCGTGCCGGCGGCCGCCTCGGGTTCGCTCTTTCGTTCCAGGGGGTCTGAATTGTTCGATGTGCACATGACATGCACGAACGCACCCAACTATAGAGCACATTGTTGCACAAAAAAATTCTGTCGTGCCGCTGGGACAAGCGAGATTTTTTGTGTGCCATATAAGCTGGCTGACTTTGTGAGGCCTCCACTAATATTGCCCAGGCTATAACCTTGGCCTTTTTCAATTAGTGAGCTAACAAGAAATACCTCTAGAACCATTTTTAGAGGCATTCTTTTTTATACAACTACGGATAGAAAAACAAGACGCTCTAACATCGTTTTTGTAGCATCATCACCTTAATTTATCATAAAATTACAATTTAGTGAACCAACTTCACATAACCTAAACTTATCTTGATAATTAGTCACCATATATATCACAAGACTTCCAAGCCATGAAGAAAGTGCAGTTTTGTTATATGGAATGAGCACAGGCTTGTCGATTAATAACATCAAAGGACAATAAAGGTGTAGTTTTGTGATATTTAGTTTAAAATATGTAGTTTTACTACAATAATTTTTACAATCGTGTATTTTTATGATATTTACTCTATGTTGGAAACCGGAGAGTCAACACTTGCAGGGCCAAATCATTTCATCTTGACTAATTGATTTTAATATGTGACTATATATATATATATATATATATTATTTTCTACTCTCAAGGAGTAGTTACTCCCATGTTTATATCTCTAGATTTAGGACGTATATAGCCCAACAAAGTGTATGTAGATGGAGTATATCATCATACTAGACCATCTAGGGTACTATGTATGACAAGTATGTATACTTAGAGTATATGGTTATACTTATTTTATATGCTACTATCATAGTATTATATAATATATTAAAAAATATGTGCTCTTTTAAATTTTTTTCATATAGTAAAGATATGAAGTATCTTAATATTAGTATGTCAACATACTCAAACTGATAAATGAGTATGTACACATACGTAACGTGATTTATTGATTATGGGAGGAACTACTCCCAGGTGTGTGTGTGTGTGTGTATATATATATATATATATATATATATATTGTATGACCAAACAGATAATACAACCAATCCCAACACTCCTCATGATTCAATAATTCAATTGCATGTGGTATATAATTAGCATTCAATGCAACTGGGTGAAAGGCTAAAAATGATAGTAAAGTCCATATAATCCACGCATGTGTTGTACCGTCGATCTACTAGTATGGTTATAGTAGGTGCTATGTGTTATGCTATTCCAAGGAAACATGAGTGTATACATGCATACTCCTAGCCAGTATACCGTATAAACAATACACTCATCATTTCAAACACACACCTAGCTCTATGAATAAGCGCTTTCTCGTATCCATTTTGTTCAGAAACGAAGTATACATACACAAGTTCTGGTTCTATATATGACTCTGCTATTTGGTACCTAGGATATTAAGTAAACCACACCTCCCTCCCACCCCAATCCAAGGCCGTGTAGCTGGCCACCAATCCACCCTCCCCGTGCAATACTGGATCGTGCAGCCACATGCCCTCCAAGAGAACATGACTGTGACATGTCGATATCCTTCCCCTGTGCGCTCGCTCTACAAAGTCTACCGTGCGATCTTCCTCCCTCGTATGCTCTCTAAAGTAACTTTGCAAGAATCAAAGGCTCTGGTCAAGCCGGCTGAAGCTGTTTTGCTGTGAGAGAAAAATACTGTAGATTTAGCTGATAAGCCGTTTGATAAGTTCAAGCGAATTGGCCCAAGATCTAGCTGCTCGCGTCCGTGCGGCGGTAGCTTGCCGGCGAAGCTAGGTGGCCCGTGGGGGAGAAGGACGCTGCGGCAGCCCTTGGGGAGATGGACATTGACTGGCCCCATAGGCACCTGCCATGTTCTGCACATCACTATTTAGCACCCGGGTTCGAAGTTTCAGGTTTGGTCCCTTCACTCACTACTATCTTTAGACTCGGATTGGGTCCCTTCAACAATGAGTTATCGCTTATTAGTATATAATTTTCTGAATGCTTGACCAATGACAATAGTAGTTTTGTAGACATGGATCGTAAAAGCATGGCATCCAGAAGGCTGCAATTTTAGGAAGGAGGTACTGGAAGGGAACAAGAAGAAGTCTAGAGATGCAGTCCAATCAGGAGTCCAAAGATTATTCTTTGATTGAGGCTAGTTGAGCTGCATATTTCTTCAATAGAAGTCAAAAGGAGGCATGCACATTCTTGACAAAAGAAAACACATGCAACGAGTCATACTCGAAAATTATTGAGCACAATCTCCATGGGAAATTTTTTAGCACAATCTCCATGAGATTCAGAAGTTTTTGGCTACAGCGCAAGTTTTATGGTTGAAGAATAAAGATAAGACATCTTTTTATTACAGGAGAGAAGACTTTGTCAAGGCACACCAATCTTGTGAGAATAGATGTGGGCGTCTAGAAGTTCAATTCAAATTAGTCTCATGCAAGAGAAAGCTGATTATTAATTCCTACTCACCATCACACATTAGCTCAACCGCAACTCTTATGGAGGGAGCAAGCAAGCGATCTAGCAAGAAAGGAGTTTGAAAGATAAAAGGCAAAAGGGTTGAGCGTCAAGAAGGGAATGTTAGAACTGGTTATAGCTTGCATGAATTCATTGGGCTTTTATTAGAAGTGTTGCGATGAGTATACTAAAAAAATTCCATTTCACACAAGAGATTTCAAAGCAGAATGAAGATTTTGAGCCCGGCTACTGACATGCAATAGATGATATCAATTGAATATTAGGAGTTGTGCCTAATTGACGGAGAGTTACCACCACTATTGTTATGGAATGAATCAACGAAGGCTAAGATAACGTGTGGTGAGTGTTGATGCACATGGATTTAGTTGATTAAAGGCCATATTCACTGAGTATATAAGGTAAGAAGAATTGATATTCTATGGTCAAAAAAATAATACAGGATGTGGTGAAGATTGAGGCAGAAGAGGTCACAATTAAGATTAGAGGGAAGAAGAGCTGTCAAAAATTAGAGAACAACGAAAAGGAAGTGGAAGTGCAAAAAAAAAATCATCGTGTAAAAAGAATTTTATTCTTTGTAATGCATTTGAGGGTCAATACTGATGAAAAGTTAAATTAGTTTAGGGAGAAGGATCAGCTAGTATTTGTGTTCTTATGAACAAATTATTGTGTTTGCATTAACAAGATTATGTAAGATAGGCGTAACTGAGACGAACATGTATTGTGGTTGCGAAAATGGGAATGGTAGAAGAGAAAGAATACACTTGTGATAGAAGATAGAAGGAAGCCTAAATATGAACAAATAATAATTGCACCTATCTTGCACAATCCTATTTATAAAAAAAACATAAATACTTTCAATTTAACTTTTCATAAACATAAATACTAGCCAGCCGTTTGCCCCAATACAAACTATATTCACCCTCAAATGCATTGCAAGGGATAAAATTCTTTTTACATGATTTTGGTTCCACTCCCTTTGATAATAATTATTGCTTATTACAAATCTCAAAGAACATCAATCACTACTAAAATTCATTTGTTTTGTTAGCATTTTCAACAACTCTTTTCATCTTACTTGTAACCTCTTCCCCTGCATTATTTTTTTCACAACACAATATCAATTATTCCTACCTTATATACTCGGTCTATATAGCCTTTAATTAACTAAAGTCATGTGGATCGACACTCATCACGGTTATATCCGCCTCCATTGACTCATTCCGTACCAATATGGTGGTAACTCTCCGACAACTAGGGATAACCCCTCATATTCAATTCAGCCCTTTTCCTTTTTAACAAAATTCTTTCTGCCCATGAAATCATCCATTAATTCCATGCCAGTAGTCGGTTCTAGTTTGAAACCTCATGTTTGAAATGAAACTTTTTTAGTCTAATACTTGTTGCAACACTTAAAAAAAACCAATGAATTCATGCAAGCTATAATCAAGTCTAACATTTCCCTTCTTGACTCTTGATCACCCCATTTGTCTTTTCTTTTTCACAGATTCTTTCTTACTAGATCACTTGCTTGCTCACTCTGTATCGAGTTGCAACTAAACTAATGTGTGAGTACGAAGTAGTGTTTGATGGTGAGTAGGAATTAATAATTGGCTTTCTCTTGCATGTGACTAATAAGAATTAAATTTCTTCAAGCCTGCATCTATTCTCGCAGGATTGGTGTGCCTTGACAAAATTTTCTCCCATGTAAAAAACATATGTCTTACCTTTATTGTTCGACCACAAAACTCATGGCGCAACGAAGAGCTTCTAAATCCCATGAAATTTGTGGCTCTATGCCTTGGCAAATTTTGAGTATGACTCATTGCATGTGTTCTTTTGTCAAGAGTGTGCATGCCTCCTTTTGTCTTCTGTTGAAGATTATGCACACATCTAGCCCTTCAACCGCAAGTGCTAAATGATGATGTGCATAACATGGTGGAAACCTATGGGCTAGCCGATCTGCATCTCCCCAAACGTTGTTGTGACATCCTCCTCCCCCACCAGCCTCCTGGCCCCGGCTCCCCACCACTCCACTCAGACTTGGCAGGCTACTGCCACACGGACACGTGCAGCTACAGCTCAACCGGAGCCTTTGATTCTAGCGAAGTTACTTCAAAAAGTGTACATGGAAAATATTTCACATGGGGTAGACTTTGGAGAACGAGTACACAAGGGAATGAAGGATTTGGATGAAGTAGTTATATGGCTCACGGTCATGTTCTCCTGGAGGGCATATGGCTGCACGGCAGCACGTGCTGTGCTGCGCGACCTAGAATTGCACAGAGAGAGGGTGGATGGGAGGCCGGCTATGCGGCCCAAGATTAGGGTAGGACGGAGGTCTGCTACTGAATAACTATCTAAGTACCTAGGCACCAAATAACAGAGTCCTATACACACACACACACAAATGTGCATCTATGGGTTTATCTAATTTTGCAAAACAATAAAAATCACAATGGCATATTCTTAATTCAACAAGTTTAATAATAATGATTGATGAGCAATCACTACTACAGGATGGACTTGTTGTCCCGGGCGGTAACGGCCTTTAGTACCGGTTACCGCGCTGGGACAACGATCCCGGGACTAAAGGTGGAACCTTCAGTCCCGGGTCATCGAGCCAGGACTAAAGAGGGACCTTTAGTCCCGGTTGGTGTTACCAACCGGGACTAAAGGCGGGACTAAAGGCCCTCCAGCCGAGCAAACGTGGCCGCACCCTTTAGTCCCGGTTGGTAACCCCAACCGGGACTAAAGGTTCATTTTCTTTTTCTTTTTTTTTGTTTGATTTGTTTTCAGTTCAGTTACACATATTTGTTTAATATATAATATGTTTTTATGTATGTATTCTACGCTGCTAATATAAATACATGCACGCATATAATTACATCTAATTCTCATCTGGAGCATTATTATATTTGAATAAAGTATGAAACTATATATATTATAGATATATATGTATATATACAACACTTTCATAATCTTGTTCTCGAAAATAACGATATCAATAAACATTTAATTTACATCATTAGTTCCTTAGGATCAAAGTAGAACTCGCCATTGGAATTTAGCACTTTTTCTAGAAGATATCCCGCTATTGACTCTTGAACTGCTTTCAGATGGTCTTTTTGCATGACCCTTCGTTTCAACCATTCAGTCTTGCATTTGAAATAAAAGGAAAAGTATTAATACATATATATATATATATTCATTTAAAAATAAATAAAAAATTGATATATACGTACTCTGAGGACATCTTCATTAGTTTTTCTTATGTGTGAGGTGATAAATTCACAAACGTAGTATCCACACAAGTTATTACCTGGTTGCTGCCGCAAACACCACTGTACGAGAAGAAGATTATTCTCATCATCTCACACGTAAATTGAAGTACGATATAATAATTAAACACGTGGGGAAGTATATATAGTACAACTTACTGGTATTTCAACTACATTAAGTGGTGCCTTGCAATCCTTGCGGTGTTGCCGAATAAACTCTTTCCAAACCCTGTGCGACCAATAATGTACGATCGTTAATAAATTATGGCAAAGTCTATTCAATAATAGTTGTGCGCGAGAGATCGAAATTACCCCTAGATAATGTCTATCATATCTTGGTATAGTGCTCGCTCTTTTCTCAATGAGTCCAAGATTACTAACCGACTTGAGTTTAACTCAATGACAATGAGTATCCAGTGAAACCTGCATTGGTTTATACACACACGTATATGCATATAAGTTGTATTGATATTACATAAAATGTGTAGACTACATTATTGTTAACACTTACTCAAAGTTGTACGGAAAAAGTATTGTTGTCTTGTCATGCTGCTTCACGAAGAACTTCATGATATTCGTCTATGCTTCAGATACCCAGTGCTCCTTGACAATAATATCAGTTTTGAATACGATATAAGGATCAATGAAGCCAACACTGGTGTCTTGTATTCTTTGGAGCTCTGACATCTGGAATCTGTATATAAATATAAGTTACATGTGAGGATAATTATATACACGTACGCATGGAAGTAAGTTTATTAAATAAAAGTAAGAATTACTTACAAACAAAAGGAGCTAATGATTGATTTGTCCAGAGCGTCCAAGTGGTATAGTTGATGCAATTCTTCGAAACTAATATGTAAGATGTCATCGCCATACGGAAGTAATGATGGTCTCTAAATCGACAAAGATCCACTTTCACCCACCGCCTGCGCTTTGCATGTACCACTTGTTGAGCAAGTACATTTATGCGTACCCAATTCATTCAGAGCATGAGGTTTGTATGCAGACTTTTGCCAAATTTATAAGTCTTCCGTATCAACTTTCGTGTTACGGATTGGAGCTTTGCCCGTCACTTGATCCAAGGTTAAACCAGTTTGTTCAAAAAAAAGCATTAAGGTCTTAAGCGACACTTCTCCGAGTTGTGCGGTCGATAGATTTCTATGTTGGAACCATATTCATTAGCAACAACAAGATTTTGCATTGGTTGCTTACATTGTCCGAGTATGGGGACATCCTTCCTGATGCTCTTTTCCTTTTCTTATGTGCATCATGTGACTTCACGAGGGAGCGGTCATAGTCGATAGTGGCGGAGGCTTACTAACTTGAAGCATCTTTTTCTTGTGAGCTTCGACCTTACGCCTCAAATTTATCTCGTGGTATGTAAAAGTCACGACTTCTCCTTAAGCTTCGCTTGTCTCTACTTTTGGATATCTATAAAAAATCTTTCACTTTTTGTCTTCTTCAAATTGCTATTTGCTCATCGGTCTTTTCAGAAGTATTTCTTGAGAAATAACTCTTTTTTGGGGTCTTCTTTGCCACGAGACCTTAGACACCTTTGTAGTGCGTCATTGTGGAGGGGTGGGGGCGGTGTTGGAGACCGGCGTGGAGGCGATGAGGCCGGTGTTGGAGTCCGCGTGGGCGTTGGAGATCGTTAGGGAGGCGGTGGGACCGGTGTAGGAGTTGGAGATCGTTGTGGAGGCGATGGGGCGGTGTGTAGAGTTGGAGATCGTCGTGGGGATGAAGTCATCTCGCCCCATGACGCCGTGATGAGATGGGGAATGAATGATTGGGCTAGGGTCAGGAGACCTGCTACAAAAAACAAGTTGTGGGTCAATTATTTTTGAAGCCAATATAAAATTAATGGAAAATAATATTTCATTCACTTTCATTCGTACCTAGGGTGAGGTAGGGGAAGCGGTGGCGCCCCAGGAATGATGATGAAGCGTTTGCGCCATTGAATAAATGTCTTCTCTGCTTCTCTTAGTGTCTTCTCCCCATCACCGCCTTCAATGTCAAGAGGAACATTGCTGTAACCTTTGAGCACTCTATCGACCGAGACGCTAACATATCCAGGTTGAATAACTGACCCATGGATTCTTGGTGTCTTCGTTCGGTCTATTGGAGATACAACCCCGACAGCCACCATGATTGATGCATTATTACCATCTGGAATGTGCAGCTCACATGTTGTTAGAGGCTCGGTAATGTCATCAATAGGGAAGCGCAACCTTGCGTCACCTTGAATAACTGGCAGCTCCGTGGAAGCACAACTGCTTTTCATCTGACCAACGGGGCTAATGGTGACTCCCGGCGTTGATTGCGATTACATTTGACTCATTGCTAGCTGCACTTGCCTCTTGATCTCCTCCTGCATTCTTGCCTCAAGAGATTTTTCTCGTTCACGTGATTCAAGCAATGCTTGTCGTGACTCATTAACAAAATGCTCCAATACACGGATTCGGTCTGCCTCCTCATCCTTCTTTCTTTGGCGGCTTCTGTAGGTATCCTTGTCTACTGGGAATGCTTGTAGCCACGGAACCGCCCCATAGCCTCTTGTTTGACCACCATGTTCGGGATTCTCTAGGGCATATGTCAATTCATCATTTTCTCTATTGAGCTTGAAAACACCACTATCAGCTTCTTCCCTAGCATGAGCTAGTCTCTGTGTTGCTCTCTCAATTTTTTGGCCAAAAATTAGCTTGCCAATGTCTGGGTCTAGGCTTCCCCCATGAGCATAGAACCAATTCTTCGCGCGTTGAGGCCAGTTCTTCTCTATTGTTTCAGGTATGATTCCCTTGGCAGTAATCTCTGCTTCTAGGTTCTGCCACTTGGGAATAGCACTCCTATAACCACCTGATCCCATGCGATGATGGTATTGCTTCTATCGGGCATTCTGTTGATTCCTCATCACACGTTCCTCACTCTCTTGAGATGTCTTGTATTGTACGAAGTCATCCCAATGGGACTCCAACTTGACAAACGCCTTACCATTGAAATCCGGCGTTTTATTCTTCAAGATAAACTTTTTATACAATGTCTTCTTTCAACTCTGGAACAATGTTGCCATCTTCTTCATTGTCCAATCCCTCACTAGCTCCTTCAAAGCATCATCTGCTTGTAATGTGAAATGCTGAGTGCTATCTCTCCAAACTAGGTTCTTGTCACGATCAGATACAAATCTAACATTAGGAGCGGATATCTTCTGCTTCCATTCACGAGCACTAACTGGGATCCTATCCCTTACAATGAACCCACATTGATTGACATATGTCTGAGCATGTGGTCCCAATGGTTTGCCGGTGTCGATGTCGAATTCTGATATTATGAAACGGCCCTCTAATGGCTTTTTTGGCCCTCAGACTTTCCTACTCTTGCCGGTGGTTGATGTAGATCCAGAGACCGGCTACATCAGTAGAAACACAACGATTAACAACAAATATACGTACGCATGCATCTATAAGAGATGATAGATAATCGAATATACCTCGCCAGTATTTTCTTGCGCGACAATTTGTTGATCTTGAACCACCGGGATATTCAGGATATCCTCATAATCAGCAAAGTACTGACTCGTGTCATCTACATCCGCATTGGTGCCAGCGTTGATAATATCCGCCATTATGTCATCATTCAAGTTATCATCCGGAGCAGCCATTTGTATCTTCAAGATAACACATAGATAGAATTACTATGGCACATAACATAAGTACAGTGATAACACGTATAGAATTACTAAATCCAATTAAATATAATAACACATAATATTTCATAAGGATAAACAATAATAAGGTATAGGCTTTGGAATCGAATAAAAAACACTTTCGATCCAAAAACATGGAAATAAGTACATGTATATATACACATAGAATGATACAATTTTCTCTCTCTCAACACATAGAATAAGTGCATATGTATATATCTCTAGATATGCATGTGATAACAAATAGAATGTCTCTCTAGATACAATTTTCTCTCTCTCTCGACACATGAAAATAATTAAGTACATGTATATATACACATAGAAATAATTAAGTACATATATATGTATACATATAGAATCTCTAGATAGAATTAATTACTAAATCTAATTAAACCTAACATATATACATAGATAGAATTACTAAATCAAAATTAAATCTAACACATATATAGAGAGAGATAGAATAATAATTACTAAATATATCAAAAACTATAATAAAAAACTATCTAAAAAACTATCTAAATAAAGTACTAATTAAATTTTAATACATTTAAATCTAATTAACATACATCAAAAACTATCTAAAAACTAAGAATAAACTACTAATTAAATTTTAATACATTTTAATCTAACATATATATCAAACACTACCTAAAAAACTATCTAAAAAAGTATCTAAAAAAATATGGCCGAGCGCTATAGCTAGCAACAGGCTAGGGGCGGGATGGCCATGGCGGCCGGGTGTGCTAGTCGGCCACGGGGCCGAGCTGAGCCGCGCGAGGACGACGTACGACGGAGACGATCTTGACGGCCGTCGGGCGGGCCTCGACGACGAGGCCTGGCGGGGGTAGATGACGACGGCGGCGCGGCAGAGCTCGACGACGAGGCCAGGCGGGGGTAGACGACGACGGCGGCGCAGCAGAGCTCGACGACGAGGTCGGGCAGGGCTCGTCGACGAGGCCGGGCGGGGGTAGACGACGATGGCGGCGCGACAGAGCTCGACGCGGCCGGGCACGGCAGAGACGACGAGATCGACGTTGTAGATCGAAAAGTAGAAGATGAACAGAGGAACCGTTCAATATATATAGGCCGGGACCCTTTAGTCCCGGCTGGTAACACCAACCGGGACTAAAGATCCTTTAGTCTCGGCTGGTAAGCCGAGCCGGGACTAAAGGGCCACCCTTTAGTCCCGGCTCGGCTTACCAGCCGGGACTAAAGGATCTTTAGTCCCGGTTGGTGTTACCAGCCGGGACTAAAGGTATTTTTGGGCGGGCAATTCCGCCCACCCTTTAGTCCCGGTTCCTGGCCTGGGCCGGGACTGAAGGCCTGAAATTTTTGCAGCCCGCCAAAGTGTTGTTTTTTCATTTGACCAAATTTGACTTGGTCAAACTTGCTCAAATGAGACACTAAATGACCTCAGATGTAAAAACTCTGAATACCAAGTTTGATCATCTTAGCAAGATCTACAATTTTTACGTAGCTCATTTTCCTATTTGAGAAAGTTTTATCAAACACTAGTCATAAATTCTTGAATCTTATAGACTTTCTAAAACTATGTCACACACTTATGAAATTTGAACTATATTTTGTTCAAACTTTCTTAAATGAAAAATTGGCCTATATAAGGATTGTAGATCTTGATGAGCTGAACAAACTTGGTATTCAAAACTTTTCAATTTGAGACAATCTAGGGTTCCGAAAACTAGTTTGTAGGCATCGAAATTTAAAAATCACAAATTTAAACCGTCCAAACTATCTCAAATAGAAAGTTGACCAAAACAACAATTGTAGATCTTGATGATTTTAACAAACTTGGTATTCAAAACTTTTCAATTTGAAGTCATTTAGAGTTCATAATACTAGAGTCAAAGTGTTGTTTTTTCATTTGACCAAATTTGACTTGGTCAAACTTGCTCAAATGAGACACTAAATGACCTCAGATGAAAAAACTCTGAATACCAAGTTTGATCATCTCAGCAAGATCTACAATTGTTACATAGCTCATTTTCACATTTAAGAAAGTTTTATCAAACACTAGTCACAAATTCTTGAATCTCATATAGACTTTCTAAAACTATGTCACACACTTGTGAAATTTGAACTACATTTTGTTTAAACTTTCTCAAATGAAAAATGACCTATATAAGTATTGTAGATCTTGATGAGCTGAACAAACTTGGTATTCAAAACTTTTCAATTTGAGACAATCTAGAGTTCCGAAAACTAGTTTGTAGGCGTCGAAATTTAAAAATCACAAATTTGAACCGTCCAAACTATCTCAAATAGAAAGTTGACCAAAACAACAATTGTATATCTTGATGATTTTAACAAACTTGGTATTCAAAACGTTTCAATTTAAAGTCATTTAGAGTTCATAATACTAGAGTCAAAGTGTTGTTTTTTCATTTGACCAAATTTGACTTGGTCAAACTTGCTCAAATGAGACACTAAATGACCTCAGATGAAAAATCTCTGAATATCAAGTTTGATCATCTCAGCAATATCTACAATTGTTACATAGCTCATTTTCCCATTTAAGAAAGTTTTATCAAACACTAGTCATAAATTCTTAAATCTCATATAGACTTTCTAAAACTATGTCACAACAGTGCATCGTTGTATCATGCGGGCACAACAGTGAATTTCTTCTTGACGTATGACTCTTGGTTATGATCTTGTCGTAACCATGGAGTGTCTTCATCATTTAACATGATGCTTGGATCTTTCTTCACTATGAAGGGTGGAATTCGGACACTTCTTTCATAATCTTCTGACATGTCTGACTTGTCTTCAATTCCCACTATATTTATTTTCCCAGAAAGAACTATGTGGCGCTTTGGCTCATTGATCATTGAGTTGATGTCTTTGTTTTTTCCTCTCTTTGATTCTGTAGACATGTCTTTCACATAGAACATCTGACTCACATCGGCAGCAAGGACGAATGGTTCGTCTTTGTACCCAATATTGTTGAGGTCCACTGTTGTCATTACATACTCTTTGTCGACTGTTACCCCTCCTCCGGTCAGCTTTCACCCATTGGCACCGGAACAAAGGGACTTTAAAATTAGGTGCGTAGTCTAGTTCCCATATATCTTCTATACGGCCATAATATGTTTGTATATTCACATTTGGATCTGTGCCATCTATGCGAACACCACTATTTTGATTAGTGCTCCTTTTATCTTGGGCAACTGTGTAAAATGTATTCCCATTTATCTCGTACCCTTGGTACGTGAGGATATGCCATGATGGTTGCCTAGCCAACAAATACAGTTGCTCATCAATATTGTCATCGTCTTGACATTTTTTTCGCAATCAACCACTGAAACTTTCCATGTGCTGACGCCTAATCCAAGCTTCAGTCTTTCCTAGAAACTTGGATCGTAAGAACTCCTTATGTATCTCGATGTACGGATGCACCAATGACGAGTTCTGAAGAACTGTGTAGTGTGCTTTATTGAAATAATGGTCTTCTATGCCAATATATGTTTTCTTCCCTAAAGTTCCTTTACCACTGAGTCTCCCCTCGTGTCGCGATTCGGGAACGCCAATCGGGGCAAGGTCAGGAATAAAGTCAACACAGAACTCAATGACCTCCTCTGTTCCATAGCCCTGGGCGATGCTTCCTTCAGGCTTAGAACGGACTTTCACATATTTCTTCAAGACTCCCATAAACCTCTCGAAGGGGAACATGTTATGTAAGAAGACAGGTCCAAGAATACTAATCTCCTTCACCAAATGAACTAGGTGGTGTGTCATGATATTAAAGAAGGATGGAGGGAACACCAACTCAAAGCTGACAAGACATTGAACCACATCATTCTGTAGAGTAGCTAGTTCCACTGGATTGATTGCCTTATGAGAAATTGCATTGAGGAATGCACATAGCTTCACGGTGGCTAGACGTACATGTGGAGGTAGAATTCCTCTTAAAGCAAATGGAAGCAATTGCGTCATAAGCACGTGGCAGTCGTGGGACTTTAAGTTTAGGAATTTCTTCTCTGGCACATTTATTATACCCTTTATATTGGAGGAGAATCCCGATGGGACCTTGATGCTGCTTAGACATTTGAACATGCTGTCCCTCTCTTCTTTGCTAAGCGTGTAGCTAGCAGGACTTAAGTAATGACGTCCATCATCTGTCTTCTCTGGATAAAGGTTGTCTCGTTCTTTCATGCCCTGCAAGTCCTGGCGTGCTTCAAGTGAATCCTTTGGCTTCCCGTACACACCCATGAATCCTAACAGGTACACACAAAGATTCTTTGTCAGGTGCATCACGTCGATTGCGTTGCGGACCTCTAGGACTTGCCAATAGGGTAGCTCCCAAAAGATGGACTTCATCTTCCACATGGGTGCATGTCCCTTAGCATCTTTGGGAACAGATTCGCTGCCTTGTCCCTTTCCAAATACTACTTTCACATCCTTGACCATTGCGAGTACATCTTCCCCGGTTCAGTTATGAGGCTTCTTCCGGTGGTGTGGCTTACCTTTAAAATGCTTACCTTTCTTTCTTACTTGGTGATTCAAAGGAATGAATCGACGATGGCCAAGGTACACGACCTTTCGACATCTTTTCAAATATATACTGTCAAGGTCATCAAAATAATGTGTGCATGCATTATATCCTTTGTTTGTCTGACCTGAAAGATTACTTAAAGCAGGCCAATCATTGATTGTTACGAACAACATTGCTCGTAGGTCAAAGTGTTCTTGTTTGTACTCATCCCAGACACGTACACCTGGTTTGTTCCATAAAACTAGAAGTTCTTCAACTAATGGCATCAGATAGACATCAATGTCGTTGCTAGGTTGCCTCGGACCTTGGATGAGGATCGGCATCATAATGAACTTCCGCTTCATGCATAACCATGGTGGAAGGTTGTAGATACATAGAAATGGCCGGCCAAGTGCTATGACTAGTGCTCTCTGCTCCCCAAAGGATTCATACCATCTGTATTTAAGGCGAACCTTAAGTTTCTAGCCTCATCTGCAGACTCTGGAAATTCCACATCTATCGCTCTCCACTTGGGACCCATCACCGGGTGTCTCAAAGATATTGTCTACCTTACGGTCTTCTTTATGCCACCACAACAACTTTGCATGGTCTTTATTTACGAACAACGTTTTAAGCGTGGTATTATAGGAGCATACCACATAACCTTGGCGGGGATTTTCTTTCTAGGACGTTGTTCACCCTCGGCGTCACTAGGATCATCGCTACCGATCTTATACATGCACATTGCTTACATACCGGGCATTCATCCAAATTCTCGTATTCATTGCCATGGTAGAGGATGCGATCATTAGGACATGCATGTATCTTACGGATTTTTAATCCCAAAGGCGGAACAACCTTTTTTGCTCTTGATTGCGTAGTGGTGGGCAATTCATTTGGCTTGAAGCATCTTCTTTATGAGGTTCAATAAATTCCCAAATGCCTTGTCGGATACACCATTCTTTGCCTTCCAATCGTAGCAATTCCAAAGTTGTACCCAGCTTTTTTGCCCCTCTTCGACGCGGGTATAGCAACTTCCTATGATCCTCAAGCATCGCCTCGAACTTAACTTTCTCTTTTCACTTTCGCATTCTTGTTGTGCATCACGAATGGCATCGCCAAGAGCATCACCGAGATCATCTTCTGCCGCTACCTCTTCTTCATCTCCCCCATTGTAGTATCATCAAAGGCACCATCTTGAGCAATAATGTCATCAATGTCTAAATCTTCTCCTTCACCTTCTTCCATCATGACCCCGCTTTCTCCATGCTTAGTCCAACATATATAGTTTAACTTGAAACCTGACTTAAGCAAATGTGAATGAAGACTCATTGAGCTTGAATATTCCTTTAAATTCTTACATATGGCACATGGACAGCACATGTAACAATCCCGCTTATTTGCCTCGGCCACACCTAAGAAATAGTGCACGCCCTCAATAAAGTCTTGGGAGCGGCGATCGGCATTGTACATCCAATGGCGTAACATAATCTGCATTACACGACAAATTATGAAAACCTTGAACATAATTAAGTATTTTATTACACAACATAGATAACACACACACGGTTGATTAATTAACTAAGCCTGGCTACAACGTAAGCAATTCCAACTATCACTAAACAAACTAAAACTATAATACACTTCAGTAACATAATTATTTCGTGACCGTACGCAACTAAAACAGACAAATCATTCTTCTGTTGAATATCAATAAGCTTCTCCTGCTGGCTCACTGCCTCATCATCAGAAGCCGCTACCTCAAGCACACCCGAATTCTGCACGTATGTAGCATAATCTTCCTCCCAGTACCAACCATCGCATCCATTGCCCTCTCACTGAAATTAAAGCCAAAAAATATTTAGTCAAAAATATTCAAGAAAAGCAGGTCAAATTAGCCATAATAATCAAATGCGTAAGAAACTCACATCGCGATCCGGGCACTTATAGAAAACACGACCCTTGTTGGGTCCTGTCTCTTGACTCGGTACTCCATCACAATCTTACGCTTACACTTGCCGCAGATAATGAGATTGAGTTCGGCCTCGATCGTTCGCAACCGAACGAGAGGCCGAGGATCCGGTACCAGTTGTCATCTACTTTCTATACTTATTTTTACAAACTAGTGTAAATTTTACATTTTCTAAAATAATATATTTAAATAAAACTAAAATTATTTATTTATCTAACTAAACCATGAAATATGTACTATGTATAATAGTAAAATATCAAACTATCAAGTAATTTTACTGTTGTAAATCATCATGTGATTTTGAGCTAAAAATGACATAGACATCACATGGCTCAAAAATATGTTTCAATAAATAACCATTCGTACTAGTTGACCTTGCTTACATGATCATCTCGACGAGTATTTCTCCACCGGACGGCACCGTACTTGGCCAAGGAAGAGCTCCGATTCTACGAGGAAGGCAACACGGTCTTCCACGACCGTTGCCGCTCTCCCTCGTAGAATCAAAGCTCCTCCTTGACGTCCGTTACCGCTCGGCAGAGAACATGCTTGCCGAAATGAACACGGTCCGCAAGTTCAACTAGTACGGATTTTCTATAATTTTCTAACTATTTTCTAAGTTTTTCATTTCATAGAAAATTTAATTCTAAAAAATAAAAGGCATGATTTCTAAGTATTTCATTTCATGGAAAAAATAAATCTAAGTGACCTGCTCGATATCGGCGAGCTCGCGGGCTTTTAGGTTGCCGATGATAGTAACATTTGTAGATGACATTTGTAGGTCTGAAGTTATCAAATATCCATCAAATTATAGCTCAAAAACATGTTTCAATAAATAACCATCCGTACTAGTCGACCTTGCTTACGTGATCATCTCAGCGAGCATTTCTCCACCGGACGGCACCGTACTTGGCCAAGGAAGAGCTCCGATTCTACGAGAAAGGGAACACGGCCTTCCACGACCGTTGTCGCTCTCCCTCGTAGAATCAAAGCTCATCCTTGACGTCCGTTACCGCTCGGCAGAGAACATGCTCGCCGAGCTGAACACGGTCCGCAAGTTCAACTAGTACGGATTTTCTACAATTTTCTAACTATTTTCTAAGTTTTTCATTTCATATGCATCTACATTGCAAAATGAGATAAGCTACTGATAAAACATAAGAGGATTAAGTTTGTTACCTCCAAAATTGAAGAGTAACACCAATGGAGGGGGAGAGAGCAAGAACAACAGCAAGCTGAAGAACAGAGGCAGTGAGTTTGAATGCAATGGCTCGGGCTTGGGGAGGAAGAAATGAGCTGGTGTATAGGCCGGGATATTTAGTCCCAGTTAGGGAGCCAAATCGGGACTAAAGATTAATATTTATTTCCGGGGCATCACCCAAACCTTTAGTCCCGGTTGGTAATACCAGCCGGGACTAAAGATCCCTGCCCCGCGGACGACCGTTGGGCAGGGACCATTACCAACCGGGACTAAAGGGTCCTTTAGTCCCGGGGACAAAAAAATGCCGAGGCTAATGCTAAATTAGGACATCATTGTAAAGTCTGTTCTGTAGTAGTGAATGCCAGCACTTAAAGAACTTGTATATGACTAAATTGGCAATTGAATAAATTGATCTTCTAGCCTCTTCGTTTTCTTTTCTTAGCACCAGACCAATAATGTTTCTTACATTCCATGAAAAAATTCGAATAACATCGAAATTAGATTAGAAGGAAAGAAGAAATAACTCTAACCAATTAGCAATCACCAGTATCTAGAATGTACTCTACCTATAATGAAGATTAGATAAGAACAAACAGAAAAGAAAATCCCAAACCTCCGTTGGAGATATGATGCTAGCCTTCTTCAGCCTGATGCCTGGATCTCTACTACGGATGGCCTCACTGGTCCGCAGACGCCATGCTCGCCCATGCCAAGTCGACAGTCGAGGGTCCGATCTGTAACACTTCTGGTGTTACGAGCTCGTTTAGCACCGTGATTTAGGACTAAGTAAAATTTTCGAAACGAGTTTCTCAGAATTTTTGATTTAACTGTACTTGATGCGATAAGCGAATCTCGTGTGGCTTAGTTTCGCGGACTCAAATAAACGCCCAAGTTAAATTACTCAATGCGTAAAGATATTTAGGAATGTCGAACGACGATGCTAACGAACGGGCTGTTCTGTTAGATTAAGCAAGAAAAGCAACTTTTATAAATAAAATAAAATCCATTAATAAATAGAACGATATATATATATATATATATATATATATATATATATATATATTATACTCTGTAGCCCGCTATAGAATAGCTTATTTATAGCCAGGTCAAACCGACCGCACCAACCTAGCCAATCCAGCCACGGTGCTTATGCGCTGGATGTAGCGGCAACAGCGCTAATCAATTACTACAATTTATGAGCCGGTCATCGGGGCATTAATTCACGGCATTAGAGTCAGATCACCGGAAGATGCTTACATGCTTCCAGACTGCAGACGTCAGCGTTACGTTCTACAAGGCTTGCATGTCGTAACTACTAGGCCTACATGCATTGCATGTCGTACTCACATGCAAAGCATGGTAACGTGAGAACCGAAGTTGTACGTACATGCATGCAACTATAGTAATCATGCATTATTTACCACAATGATAATATTGGTGAGTTACCATAATTTGGTGGCACACTATTTCAACGAAACGTTTACTAAAACTGTATCAGATTAGTTTTACCATGATTGAGTAGTTACGATAATCTGTATGATTCACAATACCATAATCCTGTTATTTTAAAATGATTTACTAGAATATGCCTCGGATTAGAAGTGACGATAATGTGGCTAATGATTTACCAAAAAGCGAGCAATATTAACGAGCAAATGAAGTAACAAAAAACGTAACTGGACAATAATGATTTACGATGATCCACATTATCATTTACCATAGTAATGGCACATTCGGTTTACTACACGGAGAATGATTAACGGTAATCCGTATCGACGACACCTTCTACTCCGGTGCGGCGCAACGCCAGGGAGAAGAATGGTGGGTGATCGACGGCCGGAACGTCGACCGCGGTCAGCAAAGACGGGGCCACCGGCGGCGGCGACTCCCTCGGCTCCTCTGGCAGGTTCGCGCGCGCGCAGGGGAGCATGAACCTGTCGGCGACGTATGACAGCAGGACGAACGACGTGGAGAGCTCGGTGGTGGCCAGAGACGACCTGTGGCGCGCGGAGGCGTCGCACAGCAGCAACAACAAGGAGCGTCACATAGCAGCTCGATGGCAGCAAGGGCATGGAGCGTCTCACAACAGCATGGAGACAGCAGCAACAGCATGGAGCGTCGCACAGCATTCGGTGGCGACAACACCATGGATCACGGCCAGGGACGACGTGCTCCGTGTAGGCCGGGCCATGGTGCCACCGAGGTGCGCCATCCACCGAGGAAGTCAGCTCTGCCGCCGTTGGAGGAGACATATATACGCGCGCGGGCTGGGCCGCCGCCGCCGAGGTGCGCCATCCGCGTAGACCAGGCCGCACCGCCGCCGAGCCTTGCCTAACGGATCCCCGTGGCAAATCGGCGTCGGGAGCAAGGTGACACTGCCGAAGGGCACCATCTGCCCGCCGCGGGCTGCGCAACCGCCGGGGCTGCGACTGCGATCCACACGGGGCGGGCCACGTCACCGCCGAGGGTCGCCATGGGCGCGGACGCGAGCCGCATCGCCGCCAGGGGCATCCGCGCGATGGGCTGCGCTGTCGCCCATCCATGAGCAGAAAGGCGCGCCGTCACCGCCGTGCAAACTGCAGACATGGTTGGCCTGGAGTCACTGTGGCCATCGCCATCCAGCTGCAACAGGTGAGGCTGCCGCCGTGAAGAGGAAGGTGTCGCTGACAGGACGCAGCCGCTGCGCCTCAGATATGTTTCTTTTTGCGAGTTTTTCTGTGCCATATGGTTTATGCGGGTGCAAAAGGAAACCAGCGACTAATTAGCAGAATTAATTGCTGGCTTAATTGGATGGGACCAGAGACGCTAGCGCCAAGGGGATTAGCCGGATCCTGTTGGGTGGAGCGCTGGACGCACGGTGATGGTGCGGATATACGGCCTGGCTATAGAATAAAATTATTTCGTAGCTAGCTACAGTATATTAGTTCTATATATATATATATATATATATATATATATATACTCACGGGTTTATTTTGATAAGTACGAACTGGCGAGAGAGAGCGCAACAGCTTCGTTTATTTTTCCTGGCGTACAGCGTACTCCTTGCTTTGCAGTTATGCACCGTCTCGTCTTCCGTCGTGGTTCTGCACTCCGGCACGTCCGTTTGCCTACGCCCAGTCTTCTCTCCCCCGCTATGCACCACCGTCCATCTGCCCGTTTCGTCGCGTCATCACTGCAGCACCGTCAATGCCTTGTCGTGCTCTCTGCTCTCTGCCTTGCATGTCTCTACTGCTTTGCTTGTCTCTGTCGAGTCTCGCGCTGCTTCTCCTCCTTTTCTTCTCTGCTGCCAAAGGGTGGCGTCCCAACTCCGCTCGTCCTCCCAGCTCGCTCTTCCGCTCTTCCCTGCCTTGTCTGCTTGTCTTGCCGTCGAGCCGTGCACCCGTGGTGGCAGCGCCTGTCGCCGCCGGCTGTCGTGTGCGCGCGCGCGCGAGTTCCCACGGCCCGCACTGGACCGCTCCACCTCCAGCTCGCCCTCCCCGCAGCGCCAGCCGGGGCCACGCTGTCTGGTGCCGGCACTTCCTCGCGCGAGCGCACGCGTACCCCCGGTCCTGCTGCTCCACAACCGTCGCTGCCGTTGCCGAGCCGCGTCACCACCGACCCCGCCGTGGCCAGCCTGTTTCCCCGGTCGTGGTTCGCTCACCTCCTCGTGCAACTCCGTCTCCACCGCCAGCGCCACCCTTCCGCGTCCCTTTTCGGCTCCGCAGCACCCCCAGCGCCGCAGCCGCCAATGCCTGCCTCCTGGCGCACGCAGCCTGGCCGCGGTGGCCATGGTCGATTCCTGGCCGCCTCAGCCTGGGGCCGCGCAGGTCTCCGTGCCGCTCGCCGGCCGGTTTTCCTCCGTCGCCGGTGGCGGTTCCCCACGGCTTCCACGCGCCCGCGTGCCGACTCCTCCACCGCCGCGGGGCTCCGCTCCGCAGCACCGCCCCAGCTGGGGGCGCGCCTTTTCCGCCCGGTGCCGAAGGGCCTGACCTCGCCAGTCGCCGTGCCGCAGCCTCGGTATGCCATCAGCCGCCGGTCGTCGTGCCCCTCTCCTGCCGGTGCTCTGCTTTGGAAGATGAAGAAGGGTATGAATGCAAGCCAAAATTTTATACGGGGTCCTTACTACGAAATACATGACCTAGGTGAATAGTGCTGATGTACCGCGGGGTGTTTTGTTAGAAGCTCAGGGGTCTCGTCGCAAATGAGTCGTCGCCGGACCGTGGGGGCCTGATTGCTAGGCTGCGGCCAGCCGCTCGCCTGGGCCGCGCACCCGCATGGGGCTGCTGGGCCGCTGTGCCACGCTGGGCCGGCCTTGTGCCGCCCGCCTAGGCCGATTGGGCCACACGCCTAGGTCGCGCCTGGCCAGCAAGCCACGCACGTGCCTACGGGCCGAGCTGGCTTGCCTGCCATGGGCCGCGGTATTTTTTTCTGTTTTCTAGTGAATCAGAGTAGGTTTCCTAGTATAAATTCTGAGCGAATTTTGTTATTTAAATATAAGATTGTGTAGGTGTTCAAAAATGGTGAAACTAATTTTGTTAGTCTCCTAAAATCATGATCTTCCTGTTAGTATATTTTGTTCACATAGTTTGATAATATCCTTGGAAGCTATATAATTAATTTAAGTTACTTAATATTGTAAAAAGATAACTTGTAGGAATTATTGTGATAACTTGGTAATAGTGTTGAATCTAAAATTTGTACAGTAGGCTCCTAGCAATATTAGGTACTCACTGTAATTTTTGTAGCAACAGAATAATTAGTTTGCTAAATAGATAATGATGCCCTATTCCGAATAAAGATTAAATGGATAAAATGAGATAAAGAAACGCCTTATTCGACAACATGGATACGTAGATTAGCGCATAGAACTATCTTGTTAGCTTATGAGGCGTGATCAAATTTCTAAGCATTTCGGTTGTCGTTGATTATTTACATCTACGCATTTGCATCAATGCATATCATATAGGTACGATGATGGATCTACGGATCAATTGAAGGATGATTGTAAATCGGCAGATGGTGTGATGGTATTCTCTCCAGGAGATGATGCGATGGGTTTTCTATTCAGATGATGTGAATGATCTGAAGTTGCAAATACTAACTTTTGGTTTCCCCAAAATCCTGCATGCCACCCTGCAAAAGCTCGGAGTCAAAGATTGTCCCGAGTATGAGGGCCGTGAGTATGAGAAGCATGGCACCGATCGGTGTGAGGTTACCGTCTACATTGGGAAGAGTGAGGAGTTCCCCGACATCACTGAAGCCTGGAGTGTGACCGCAACCGGGTTTAGCTTCACCGACACCTACCAGGTTGTGGCCTGTAAAGCCTTGTGGTACCTCTACCAGATCTATGAGGAGCCCATTGCCCATACCCCCATGAGGTTCTTTCCACCCTTGGACAAGAACCGGCGGGCATAGAAGGCTCGCATGGAGGCTTTGCAAGGGCGAGATGCGTAAGAAGACAGTCCAATCATGGTGCACTTGACCACGTACCTTCTTGCGCTGGACGAGCAGTATGACCGGCAAGCCTTGGAGCTGAGGGCGTGCCTCCGACGCGCCGAAGAAGCCGAGGTCTTCAACCGGATGCTCTAGGTGCAGCTCGCCGAAGCGCATGCCAGTGCTACAGCTGCTAAGCGCCAGGAGACTGCCATGTCGAAAGCCCTGAAGGAGGTTGAAGATCGGCACGTCCATCAACTGGGTGAGGCCTATCTATTCACTAGGGCCAAGCGGAGGACGTTGGTTGCTGAAAGGCAGGATGCCCCGATCTTGGATGGGATCTCTGTCCACCCGCCTGAAAGAAGGAGAACCGGTGATGCAGAACCGCCAGCACCTCCACCTTTGGAAGTGTTAGATGCAGAACCCTTGGTTCCTCTCACTCATCCATTGCCCTGAGAAGATGCAGATCCATAGCCAGAGCAGTAGAAGAATCCGTCGAGCCCGGAAATGAAGATGTATGGCTAGAGTAGCTTAGTTGCCTTGGAATGTTGTACCCGTAGTAGTAGTGCTTTTCGTCGCTATCCTCCGTATTGTACTATTGTCGTTGTTGGTCCGTAGTTGAGATCGTCCGTCGTAGATGAAGCATGTGTCGTGAATGGGAGCCTAAATGCCTGTATGTTGTACCCGTATAAGACCGCCGAAATATGCATTTTATTTATTTTGCTGTGTGTATTGCGTCCATCTACTCTTAAGGTCGTTAGACGTGCTTAAAGCTTTCAAGGGCGATATTGAGCAGGTTACAAGAGAAGTTGCCATTCAGATACCAGCAAGATCAGCCATGATTGGAGAACATTGGGCACCGTATCGACTAATTGTGGATGTCCCAGCAAAACACTTGAATCTATTTAAACCAAATCCATCGTTGGGTTTGAATTTCTTGTCCCTTGTTGTGAAGGGAACCCTTGTTGTTTGAATCTTCCATTGCAGTACTCCTCTTATTCTGTGGTCTTTGACCCCACTGCCTTCATGGCGTGTAAGTTGGTAATAGTTGTCTGGTTAAAAGCTTATGGTGCCACGATGAAACTGAGGGCTCCCTGTGGAACAGCTGCCACATGGTGACGCTTTCAACATGCACTGGTATCGAGGTTGTTGACTAAGTATCTTTACTAAGTTACACTGCCATACCGCTTTTGCTACAAATAATTTCCTTGGAAAAATGTTTAGGTGTTCAAACGGGAAATCCACAATGGGTTGATGACATAGTGTTCTCTCAAGGTAAGCAAGAGAAGGTGGTTTTGGAGGAAGAAAGTATGACATGGTCTCAGTCTACATGAAAGACGGATGTGGTCGAGTAAAGGAAAGAAAAAGAAGAGTAGTAGGGAAAGTTAGCAGTGGATAGTCAGGAGTAATTGAAAAGTCTGAGTGGATGTCATGTCCCAAGCCCTATGTTTGGTTGACCGTGCTATGCATGCTGGGTCATTTCGCTGCGTGTCTTGCGAACGTCGTCTGTGTCGGGCCTTTAGCACCCTGTTTTCGCGTGGCCGCGACATCGTGCCGCACTCGCCGTCCTTGTGCACTGTGCGCTTTTCCTTTTCCTTAGCATTCGGTCGGCTCTCGACCTCCACGCCTTAGTCCTCGTACCGGACCCCCCCGCTTCCCCTCAATTATTTTCTTCTTTTGGAGACACGGCTGCCCGCACGCTTGCCTCATCAAGCGGACCCCCTCTCCTCTCCTTTATTTCTCCCTCTGACCCCTCGCGTAGGGAGCGCACCATGTCCGCCCTTATCTCCACAGTATGAACCGCCTGTGTACCCTATCCATGTTGTCTTCACTTCCGGTGTGTTGCGTCCCACCTCCGTTCGCCACTATAAAATACCCTTGGTCCTTGCTCCTCTTCCTCATCCCCATTCCCCTCGCATTCGGAGTAGAGCTACGAAATCCAGTCGACGTTGTGAAGCTAGGTTCGTCAGTCTGAGGTGATGATGTAATATGAGGAGAAAAAAGGATCCAGTTCATCGGAGAAGTTCAAGTTCCCTTTGGGGTGGTCAATCTTAGGGTTCATGATGTTTTACTTCTCAGTCGACTGCTTCTGGATTTGTTGGACCTACACCATGTTTTGGATACTCATTATCTTGTTACTTCTCCATTATCCTCGTCTATCTCGACTTCTGGATTAAGTCTCGGTTGGAGTAGGTCGCTCTTAACCATGTATCCCTAGATCCTCATGTGGTTAGCATTCGAAGTCGTGTAATCGTTCGTGTAATCCTTGATCTATGGAATGTAATCGTGTCCCCTCTGCTGGTTCTTGTTTTGAATCTCAGGACGAGATTTTTTTTAAGGAGGGTTGGTTGTAACACCCCTGGTGTTACGAGCTCGTTTAGCATCGTGATTTAGGACTAAGTAAAATTTTCAAAACGAGTTTCTCGGAATTTTTTATTTAAATGTACTTGATATGATAAGCGAATCCCGTGTGGCTTAGTTTCGTGGACTCAAATAAATGCCCAAGTTAAATTACTCAGCGCGTAAAGATATTTAGGAATGTCGAACGACGATGCTAGCGAACGGGTTGTTCTGTTAGATTAAGCAGGAAAAGCAACTTTTATAAATAAAATAAAATCTATTAATAAATAGAACGATATATATATATATACTCACGGGTTTATTTTGATAAGCACGAACTGGTGAGAGAGAGCGCGACAACTTCATTTATTTTTCCTGGCGTACAGCGTACTCCTTGCTTTGCAATTATGCACCGTCTCGTCTTTCGTCGTGGCTCTGCACTCCGACACGTCCTTTTGCCTGCGCCCTGTCTTCTCTCCCCCACTATGCGCCACCATCCATCTACCCGTTTTGTCGCGTCATCACTGCAGCACCGTCAATGCCTTGTCGTGCTCTATGCTCTCTGCCTTGCGTGTCTCTACTTCTTTGCTTGTCTCTGTCGAGTCTCGTCCTGCTTCTCCTCCTTTTCTTCTCTGCTGCCGAAGGGAGGCGTCCCAACTCCGCTCGTCCTCTCGGCTCGCTCTTCCGCTCTTCCCTGCCTTGTCTGCTTGTCTTGCCACCGAGCCATGCACCCGTGGTGGTAGCGCCCATCGCCGCCGGCCGTCGTGTGCGCGCACACATGTGAGTTCCCGTGGCCCACGCTGGACCGCTCCACCTCCAGCTCGCCCTCCCCGCAACGCCCGCCGGGGCCACGCCGTCTGGTGCCGGTCCTTCCTCACGTGAGTGCATGTGTACCCCCGGTCCTGCTGCTCCACGACCGTCGCTGCCGTTGCCGAGCCGCATCACCACCGCCCCGCCGTGGCCGGCCTGTTTCCTCGGTCGTGGTTCGCTCACCTCCTTGCGCCACTCCATCTCCACCGCCAGCGCTGTCCTTCCGCGTCCCTTTCCGGCTCCGCTATGCCCCCAGCGCCGCAGCCGCCATTGCCTGCCTCCTGGCGCACGTAGCCTGGCCGCGGTGGCCATGGTTGATTCCTGGCCGCCTCAGCCCAGGGCCGCGCAGGTCTCTGTGCCGCTCGCCGGCCGGTTTTCCTCCGTCGCTGGTGGCGGTTCCCCGCGGCATCCACGTGCCCACGTGCCGGCGCCTCCGCCGTCGTGGGGCTCCGCTCCGCAGCACCGCCCCAGCGGGGGGCGCGCCTGTTCCGCCCGATGCCGTAGGGCCTGACCTCGCCAGCCGCCGTGCCGCAACCTCGGTATGCCGTCAGCCACCGGTTCTGTGCCCCTCTCCTGCCGGTGCTCTGCTTTGGAAGATGAAGAAGGGTATGAATCCAAGCCAAAATTTTATACGGGGTTCTTACTGCAAAATACGTGACCCAGGTGAATAGTGCCAATGTACCGCGGGGTGTTTTGTTAGAAGCTCAGCGGTCTCGTCGCAAACGTGTCGTCGTCGGACCGCGTGGGCTTGATTACTGGGCTGCGGCCTGCCGCTCACCTAGGCCACGCGCCCGCATGGGGCTGCTGGGCCGCTATGCCGCGCAGGGCCAGCCTTGTGCCGCCCTGCCTGGGCCGATTGGACCACATGCGTAGGCCGTGCCTGGCCAGCAGGCCGCGCACGCGCCTACGGGCCGTGCCGGCTTGCCTGCCGTGGGCCGCGGTATTATTTTCTGTTTTCCAGTGAATCAGAGTAGGTTTCCTAATATAAATTCTGAGCGGATTTTGTTATTTAAATATAAAATTGTGTAGGTGTCCAAAAATAGTGAAACTAATTTTGTTAGTCTCCTAAAATCATGATCTAGCTGTTAGTATATTTTGTTCACATAGTTTGATAATATCCTTGGAAGCTATATAATTAATTTAAGGTACTTAATATTATAAAAAGATAACTTGTAGGAATTGTTGTGATAACTTGGTAATAGTGTTGAATCTAAAATTTGTACAGTAGGCTTCTAACAATATTAGGTACTCACTATAATTTTTGTAGCTCCAGAATAATTAGTTTACTAAATAGATAATGATGCCCTATTCCGAATAAAGATTAAATGGATAAAATGGGATAAAGAAACGCCTTATTCAACAACATGGATGCGTAGACTAGCGCGTAGAACTATCTCGTTAGCTTGTATGTCGTGATAGGATTTCTAAGCATTTCGGCTATCGTTGATTATTTACATCTATGTATTTGCATCAATGCATATCATATAGGTACGATGATGGATCTACGGATCAATTGAAGGATGATTGGAAATCAGCAGATGGTGTGATGGTATTCTCTCCAGGAGATGATGCGATGGGTTTTCTATTCGGATGATGCGGATGATCTGAAGTTACAAATACTAACTTTTGGTTATATCTTACCCAGGCAAGCCCCGGTGCATAACCCCTACTTTTCTACAATTTAAATTATATTTGTGCATTAAGTTTTAAGGAGTTGAATGAAACCCACTTGCATATATATATATATATCTTTATCCTATGAGTCTTACTAGTACGACAGGATCGTGTAGATTGCTATGCTACAGGACTCCGGTAGAAGTCGAGTGATTGCCTGTCACTCGTGAGAGATAGAAAATATATTACTGTATCATTATCACTTGAAAAATATAAATGGTGGAAAGGAAAAATGGTGACCGGACAGGGATATGGTTTGAGGTATTGGTGGGTGTAAGAGGTTGTGTCACCGTGGACGCGGGGCATGGCTTGGTTACACTGCTTTCCCTGTCTGTGTCGGTTAAGGAACGATCGTTGCATAAGACTCTAGGTAAGTCACAGACTTATTATCCCGAGCACATACTTGGGTATGGGCGCTTGGAAGACTTGTTGCTCTCTTGTCGCGGATCCGGCTCTTTCCGAACCGACTGTTAGGGTTTATTTTTGGTGGAGGAGGTCCTTGCACCGCCCTGAGTCCGGGACTCAGGGGCGGAGGCTTGGAGTCCCAGTTTGGACGGGGACCTGGACACCCGAGACAGCAGGGTGATGGGTTGGTCCTGCTTGTGCCTAGGATACAAGTGGGGCATGTGTTTTTGGGTACCCAGCTAGGGGCATTGATTCGCGAATCGGCGGACGATCCGGTATGGCTTGTCTACGGTTTAGCATCGTAGTAAGAACTAAAAGATGAAAGATGGAAGATGGAAAAAGGAAATCTGATTGCTTACCACCTGCTTGAAAGTAGCACGTGTGCTTACATAGAATGGTTAGTTAATGAACCAATGCGGCTATTAATAAAAATCAAATATAACGACGCACGCTTAGTAATGCTTCCTGCAGATGCAATGAACCCACAAGCCAGATAGGCTTGCATATCCTTGGAGTCTTTTCTTTCCTCCTGTCGAGTAAGTCTTGCTGAGTACAATTGAGTACTCAGGGTTTTATTCCTCATGTTGGAGGTGACAGGTGGATGCTTGAGCTGACCCTTGTGTGTGGATTCCTCATGGTGGGCTCAGAGAGGATTTTCTTTACGCTGCGATCATAGTCTTTATTTATAACTCTTACTAAATGTTTTTATAAATGAAAGTTTTATAATCTGATGTCATAGTTTGTCTATATCATTACTTCATCATGTCATGAATAGATATTTGATTCCGCTGTAATTCTGATCACATGTTTATATTCCGTTGTTAAATTAAATTGTTCATAACTCTGATAATATGATTACATTCTGCTGTTATAATAATAAATATTACACTATGATGTTGTATTAAAAGTGATGTAAGAAATGGTTAAGAATGATGTAAGCTTTATTCTCTCATTTGTGATCCTGATGGCAAAAATGTGGATTTTTGGGTTCTCCCCTAGGGTGTGCCCGACGGGACCGAATAATTTGGTGTCCTCCCTTGAGTGCTTAGTGTCTAATGAAAGACGAGCACTCCTGGGAGGCATTAGATTAGGCGGTTCTGCCACACGATCAGCGTGTGATCTTGATTGCGTGGATGGAGCGTGGCCGCGTCGATCATGGGCTCCTCGTGACGTCGCGGCCGTGCCCTCGCTCGTCCCTCCTGATGACGACGATCGACTTGATCGCGATCGCTTGGTGCTTATATTGGGAATTTGGGATTAGGAGTCAAGGAGACACGGAGATAGCATCATGCAGATCATCCAATGAAGAGGCAGAACCACAGAACCAGTCACAATTGCGACTCAGGACTCGGGGATGGACTGTTGCTTGATCCATGATCTCACCTTCCTGGGTTCTCATCTCGGATCCTGGCAATTGGGCCATGGGCTGAGAAGTTTTTTTTGCGACAAATGGGCTGCAAAGTTGGGGGTTGTGTGATTGTGTCTAGCTAGGCCTACGGCTCTAGGCAGTCACGCCCGCTAGCTGTGCCATTGTGGCTAGGGTCGGCCCTAACACTCGTTTGTGCCTATATTTAGTTTTTGTTTTGCGATATACACACACCACACTCACTTACCCCTATAATAAGCATAGTAATGAGTTCTAGCCTTATCCATGTAAGTGAATTGTTGGCCGCTCGTCCTTATTGCTTGTACACCACCTAGGTGTTGCTTTTTTTAGGGGAACCTAGGTGTTGCTTGGTTCATCAGATTTGCCCATAGATCACGTTACTTCGCGTTTGGTTGGGCCAACAACATAACCAGTAGCGGCGGGACTATATACGGGCCATACAAGGTTCATACCGTCCAACTCTGAGCGTTAACCAATTACACTGCCGAATCTATCTAAGCGTAAAAAAAGGAAACCAAAACAAATGATGCTTCGTTAATGCTTCGGTGAGGGCATTCGTCCAGGCGTGTGCATCCAAACACGTCGTTCCTGGGCCTATGAAGCGATGTGGCCCAACAGGCAATGGGCCTGCTCCTCTACGCTAACACTTTCTCCTCCGCCCACGACAAAAATCCAAAAAGAAATCCCTAACGAAGTCCCTACTCGCTTCACCACATCGGGCGGCCACCCCACTCCGCCTCCGGTGCGCCCCATCCCCCTGCTCCTCCCATCCCGCCTCCGCGTCTACCGTGTCTGCTCCCCCACGCCCACGCCCACTCCGCCTCCAGTGAGCCCCATCCCGCTCGGCTCGACGCCGTGCTTGCTGCCCACGCCCACTCCGCCTCCGTGCTACTGACATCGTTGTTGTTCCCCACCAAAAGGTCCTTGCCGCTATCAACCTCAGCTCGCGACATCACGAGATCCGAGTGGCCATACCCAGAGTGGGCTTCTCCGGCCAGCTGCACCTCGCACTCCCTTCCTCCCTCAGCGACGGTTTCCGATGATGCGTACGAGGGGGCAACTCGGCCAGCAGCGCCGACGTGGACGCAGTTGGTCGGCAGGTCCGTGGTCATGGGCATCAGGCAGTCAGGAAGGTCACCAACAGCAAGGCCCACGGGCGTCTAGCTACGACGGGATATGATGCATGTTGCAAGTGTATATTTCAAAATGTTTCAGGTGTGTTTAGAGGTATGTTTCAAGTCATACAGATATTGCAAAAGTAGATTAGGATGTTGCATATATTTCAATGATTGTACACGTATGTTGCAAGTGTCTGTCTCCAATGTTTCATATGTTTTTTCAGACATCTGTTGCAAGTGTGTTTCATCTGGATATTGCATATGTTTCACACATTTGTTGCAAGTGTTTTATCTGGATGTTGCGTATGTTTTGCAATGGCTACACATGTGTTTTCCTGGTGTTTCAGACGTATGTTGCAAGTGTTTCAATTGTTTCAGATGTATGTTGCAAGTGTTTCATCTAGATGTTGCCAAAGTAGATCTTGATTTTGCACATGTTGTAGTGGGACCCACCTGCAGCAGCCACCTGCTGCAGCTGCTGGGCTTGCATGCATGCACATGGGTGTAGAGGGGGTGCTATGGTGCGGGCGTGGGCCACGGTGTGGGCGCGGGTGCGGGCGTGGGACACGGAGCGACACGGGCCCCACGTGAAGCAGACGCAATAGGCGCGGGCATCCGGACGCTAGCACCGTCCGGACGTTCGGGCGCTAGATGTTCTGATGATGCTTTACCTTACAACGTACAGATCCCACCGTAACTTGGTTTCATTAGCGTTGCCACTCCCAAGGCTGAACCAAACCCTAGTTTTTAGGTCTATCTGAATCACTTCTTCCTTACAGTAATGATGAGGTAAAATAATCTGCAAGCTGATCTAAACACTCTCAATTGACTGTAATAATCGAGCCAATAGATTAATGAATCCTAATCCATATCTTTTGTGGATTACACTATATATGCATAGACGTCGTGCATACATACTCACCCCTATCCGCGCTATCCTTATGAGCACCCGTGAATGACTAAGATGACATATATATTGAGATTGACAAAGTCATCACAGACGCCTTGTTGACCACAGAGCCATCACCTACAAATGAATAAAATTCAGGAAAATGCAAGCACTGGCATCTAGAAATAAATCCAGAAAAAATGCATGTGATCACATCCGTGCATCAAGTCGAAGACTTAATCGAATATGCAGATTAAACCACAAGGAATCTAACTAGCCGAGCTAAACTCAACTCACATTCACACGATCCATCTTAAACCTACTAATAAAAGACTATATGTGAATAAATAATAATCTAGCTTGGACCTATATGCATGTGATCACATCCGTGCATCAAGTCCAAGACTTATTAATCAAATAAGCAGATTTAACCACATGAAATCTAACTAGCTGAGCTAAACTCAACTCACATTCACACTATCCATCTTAAACCTACTAATAAAAGACTATATGTGAATAAATAATAATCTAGCTTGCACCTATAATTTATGGATTCATATACTCAGTGAGGTCGCTCCATGAGGCCTAGGGAAAGTTCATGGCAGCAGTACGTGTCCTGATTGGTGAATCATATTTTCAGAGATTCGTTCTTTACCGCCTCCGTCATTGGAGAAGATGAAGAATCGACGAGCCTATCTACCTTTCAGAAGATCAGGCCGATTCTCGATTGCTAGTTCTAGGAAATAAAGTGAACCTGAGCCCTTGGAGTGCGCTCTCGGCCGTGCTAGTACACCTAGTTTTAGAACTGTTACTGATAGATTCATATAGACAGGCAAAGACTGCATGCTCCAAGAGGGAATGAAGGTTCATGCATGTCCTGACCGGATCGATCTTTTCAGAGATTCGTTCTCATCGCCCTCGATCTTTGGAGAAGATGCAGAGTAGACAAGCCAAGATTTAGATGGATACGCGTATCTCTAGTCCAAGAACATCGGCTGGGCAGCGCCACTACTGGAAACCGGTCGAGGTCAAGAGGAGTCCTCTGTTTTCTTTCTTCGGTATGATGATGGAATATCAACTTTTTTTACAATAATTGCCATGTTGTGAAGTATAAAATAGGCCTATACAAAGTGATGAGGAAGATATGTATAGCCACTAAGCCACAGCCCACATACCACAAGCCATTCATCATGACCTAGTTTATCAGACTATTGTGAGCTGTATATAATGCATCAGTTTAGCTATGACTTGCATGCATGCAGAAGTATAATTAAGTAGCTTGTTTCGTCGATTAGTAAGCCAACAGCTAAGGAGTACGAATATCTGACAGTGACACGTGTGCTGTTGCAAGAGGTATATATAGTAGTATATGTATAGTGCTAGAATTATATATTTTTTTAAACGAGTTTGCTAGAATTATTATTATATGGCGGGACAGCAGCATATCTGTAGGCCCTAGCAATGCGCAAGGATCCGAGGATCCAATAATCAAGATCCTGATGGATGCGCAGCAGCTTTCTTGCACACGGTATTACCTCAATACCATTTTCCAGACAAGACGATAGGTCTACGATCATCGATCGGTGACTCCCGAACTCCGTACATTGAATGGACACACATGCATGCATATGGTACAATTTTGCTATGGAATATCTGGACGCCTGCTTTCGTTCTTTATGGTTGTATTTGGTTAGGAGACAAAGCAAAATAGGATGATCATGTTTCAATTTTTAGAAATGAGATGATCAGATCTAGAATGTGGTCGAGGGAGACAGGATCATCCCTATTTTATGTTTAGTTGAAGGACACCAGAAAGTGGAATCAGACACTGGCAGTAGGACTCAGCTCATCTGTTAATTTTTGTTTTATTCTATTTCTTATTCTTATTCTTTTTCCTTATTCTTTCTCCCGAAGTCCCCATTAAGCGCTAACCTCCACCGGCCCGTGCCCGCGGGAGGCGACTGCAACCGGAGCCTCGCCCCCTCACCCCCGCTATCACAATCAGAGCCCTCACCCACAGCCGGTGTCCACACCTAGGCCTCACGACCCGCGCTTGTTGCCGGCGACCCCTAGTGCCTAGGGCCAGCACCCCATCCCTGACCTCTTCTTCCTCCGCACCGGCGCCGCCTTGGCCCGCGCTTCTCTTCTTTCCCCACGCTCCTCTTCTTCCACCCCCTCCCCAATCCTCAAGCGCATGTGTGCTTGCCAAGGAGCAAGCGTCCCACCTGGGACAACTTCGTCCATAAGATTTCTGGGAACATGGCGAGCCTGAATCTAGAGATAATATTCCTAGCGGAATCGTCCAGTATCCGACTGACTCCGAACAAACACCAACCAAAGTGTAATATCCCACCTTGTCCCATCCCAATTGTTGGGGGGAGGGGAACGGTGGCTAGAATCTTCTAAGAAGTTTGGAGAGTCTGGATTTGTAAGGATTGCAAATTTCATGTTGGAGGGATCCATTTATGGGTGTGATGACTTGCTGGAATTTGAGATATATGATATACAATCTGTTGAGCGCTCTCTTTATTTTATAGACGTTGGCGTCAGCTATGATGCTACACTTTGGAGGTGTTGGCTTGTAGAGACGCCTCCAATGTGCAGCATCCTAGCTGATGCCAAAATATAATTCTAGATATTTAATTTTCTACCAGTTCAATCTATTTCAATTTTGACTAATTTCTACCAAAAAATAATATTATTTATGATACCATATAATTAGATTTATCCTAAAATATATTTTTATAGTATATCTGTTTATAGACATAAATATTGATGATATGTTTTATTAAATTAAATTTGACTCAATCTAGAGCTAAAATTATATCTTTGGGGACCGAGGTAGTATATCTGCCGTCATACATTCTCAGTCGGGGCCAGCGACGCTTCATATCCGCTGACCTACAGTGCGTCTGATCTGCATGAATCAGGATCGATGCAAAAGCCTACTGGTCAGGCATGCTTTGTGTTTTCACGAAAGCCAGTGTGCATGAACTGCTGGCCCTGGCCTGCCAGTGCTCTAATCCCTGCCGGGCCTACTACATTGTACCACAAGATTAACCTGGATTCGTGTGGGACTCAGACGGGGCGGATCTGGATATAGGTCCAAAAGTGACGCATGCAGTTCCTTTACCGGCAGATGATCTGGATATGGCTACCGGCGTCGGCGTGTCAAGGTTTGCTTGTTGCATAATGCATGCATTTTTCTTGTCGCAATATGGACAACTCTCACAAATGTATACACGCTTACCTCTTAAAATGCACATGTACAAAAATCTATCTATACGAGCAACTTCAAAAGACGATAAATTTTAAGATTGACAGGGTCGTCATATGCGCCTTATTGTCGGCAGAGCCTATGATTGGGGTCAGCCACTTGACTCTAGATCATGTTACACCGTAGAGTCCAAACATCTCAAATCTAATTCACGAAAGGTGTGACCACTCACTCTAGTCTCCAAACAACTGATTTCGTTCTCACTTCACATAAAAAGGCCTAATTCTAGAATTGGTGAATTGACTTTAGAAGCCATATGTTGGTTTAACCTAACCCATCCTGAACTAGCAACGTGCGACTCTCTCACATATAAATCGGCTAATGTTCCCTCTTTTGCCAAACATCCATGTCCATTGCTAGCACACGGTACCATGCATGTGGTTCCCTTCTTAGGGCCCACATGCACCATGTGCATTTGATATGGCCGCATCCTAATCCACAATTCCACACACAACCATACAACCATGAGAGTGGGCTCTCATACTATTTGTGATGTCATATGTCCCAAGTCGTTTAATTCTGCTCTACACATTGGGTAAACCATACATTCCACCAGCCCAATTTCCTATACTTGTTGCTTTAGTTTTGTTGGTGTTTTTTTTGATGTGAGGGGCCTTATGTTTGGAGTGACTAGTAGAGAACAGACCTTTGATCCTCGGTCAAAATAGGCTCTAGTCCCGGAATTTTTTGCGCCCGGGACTAGAAATACCTTTAGTCCCGGTTGGTGTCTCCAACCGGGACTAAAGGTCCCTACCTAACAACTCTGCGCCCAGGGCAGAGGTGGCGGGGACCTTTAGTCCCGGTTGGAGCCACCAACCGGGACTAAAATACTTTTTACTCCCGGTTGGTGGCTCCAACCGGGAGTAAAGGTCTACTCCCGGGCCGTGGGCTGCGCCTGGGTTGGAAAGTTACTTTTAGTCTCGGTTGGAGCCACCAACCGGGACTAAAGGTCCCCCCTTTATATCCCGGCCGTCTCCTTCTTCCTCCCCGAGCCCGAGCTCAGCACATTTTGAAGCTCACTGCACTAGTGTTCTTGCTTCCTCCCTCCCTCCATTGTTCCTCCATCCATTATTCGATTCCTCCGTCGATTTCTTCGATTCCTCCGTCGATTCTTCAGTTGTAAAGGTTACCAATCTCATACTCTTATTTTTCACCATTGTCTTATCTCATTTTGTTCACTATATATATATATATATATGGTTCTTTATTGTGGTTTTTTTTCATTTGTAAGCAATTTGAGCTCAAAATCACTTCAAGCTTGCATATTTACATGAACTAAGGTTAAAGTAGCTAGTTGAACTTGCGGACCGTGTTCACCTCGACGAGCATGTTCTCTACCGAGCGGTAACGGACGTCAAGGAGGAGCTTTGATTCTACAAGGGAGAGCGGCAATGGTCGTGGAAGACCGTGTTCCCTTTCTCGTAGAATCGGAGCTGCCCATGTGCGGCGTGCATTCTTTGTTACGTGCGGCCGAGGCAAACAAACGCGACGGTTTCATGTGCTGCCCATGTGCCATATGTAAGAATACGGTGGAATATCCTTGCTCAAGGACTCTTCATTCACACTTGTTCAAGTCGGGTTTCATGCCAAACTATATTTGTTGGACAAAGCACGGAGAAACCGGTGTTGTAATGGAAGAAGGTGAAGAAGAACAATGGGACGACAATGATATTATTCCCGATGGTGCGTGCTTCAATGATACTGCAATGGGAGAAGCTGAAGAAGAGGTAGCCGCAGAAGATGAGCCGGCTGATGATCTTTCTCAGGTCATTCGTGACGCACAAAGAGAATGTGAAAGTGAAAAGGAGAAGATCAAGTTCGAGCGGATGCTAGAAGATCACTAGAAATTGTTGTACCCAACTTGTGATGCAGGGCAGAAAAAGTTGGGAACCACACTAGAATTGCTGCAATGGAAGGTAAAGAATGGTGTATCTAACAAGGGATTTGGAGAGTTACTAAAAATTCAAAAGAAAATGCTTCCGAAGGACAATGAATTTCCCGCCACTACCTACGAAGCAAAACGAGTTGTCTGTCCTATGGGGCTAGAAATAGAGAAGATACATGCATGTCCTAATGATCGCATCCTGCACTGCAAGGCAAAGAGTACGAGAAATTGGATGCATGCCCAAAGATGCCATGCGTCATGCATATAAGATCGGCGAGATGACCTCGTGATGATGTGAGGGCGAACGTCCACGGAAGAAAATCCCGCCAAGGTTATGTGGTATGCTCCTATAATACCACGCTTGAAACGTCTGTTCGTAAACAAAGAACATGCAAAATTGTTGCGATGGCACAAAGAAGACCGTAAGGTAGACAATATGTTGAGACACCTGCCGATGGGTCCCAATGGGCCGTAAATCGACGAGAGAATTCCCGGAGTTTGCAAATGACGCAAGAAACTTAAGGTTTGCTTTAAGTACGGATGGTATCAATCCTTTTGGAGAGCGTAATAGTAGTCATAGCACTTGGCTTGTTACTCTAAGTATCTACAACATTCCTCCTTGGTTATGCATGAAGCGGAAGTTCATTATGATGCTGTGCTCATCCAAGGCCCGAAGCAACTTGGCAATGACATCGATGTGTACCGAGACCACTTATTGATGAACTTCTCATTTTGTGGAATAAAGAAGGTGTATGCGTGTGTGGGATGAGTACAAACAGGAACACTTTGATCTGCGAGCATTGTTGTTCGTAACAATCAATGATTGGCCTGCTCTAAGTAATCTTTCAGACACCAAATAAGGGATATAATGCATGCACACACCTTTGCTTGGTGATATTAGAGGTGTATTCTTGAAAAAAATGTCAAAAGGTCGTGGTACCTTGGCCATCGTCGATTTCTTCCCTTAAATCACCCCGTAAGAAAGAAAGGCAAGCATTTTAAAGGGAAGGCGAGACCACGACCAAGCCTCTAACAAATCGAACCGGTGAGGATGTACTCGATATGGTCAATGATGTGAAAGTCGTCTTTGGAAAAGGACATGGAAGCCAACTGTTCGAACGACGCTAACGGTCACGCACCCATGTGGAAGAAGAAGTCCATATTTTGGGACCTACCCTATTGGCAAGTCCTAGAGGTCCGTAGCTCGATCGACGTGATGCACTGACGAAGAATCTTTGTGTGAACCTGCTAGGCTTTATGGGTGTGTATGGAAAGCCTAAGGACACATTTGAAGCACAGACAGACTGCGTTGTTTGAGAGAAAGAGACAACCTTGCATCCGGAGAAGATAGATGATGGACGCCATTACTTACGTCCTGCTAGCTACACTCTAAGCAAAGAGGAGAAGGAAATCATGTTTAAATGCTTAAACAACATCAAGGTACCATCTGGATTCTCCTCGAATATAAAGGGTATTATAAATGTTGCAGAGAAGAAATTCTGTAACTTAAATTCCCATGACTGTCACGTTCTCATGACGCAATTACTTCCAATTGCATTAAGAGGAATTCACCTCCAAATGTACGTCTAGCCACCGTGAAGCTATGTGCATTCCTCAATGCAATTTCTCAGAAGGCAATTGATCCAACTGATCTAGCTAAACTACAGAATGATGTGGTTCAATGTCTCGTCAGCTTTGAGTTGGTGTTCCCTCCTTCCTTCTTTGATATTATGACACACCTCCTAGTTCACCTAGTCAAGGAGATTTTCACTCTCGGTCCTATGTTCCTACACAACATGTTCCCCTTAGAGAGATTCATGGGAGTCCTGAAGAAATATGTTCACAACCGTGCTCGCCCAGAAGGAAGCATCGCCAAGGGCTATGGAACAGAAGAGGTCATTGAGTTCTGTGTTGACTTTATTCCCGACCTTGACTCGATTGATGTTCCTGAATCGAGACATGAAGGGAGACTAAGCGGAAAGGGGACACTAGGGAGGAAAACATATATTGGTACGGATGATGATTATTTCAATAAAGCGCACTACATAGTTCTATAGAACTCCTCTTTGGTAGATCCGTATATTGAGACACACAAGGATCTCTTACGATCCGAGTTTCCAGGGAAGACTGAAGCTTGGATTACGCGTAAGCACATGGAAACTTTCAGCGGTTGGTTGCGAAAAAATGTCAAGGTGATGAGAGCATCCATGAGCAACTGTATTTATTGGCTATGCAACCATCATGGCATATCGTCACATACAAAGGGTACGAGATAAATGGGAACATATTCTACACAGTAGCCCAAGATAAAAGGAGTACCAACCAAAACAGTGGTGTCCGCATAGATGCCACAGACCCGAATGGGAATAAGCAGACATATTATGGACGCATAGATGAAATATGGGAACTAGAATATGCACCTACTTTGAAGATCCCATTGTTCAAGTGCCAATGGGTCAAGGTGACCGGAGGCGGGGTAACAATGAACAACGAGTATGGAATGACAACAAGTGAACCTTAGTAATATTGGGTACAAAGACGAACCATTCGTCCTTGCCAAGGATGTGAATCGGTGTTCTATGTCAATGATATGTCTACCAAACCAAAAGAGGAAAAAGCGATAATGACTCAACCAAAGAGACAAAGCGCCACATAGTTCTTTCAGGGAAAAGAGTCATCGTGGGAATTGAGGACAAGTCGGACATGTCAGAAGATTATGAAAAGGATGACCGAATTCCGCCATTCAAAGTGAACAAAGACCCTAGCATCTTGGTAAATGATGAGGACACTCCATGGTTAAGACGCGATCATAACCAAGGGACATACGTAAAGAAGAAATTCACTGCTGTGCCCACTTGATGATATAGTGATTTAATGTAGTGTGTGTTTGAGATATTATGTAATAATTGTGAATTCAGATGTTTATTATGTCATGTTTCAAATTAAATCAATGTTTGATTTGATGGGATTTCTCTCTCAAAAAGGTAAATTAGGATATTGAGTGATGAAAAATTAAAATATTAACGTTAAAATGATGTGAAAACAAATTTCCTGTCCAAAACCAATAGTTTTAATAATTTTAATTAAACACTACATTTTTGCATTAACGAAATAATAAATATTAGTTACATTATGTTTTATAATTGTAACAAAAAATAAAAAAGTTAGGTTATAGATTTTTCCTATGTGCAATAAAGAAAAATAAAATCGATGTTTTTAACAAAATAATTTTATGCCTTTTATTTAATTTACTATGTATTTAACAAAAACTATTGCATTTCTATTGTATTTAACAAGACTATTGCTTAAAACAGGCGGGAAACGAAACTGCAGGCCACCTTTACTCCCGGGTGGGAAGCCCACCTGGGAGTAAAGGTGGGCTGCAGTTTCGTGGCCCACCAAAAAAACCCTTTACTCCCGGTGCGTGTTACCAACCGGGAGGAAAGGTATACCTTTACTCCCGGTTGGTAATACGCACCGGGAGTAAAGGGACCTTTACTCTCGGTTGGTAATACGCACCGGGAGTAAAGGACCTTTACTCCCGACTGGTGGCTGGCACTGGGAGTAAATCTCCCAGGTATATAACCGCCAGTGCCAGGCGCAGATCGATCCCCTCCTCTTCTTCCTCGTCGAACACCGCCGCCCTTTCTCTTCTTCCTCGTGCCGCCGCCGATTCGTCTTCCCCTGCGCATCAGCCCGCCCCCATGACACCGGAGCTCGCGCCTCGCCTCGTGCGGCCCTCCACCGCCGACGACCTCACGCCGATGACCTCGTGCGGCCCGGCCTCCACCGCGCGCGCCCGTGGGCCTCCACCGCGCCCACCCGAGGTGAGAGTTCTCTCGGCTTTCGTCATGCATGGTGAAACGGCGTCAGTGAGGGCCCATGCATGGTTGGGGTCTTTTGCTGCTTGTCGTCCATAGCGGAGGAGCCATCAGCTGCTCGTCTTGGGGGCATGACATGAATGGTTGTCAGTTTCAACAATGGCGTCTTAATTGGGGGCAACGGCATGCCATGGCTGCGGCGAATCATTTCCTTGAAGCACACCACGTGCAAGTCAACAACCTTGCCGTCCAAGTGGATGTGATACCTGTACGCCCAGAACCTACTCATGCCCTTGTTGTCTCCAGAAGTCACATGGTGGCAAATCTCGCGATGCCTTTCGGTGGAGCTCTAAGGCTCGGCCGTCGTGGACAATGCGTTCCGGCAGTGTGGCGCAGCCCTGGTGGATGC
Source organism: Miscanthus lutarioriparius (assembly GCA_904845875.1). NCBI lineage: Eukaryota > Viridiplantae > Streptophyta > Magnoliopsida > Poales > Poaceae > Miscanthus > Miscanthus lutarioriparius. The sequence goes on from CAJGYO010000005.1 coordinate 103,337,871, forward strand.
CGAGGTCTTGTTCGAAGCAGTGGTAGACGTAGCTAGCTGAAACTTGCAACATCACGACATCACACACCGACGACACCGCCCTGGCCCGCCTCACGTCGTCGTCGTCAGCACACCGGCCACCGCGCCGACACGTATATATACGTCATTTGTATTCATATGCATGTATATATATGTCGCGGAGCACCGCCACCCTCGTTCGCCTATGCGTTTCTATGTATACGGCGGAGCACCGCCGCCCTCGTTCACCCATGTGTACAAACATATATACGACGGAGTTGAGCACCGCCACTCTCGTCACACCGCCCTCTCTCGCGGCCTAGTCGATCAACATTCGTATTACGTGTCGGCATAAGATATATTGTAGTTAATAAAGTGACTATGTTTAGTTTAAGATATATGATGAATGACTACATGGTTCACATGGTACATAGGATATATAACAACATCATGCACTGACACCGCCCCGGCCCGCCTCACGTCGTCGTCGTCAGCACACCGGCCACCGTGCCGACACGGTTATATACGTCATTTGCATTCATATGCATGTATATATACGTCGTGGAGCACCGCCGCCCTCGTTCGCCCATGCGTTTCTATGTATACGGTGGAGCACCGCCGCCCTCGTTCACCCATGTGTACAAACATATATACGGCGGAGTGGAGCACCGCCACTCTTGTCACACCGCCCTCTCTCGTGGCCTAGTCGATCAACATTCGTATTATCGTTATCGTTAACGCTAAACAATCACACCAGGGCGAATTGCGTCGGTGACTAGGGCGAACCGCGTTGTTGATGTCACCGACGTGGTTCGCCCTAGTCACCGACGCAGTTCGCCCTAGTGTGGCGAATTGCGTCCGTGACCTAGGGGCGAGATTTTATAATGCATATTGTTCGTAGATTTTACGCATGTAAGCAAAGATTTGACGTACTATATATTGGTTTTGTTTTTTGAAGCTAGATGGTCGACCCGAGAAACATGGATGAGGAGGAGTTGATGATGAATTTGATCAACACTGGCACTCAAGTTGCCGGCGATGATGGTGCTAAAAATAACGTGCAAGAGGATGCAGATGACGGGAGTCAGTACTTAGCTCTTGAACAAAATGAGCAACAACATATTGGCCAAGTATATATTTTTTATTATTAGCTATATAATTATCATATGTCTTATGTGTGCTCATGACATTAAAAATAATGTTTATGTTTTGTAGCCCTCTGGATCGACATCAACAACTACAACGAAGAGTAAAAATGTTCAAGGTCCCAAAAAGCCATTGGAGGGCCGCTTCATCATCTCGGAGTTCAATGTGGATACAGTGAACCGGGGAGGGCAAATAAAACGAAATTCGTGCACCACCATGGTTACCTTATACGAGACCGGCTCCCGATCGGTACCATGAATGGAAGAAGAAGACCAATGCTCCTCATATCGGTTTTGTCTCCAATCGTGACAAGGCGTTAATTTGGAAAGATGTCTTGGTACATTTCACGCTCCAAACAGATGGTTATGATGATGATGATATTATAGATGGTGATGAATTGAAGGAGCGAGTTAGGGATTGGGCAATGAAGAAGATGGCCACCCGGTTTGGACTTGGAAGAAACACCTATACACGACGTATGTCAAGAAGAACATAGCACCAGATTTTTCTTGTCCCCAGCCCGATCTCAAAGCGAGGCCCTATTGGGATGAGTTTATGCAGTACAAGACATCGGAAGAGGGTGCAAGTCGGGTGATAAAGAACCAACGTAATGCCCAATGAAGACATACCACCATAACTTGGGATCGGTGGCTACCCATTGCCATTAAGAAGTGGAACAAAATGGAAGCGCACCTTCTTGCCAAGGGTATCACACCGAATCACTTTCGAGTGGGGAGAGCGTGCAAAGAATTGGTTTTTTCGCTCATGGGGAACACTTTGGACCAGAGAGAGCGGGAAGTGCGTTTATGGCGCAAGACCGCAAGAAGCGGCCAGAAAGATTGTTTTATGCTCAGAGAGCTATTGCTAGTGGTGCGTTCAGGCCCAACAGAGAGAAGGATGAGCTGACATACGCCATCGGGACTATTGAACATGGTGGCCGAACTAGAGGCAAAGGAAGTGTCTCGTGGGAGCATGGATTCCCTCAGGACATACCTTCCTACAGAAGCCGCCAGAGAAAGAAGGAAGAAGAGGCACAGCGACTCCAGAGGTTGGAGGAAGCGGTGCGTGAAGCACAGGAGCGGGAAAAAAACCTTGAAGCGAGAATGCAGGAGGAAATCAGAAGGCAAGTGCAAATAGCAGTGAGTGCAAGCAAGTAGGCATCAGAGCCAGGAATCAACATTAGACAATCTGTTTAGTTGAAAAGCAGTTGCGCTTCCACGGAGATACCAAATCAAGGGGACACAGGACTGCGCTTCCCTGTGGATGACGTCACTGAACCTTGTACAACGTGTGAGCTACACATTCCGAAGGGGAATTCCACAATCAAGGTGGCTATCGGTCTTGTTAATCCTATCGACCGAACCAAGACACCAAGGATTCATGGGAATATAATCCAAGAAGGATATGCTACCATCTCGGTAGATAAAGCTAAAAAAGGTTTTAGTGATTTGCCTCTTGACATTCCTGGATGTGATGGCGAGAAGACTCTAGGAGAAGCGGAGAAGACATTCATTCTATGGCGCAAGCGCTACATTATCATTCCAGGGATGTCGGCTCCACCTCCTCCTGAACTACCTCACCATAGGTACGTGCGGATGAAAACACTACCATAAATTTGTATTGGCTTAAATAATTAACAATCACTCATAATAATATGTCATTCCTTTTTTGTAGCAGATCCTCCCCAACCTAAATCCAATTGTTCAATCGCCAGATCATCATAGTGCTCAGCATGTCGATGACATTGTGTTGGAAGGCGAGGCTGCATCCACACCATCTCCAAGGAGGTCTCAACGCCGCAGCCCACCACCTCCAAGGAGGTCTCCAACGCCACCAACAACACCTCGAAGGAGGTCTCCAACGCCTCCCCGCCCCGCCTACCAAGAAGCCTAGCAAGAGGCCAGCCCCTCAAGCGAAGAACCGGTCCCTTTTGCAAAGAAAGCCACCGTGAAACCAAGGGCTATTCCCAAAATAATATCTCAAGAGAAGGAAGAAGGAACTGATGCATATAAAAAGATATGTCTAGATTCTATGACAAACTTAAAAAGAATCAAGAAGCAAGGAGAAACCCGAGAAACCATACTTATTAGTAGCTCCAGATATTCTAAGAAAAAGGGTGGCTTCTTACCGGCAAACAACAATGGAATCTCATAAGCGGTCCAAATCAACGTTATCGGACTATGACCGCACTCTCACCAAGTCAATTGAGGCGACACGAAAAAAGAAGCGGACGGGGAAGGAGTTGCCCAACTTTCGGACAACAAGCGCACTTCAACCAGTCCCCCGCTAGTTGTTGGTAATGAATATGGTTTGAATTTAGGATTAATGCATCGAGCAAACATACCTTCGGATATCGATTTGGATCACCTTGGTGAATTTATTGATGAGACTGTCTCGACCTTTACCGAATGTTTGGTGATGGAAACATTGAGAGTGCGGCGGAGGTTGATATTTGGAAGAAAAAATTTGTACTAGGCCGAGTCTATACAACCCTCAAGCCTTATCTCGATCAGGGGACGCAAATGTACACGCTAAACAAGTGGTACATGCAAAGGCGTCTACCGTGGAGACTTCTGCGTTGGTGTCGAATTAGAGACGAACATTGGTTCCGTGGCGATGATGTTATGTATGTTTACTTTGCGAAATTTCATCAACTATGCCACCGACCTCTCTCGGACAAAGTTATCATTAGTGCTATTGCATGTAAGTAATAATTCTTTCGATCTATTATTAAACTCATCATATGTGTGTATATGCATATAAATTATCCTAACAAGTACTATATATATGTAGATTTACAATGATGAGCTCGAAAAGGAAGGCTGCAAATGAAATTGGTTTTGTTGATCCCCATATAATATTCAAAGACCCAATTACTCCAAAGACTAATTGAAAGTCTGAGTCAGAGAGTAACCTCATGAACTTCTTAGTGAACCAACGCCACAAGAAGGATATACTGCTCCCTATAACTTCAAGTGAGTGTTAATAATATCGATCATCCTTAATGGCTCATATGTTGATTCTAGTTAATTAATGAGTGTTATGCGTTATATCCTATAAACACATGCAAAGAATCACTTTGGATATTGATGGACATCGATCTGGTGAAAAGTCACTTGATAATCTATGACTCGATGAGAAAACCACAACAAGACTACCAAGATATGATAGATATTATCCAGGAGGTAATTTCGGGATCTCTAGCAACTATATATACATACAAACATGATGATTAACTATATCGATGACGTGGCAAATTTTTTATTAGGCGGTGTTTGGAAAACCTTTATTGAGAAGCAACACATGGAAAAATGCAAAGCGCCACCGAATGTAATCCCTTTGAAAGTAAGTCCACGAATCGCATCATCTTTATTAATTAAACATATAGCTTTCACGGATCACCAGATTGGATGACAAATCTTTTTCTCGTAAAGTGGTGTCTGAGGGCGAGAACAGGGAACAACTACTGTGGTTACTATGTTTGCAAGTTTATCAATGTGATCTCTCAAAGAACTCCCTACTGAGAGAGACTCAAAGTACGTTAAAATACACTATATATTCATTTAATTATTATTATTGATTGTGTTACTATGTCTTTATATAAATATATGTACATATATTAATTTATTTTCCTTTAATTCAAACTCAGACTTCGATGGTTGGAGGAAAAGGTCATACGGCAAGACCAAATCAAAGCAATTCAAGAGTCTATAGCTGGATTTTTTAATGAGCGAGTCATCGATTCCAAGGGCGAGTTCTACTTGACCCAACACGCCATGGAAGCCAAGCTAGAGGATGAGAGAAAACTTGTTATATCACAACAACTGTAATGCAATCTTTTTTGTAATATATGCACATGAAATAATATAATGTAAAATACACATATGCATGCATGCATGTAAATATATATATGATGCATGCATGCATATATATATATATATATATATATATATATATATATATATATATATATATATATATATATATATATATATATATTTCTATGTTTGAATTGTGTGATTTAATACGTTAATTGTGCTTGAACTGAAACATACTATACGCGTGTATAAATGTATAATTAGCAGCGTACAATACGACTTCGAAAACAAAAAAATGAAAAGAAAAGAAAAAAGAAAAAAGAAAAAAACCTTTAGTCCCGGTTCGTATTACCAACCGGGACTAAAGGTGCCGGCCATCGTGGCATGTCAGGAGGCACCTTTAGTCCCGGTTGGTGGTACCCACTGGGACTAAAGGTCCTCCTTTAGTCCCGATTTCTGACCCAGAATTAAAGGACCCCTTTAGTCCCGGATGCTTGCTCCCGGGTGGGGAACCGGGACTAGAGGGGGTTCTCCACCGGAAGTAAAGCTCGGCTCTCTACCAGTGAGTATACATACGAGATGCTACAGGAACATCACGCCTTGATGGTTTCTTGCTTTTGATGACTTCGTGACGACCGGATCAGATAGGATTGGACACACGGACTATATATTCGCGTGAGCTTGGCCGTCCAATCTCTCATCCTCCGAGGAAACTAAATCGAAAATCAGTCCCTCTTCTCTTCTCAACTCCTCACCCTCCCTCTTCAATTGCGAGCTGAGTTCCATCATTCCTAGTTTCAAATCCCAAAACGGCGACGACGCTAAGGCGAGTTGAGAACGAAGATGGCGACGCCCGCTGATCTTGCTCTGCAGCGGCAACTGCAGGCGCCGGAGTCCGCCGCGTCGCCCAAGGTCGTGACTGCGCTATGGGTGCTCGGCCTGTTCACCGCCTCCGTGGCCATCACCCTCGCCGTGCGCGAGCCACTGCCGGTGCCGGGCCGCCTCCATAAGAACGCGTACTTCCTCGCGCTCTCGGTCGCATTCTTCGCCGGGGTGGCAGGCGTCATGGCCGCTGTTTGCATTGAGTGGCCAACGACCCCCACGGCCACCTGCCGCCGTGCCACGGGGGATGAAGCTCGCCTACTCTGCCGCCGCCGCCGCCATCGCTGTCGGTGGTTTCATGGTGGTCGTTTCACTGCTATGGTGAGTTTGCATGCAGCAGCTAGCTCGTTGATCGCCCCTGCTGCTCTCATTGGGGGCCGGCATGAGCATTCTTGGGATTATGTCTATGTCGTCTTCAGCTGCATGCAGTGTTAAGTAGTACGTGAAGAGCATCTGCTGTTCCATATATCAGGAATCTGGATTATGCTAAGCTACTGCTGTTCGTTTATTAGCTAGTCATGTGTGGTATCCGTATATCTATTAGTAAGGTCGCAGCGCTATGGTGTTGCTTGGCCCCTCGCTCCGGCCGCAGGGACACTACTAGCTAGCTAGATCGTCGTCGTCCACGTACGTCGGCGCCGTCATTCAATTCGGAGCTTTCTTCAGTCTGCTGAATGAGTTGGAGTATGTTTGTCATGTCGTGTATATTGTATATTGTCGTCGTGTTATTTGCAACGGTGAATAAAATTTGCACTGTGCATCTGTCTCGAGGAGATCGACGTGATATCGATATATATATTGTACATTGTTGTCGATCGGTGTTTCAGCATGTGTACCACATTTCAGGTTGCTATTATATAATAATATATGCTCAAATGTGTCTATCTATTTACTATTACTATTTATGCCTTGTTGACGGCAACCCCGCTGCTAGAACACACGTGTATGTTTGGATCAGTGTTTTAAATAACCGGGCATTTAACTATCTACTCCGTATGTCTCAACACAGGCTATAGATGGCTAAATCGGGCTATAGCGGCAGCTAGGAGCTAAATTGTACGTGAAAAAACTTAGTTAAATTCGTCCCAAACAGCTATAGCCGGTCCCCTTGCACACCACGTAACTGCAGGGCCTTGGTTCTGCATATGGTATAAAATATAGGAGCTTGTTATCCGCGCTGACGGTGAGAAGCAGCAGATGAGGAGTTGATGAGACCTAGAGCAGCAGCAGCAGAGTCGGCAAGACAGCCACAACGTGATGAAGAAATGACTGAAGACAGAGAATGCTGCGTTCCAAATATCCAATATGCTGTCAATCAAGTGAGCCCAACGCCGCAACCAGAAGCCCAAAACGGCAAAACCCAACGCGAGACGGTGGTGTTGCTTCAGTGTTTGGTGTCCGTGAACCAAACATGCCATTAATATAAACTTGTAAAGCCCTGAGCACTCGTGTTGCAGTTAATTGATTTCTTTTATCCGTCAGCTTAAACATATCGAGCTTGTGCGTCCAGCTCATGCCGTCAGTTCTTCTCTGTATGATGAATGATCGTGTCGCGCCTCCAGGGTCAGTTCATCGCCGAACTGGATGCATGCTCGGCTATATATGGTACGTATATATATTATACTTATCTGTGATTTGGTCAGCAAGCTTTCGGCTGGCTGGCTAGCTCTGTCACTCACGAAATCACTGTTCACGTCCTGTCAGAATAGTATTTTTCTCTCACAATAATCAGCCGGAACAGTATTTTTCAGTCCTGCCGAACAGGCCGGGTCAATCAATGGCACGTTGCACAATCCTCCACGACTGCAGCCGCCCTGCTTGTCGAAGGAAGCAGGTCGTCGCACGCGCGCGCCAAAGGCCGGCTCTAGTTTTGGGACGCTTCAGGTCCGACTGGGTGGCACCGTGCACCTCGCCGACCACCAAATCCCTTCCTGCACATGGGCCGGCCTCCTGTCCCGCGTTTCACTCTCGCGTATGGGCCGGCCTACTTCGAAGCTTGGAGCGCACTGGCTCCACCAAATACGATCATGCACATGGGCTGGCCTCTTCTTCCGCGCTCCGCATGGATTAGCCCACTTCATAGCTCGCACACTCTTCTCACGCACAGGCCACAGCCGCACATGACTCTCCCAGTTTTGCTCCGACCGCTGGTGTGCACAAAAATGAGAAGGGAAAAAAATACTAGAAAATAGAAAGCAAAAATAGCGTGTGTTAGATGTTCAACACAAGACCTGTAGATTGACAAATTCATTCTCCACCACTGCACCATATAATTATGTTGTCTAAGCTATGAAAACTTATGTTAGACCGTATCAGACCATTTAAGTCAAAATTTAAAAGACGTTCCATTATTACAATACGTACAAGAATAAAGTTCAAGGCCAAAATATGTCATTGAATATCTCACGAAATATAGAAAAAGCTACATAATAGAGAAAACAAAATATAAATATAAAAGAAAGAATGACATAAAAAAGACACTCTAAATGGAATAAATGTATACTATATGAACATATCAAAAGAAGAAGTAGAAGGTATGACCTTCTATGTGCATTGAGGATCAAAATAGTAGGAAACTATAGTGTAACCATAAACTAATCTGATGCAAGAGACTACAGTGTATGTATTATGTGACTTTGAGCTTATATGGTTAAAGTGCCTTTTGTTATTGCCCTGTTCATTTTATAGCTATGACATGTGCCACAGGTTACTCAATTGGCATGTGTACAGTTCGTGCAATATTTCTATGAATAATGCATCAGAATGAGCACTTTAACAATCTTCATCCACTTTATTGTACACTAATAGAAGATCGTTTACCTCTTATGCGCAGGCATATGTCCATTTTTATTGGATTTGACAATAGTGAAGCATATCAAGGGGAGTTTGAAGACCAAGAGTTCTTATCTATGTAAGTATGTGCCAGAAAATAAATAAGCTCTTTCAACATTGCTCCAGCTATATTTGCTTGTATTCAAATTTGAAAACAATCAATTCAACTAATAATGAATTTTGTCTAGGCCTACCTTTGTCTTGTTAGCTTATTCTAAATTTCCTTCTAAATAAGTCAATTCGAATGAAGTTCAATACATATGCGTGATACATAGACTTGCCTCAACAGATAGCTTTTGAACGGTAGTAATACTGTGAATATTGTTTCTGTAACTCTAAGGAGTACCTAAATGTTGCATGCATAAATTCTTCTACATTATTCAACATTTCCTTCAGCATAGCATGTCCCTTCTTGAAATTATATTTTAAAAAATAATTTATGTACAGTCTGCTATCAGAACAAGAGCACCCTCCTCTAATACAAGAATTCTTTGGATGAGTAACCGGAGAGCCAGCTGCCCTACACCTGCGGGGTGAGCACTCAAAACTATTTTTTTCTTTCCAGTTGCACTCATTAAGTTTTAATCAACGCTGCTATGGATGTCTATGGCATGTTTCTTTCTTGCTGATCCTGATCTGTTTGCATGTGTGACACTAGCATGTTGCATGCATGCAGCGGCAATAGCTTTCCAAATGAGTGGCCTTAGCCCAATCCGGCTGTAGGTGCCCATGAACGGTTTGAGAGGTACCCGGGTAATGATGTCTTATCATCTACCCAGCGTCATCTATTGATTACCACGAACAATCCGTGGGACAAGCAGCAACCATAATCAAAGTATAGTCTAGACACCACGTCTACACAATATCTCACTACTCTAGTTGTGTGCACTCAGATCAATTATAGCGTCGGATGAAGGGCGGTGATCAGGAGCAAGAGTGTGCTAATTCTATATCAACAAGCATACAAGTATGACTATGCTAAGAACCACTACAACACAACCAAATGCATGTTGCACAAAGTAAACACTAAGCAAAGTAAAGAACATAAATATATTACATAAGCAAAGTCTTACTAAAAAGAAAAAGGATACAAGAGCTACAATAGACTTTATAGAAGACTAAATCGGAAAACTGGAGACTAGCTAGCTCACTACTCACTCTAACTCCCACACTAGACTATCCTACTAAGACTAAGGTAGTAGTGGATCTTCTCTACTTCTTAGAGTGGTGCTCATGTCTTGGAAGAGAGGGGGTACCCCTATTTATAGTGATGGTGTGGGCCCATGAATCCAAGTAATATTCACCTCATCCTTTGGATCAAACCATCATAATATGAATGGTGGTGATCCAACACACTCGTGCTTGTTTACATATTGACCAAGAGGAAGGTAGCGGAGAAAGCTAAGCACAAACAGAAAGCATGAGGTGTCGACCACCCTCCTATGACAGGTGGGGCCCCCTCCCATGGTGGGGGGCTTGGCCCTTCCTTCTTATGTGGGTATGTGTTGGTGGGGCCATCTGGAGATCTTCAGTACGTGAGTTGTTGGCCGTTCAACCCATGTGAAGTGTGTGTGAGCTATCCAGAGAAAACACAGACTGAATCTAAGGGTGAAATCACTTATGAGTGTGTTTCAAGGCTTCACCAGGACCGAGGTGAGTGGGGCCCACTTGGTGGGATTGGTCAACCTTCCCTAGGGTCGCCCGACCCTAGGGGTTGTCCCCACCTTTGCTCCTTTTTACTTCCTGCAGAGAAATATTCCATGTACATGTGGAACTTTATTATTTAAATAAAATATGTTCATGGCATGCTCATTTCCATTTATTTCGAGGCATGCTGACAGTGTTTTCAAGGTATAAAATCATGTCATTTTTATCATCAACAAGCTCCCCCAAACTTCACCTTAATTTGCTTGTCCCGAGCAAAGACTAAAACTTAGCCTCGATGGATCAGGAGTTGCTAATATGTTTACGTTTTAAGAGTACCATGTGTACAACAAACATATTCTTCCATGAGTGGAAAATTTAGCAATATTGAAAACTCATCCATATTACTTTAGGTCCTTCATGGGATGTATGGCTTTTTTTTGTCACGGACGGTTAAAAGACAAAACAGCTTGACTTGAGCACTAGTTTTCTCATTCCGCACAAGTTTCATACTAGAGGGGCAAGGTTTTCAAAAAGGCTTGAGTTACTCATATGGTACTCTGAAGTCGCTTATATGGTGTATATTTTCTCACCAAGGCACATTTAATTTGCAAGTTGCCTTTTCATCCTACTTCTAGTGGCTTATGTGGAGTTTTGGTTAGTATTAAGATGTAACATACTTGCATTGCATATATTGTAAAGTCAAAACTTGGATCCAAGCAGAAAGATATGCCATACTCTTATATCAAGATGTGCATGTGATCGAATGGAACATGTGTGATAATGAACTTTATATTACTCCTTAGCAAATTGATCTATCTCTAATTATTATTTTGAGACATGGCTGTTTTTTCCTCATCATTTTTTAATTCATGAGCCCTCATGTGCTCATCAATTTTTTTTCTATACTTGTACCTTCAAGTGTCTATATTTTTTCTTTTCTTATTTTTGCATAACACATATCTCTTTTGCAAAGTATTTAAGAGAGATCACATTTTTTAGAACTTGGGGCATTTATTTGGTGGAGATGAGATAAATCAAAACCACTTTAACAAGTGATGTCAAGTTGTTGTAGAATTAGAAGTGAACCTATACAATATATGTGGATGCCCATATTATCCAAAAAAAACTATTGGCTGCGCTGCTTCGTTAAAAAATAGGCTAGCATGCATCTGGACCAGTAGAAGCATCGATGTCTGACTTGGCGAGTGAAGCTGAGTGAATTGAATATTTGTGTCTCACGGGCTGCGTGATGGTCATTTGGCCAAATCTTCGTGTGGACATCAAACGTCCATGAACGAACGAACAATGAGTCCCACATGTTAGACTGCTGCACCAGCACGCTGTGAATGTGATTGTGATCCATGTATGGCAACGAATGGGTCCCACGTTAGACTTCCGCACGCTGTGTAGAGGAGTAGTTGAAGCATCGACGACATAACGTATGTTTCAATCTTAGATCGAAGCCCGATTTTTTTACATAATAATAGAATAAACATCTAGCTTCATCCTCGCTCATAAGTAAGGAATCATACCACATCATTACAAAGAAGCTCTCATACTTATGTTTAAAGCAAACTCACAAAAAAGATAGAAAATCAGTTCACAATCCTAGACATAATGGGTCATCCATAAAAGGAAAAAAATGTCAAAGCCGATGTCTCCAACTGGTCTGACAAGCCTTATGGATACATTCTTTCTTTTCTTCACTTAGCTGCAACTAACCCCAAAACCAGAACCAATGCGTTCCCTGAATATGACCTGCAAAAATGTTTTAGGACTACATTTGTCAAAACATTATCATTTCTAGTGAGACATAAGGTCCAACAGAAGGCAGCCTCCCCTACTAGTAATAACAAGCTTGAATTTTTTTCACATTGCTTATACCAATTCCCCAAAAGGTTTGCCATAGAACGTGGTGGGGGAAATACCAAACACCATATGCAATAACGCCAAAGAAATTTAGTATATTTACACTAAAAAACGGATGTTGAATAGTCTCAAAATTACTGCAGAAGCAGCAATATTTGCTTCCTTGCCAATTTTTTTAGCTAGGTTGTCTTTAGTTAGTATTACACCCTTTTTGAGGAACCAAAGAAATATCTTAATTTTAAGTGGTAGCTTTACACGCCAAATTTCCTATGTTACCTTGATGTCATTAGGTATCTGTACATCAACCTAACCGTAAAATTATCACTTGTACTTAAGGTCCATGTGATAGTATCCTTTCTTGTTTGTAGGTTTACATTCGCAATAGTGGCAATCAGATTATTCCATTTCACCCATTTATTTGGCGTGCAAGTTCTCCTCCGGCCTATAACAACATCGAACCGAGCCGACTAAAAGAATGATTTGCAGAGACGAGAGAGGTGAGTGCTTGTGCTTTTGCGGTTTTTTTAAAATTTTCTTGTGGGCCCCACGGTCCATTTAGCACTGCCGTGCCGGTTGCCAAGTCATCAAGCTCCCGTCCAGTCAACTGTCAAGCACAGGTGAGGTGAGAGCACTGGTGGTGTAGGAATTTCGCCACAGCTTCGTTCTTGGATCATCTACACAGTTCGGTACAAACGACCAAGGCACGATAGACACGACAACTTATAAAAGAGGAGGCGCATGCAGCATCTTCACATCCACAGCCCACAGGTTGGACCTCGCGGACTAGCGCAATCCTTCCTCCTCCAGGCTAGGCATCCCCAAATTGTGGAGCTCCCTCCTAGTACGTAGTCATAGATCTTAATCCCAAGGCAGCAGACACCTATAATAGACTCAACATGGTGATGCCCGTGGCTTTTGCTCTGCGACGGCAACAACAGGCGTCGGATGCCATCGTCGGCACCGACAAGAAGTCGTCCATGACCTCGACTATGTTTTGGGTGCTCGGCCTTCTCACCACCTCCGCGGCGATCACCGTGGCCGTGTGCGTGCTGCCGCCGGTGCTCCGCAAGAACGCCTACTGTAAGAGATGGAAAGAAAGAATGATGACAACTCAATCTGTATTGATCATCGGTTTCCAAACTTATACATGTACAACACAAGTCAGTTAGCCTATCACTAACTATACTCAAGGGCAGCCACAGAACGTGGCGTGCAGCTCGCTAACACCCCCTGCAGTGTGAGCGTCGTTGCCGACGACGCACGGAACTCTTTGAAGCTCGTGGATGGAAGACCTTTGGTCATGATGTCTGCGAATTGCTACACCGTGGGTACATGTATGACCTTGCACTGTCCAACGGCAACTTTCTCACGGACAAAGTGAACATCTAGCTCAATATGCTTGCTTCGTTTGTGATGAACTAGATTTGAGCTCATGTAACAAGTGAAGACGTTGTCGCAAAAGATCACTAAGGCCTTCTCCAGGGGACACTCGAGTTCACTGAGCAGGTGCTGAATCCAGGTACATTCAGCTGTTAGATTGATCATGGTTGGTGGGCCCCCATCGCGTAGTGCTATAAAGAGAAGGTGGGGGCTAGGGCTTACGGTACGAGGTACACTGGATGCCGCCACAATCCCCACCTACAAACCCTAAATCGATCTAGAGGGGGGCGCTGACAGTGATGGGAAGCACCGCCACCGTCTTCACCGCCGTCGAGCTGACATCGTCGACTTCGCCACCGACGCCATGGCTAGCAGCTCCTCCAAGCCCGATGGTCAGCCACTTCTATCCCCTCTCTCTCTCTAGTTCTCTCTCTAGGATGAACTACTTGTTTTCCTAAGAAGATACCCTCTGATCTACATGATCCTAATTATCTAACAATGGTATCAAAGCCAGGTTAGCCTAATCTAGCGTGTAGATCCAGTTTGGGGTAGAGAAAAAAAATGAAAAGGAATTCAAAGGAGATGATTCGGATCAAACCCTAACCCTAACCCTAGAAGAAAGGACGGAGAGGGGAGGGACCTACTCAGGTTCTCTCGCCACCATCGCCACTGCCGTCGTGCGGGATGAAGATCCCGCCACCACGTGGGAGCACGAGCCAAGCCGCCGCAAACCACCGAATCACCGGTGCGCGGGCTCGGGCTCAGAGCACCACCGCAAGGCCGCTCGACGGCGGTGCGGTCACCCTCGGGCCTCAATGGTGGCGCAAGGGGGGCCTACAGCGGCGCTGCCACCCTTCTAACGGCAGCCATGGGCGGCCGCTGCTACGCCGCTCCGTTCGCTCGGCTGCGGCGCTGACAAAGAAAAGGGAGAGGAGAAATGAGTTAGGTTTCACGGGCAGCGGCCGGTATCGGTTTTTGATCGACAGCGCTAGGGCAGGAGTGAGGGAGAGGGTCAGTGCAGGAAGGAGGGAGAGGGGAAGGGGAGATAAGCCTTGAGGCAATCCTTTCTTGATTCCAATGATTACATAGCCCCTCTACTTATAGTCCTGGGTAGACTTGCATCTTAAGTAATATAATGAGGGAAGTCCTTATAGATATGGACTCCTTCCCATCTTAGCTAAGCCTATTCCTATTAGAGATCCTCCAGATATAGATAGTGGAGCGGCGGGTATCTGCCCTTGCTTGTGCGCGCCTCCCCTAGGTGGCGCTGCTGCTGCCATCGGCGACGGCCCTCCTGGCGCCGCTGCTCCTGTTGGCGTCTGGGCCATGTGGGCCTAGGGCCCTCATCCGGCGTATGACATCACTCCCTCCTTCTTTGATCAGCGCGTCCTCATGCTGAGTCATCGTCCAATCATTGACCACCTCTGGTGGTGATCTAGCCTCCCGGGGTAGCTGTGCAATTTGAACTGTCATGTGGCCCAAGGTGTCATTGAAGTCGTTGGTGGTGACGTGGTAGTTGGAGAATTGGAAGCGGTAGCTGCACAAGCCAAAAGAGCCGAAGATGTGGTAGCTGTCATTTCCCGAGCCTTCAAGTGGTTCATGGGTGGAGCGAGCAGCGTAGATGGCGGCGCCGGAGAGCGTTCCTAGGAAGTGTAGTGTCTGCATCTCCTATGGAGGTCATGGAAGCGAGTGCACCTAACCGGCATCAACTTGTCCCCTTATGCGCCGGCACAATGCTATGGCGACGATGGTCGGTGGTGTCATGGTGAAGTGTTGTAGCATGCCGAAGAGGAGGTCGCCGATGTCATAGTTTGCTAGAGAGATCAGTGAAGTGGTGTCGGCGTATTGCCTGCCGATGTAGGTGTCCACGATGGAGAGGAACTGCTGGCCGTTGTTGTCGAAGAAGAGGATCGTTGCCGACGGAAGCATGCGTTGTGGCCATGCCTCGAGTAGTAGAATGCTCGAGGGGAAAGCTTGCGTTGTCTGGGAAGATGCCGCTGTGTGGAGACCGATGGCAAGGAGGTGCGGAGCTAAAGTTCCAAATGACTTGAGCAGGTCCTATAACAGAGGTGAAGTTACCGATATGTAGTATCGTTCGTTGTAGCGGACGATGCCATGTCAAAGGGACCAGGCTAGTGCTGCCGCCTAGAGTTTGATGGTGGCTGAGATGATCTGAAGTTCACGCCCATCTGAATTGGCGAGGCGAAGTTGAGCGAGAATCTCTGGGTCCAGCTCGATGCGGGCAGCCACTCTGGTGCCAGCTAGTGGAATCGATGTCGCGGCCACAGTGGAAAGCTAGACTAGAGATGCGTTGGTTGATTTGGTGGAGCTGTCGGTGTGACCCCTTGGCGTGGTGTAGGAGGGGTTGTCGCCGGTAGAGGTGAATTGCCCCATCTTGGTGGGTGCAGGTGTCGGGGTCTCCAGTGTGCGGGCGAGGTCGATGGCCGTCTCCATGGAGCGATGATGGTGCCGCACAACCGCCTCTCGGAGTGCATGCTGAAGGCCATTGACGAAGAGGATGACTTGATGTTGTTCGCTGGAGATGCCGATGCGCAGAGCGTATGCGATGAAGTTGTTGATGTAGTCGTTCACGTAGCCGGTATGACAAAGTGGTGCGAGGTCGTTGGTGGTGTCGTGGTTGGGGCCGAAGTTGCGGATGATGCTCTCGGTGAAGTACGCCCACTCTGTCATGGGTGTATCCTTTGGTGCGCGCATGTACCACCGGTGTACTTCACCGGTTAGATGAAAGGCCATGTAGTAGGTTTGTTGAGACGGTATATGTTGGAGATTTGCTGCATGCGTGAAAGCCATGGCCTCGGATCCATCAAGCCGTTGTATGTAGGCGTCGTGAGATGGGTCTTGACAGGGGCATATCGTCATTGTGGTGTAGTTGGCAGTACTGGTGGATCGACCCTTCATACCTGCGGCCAGGTGGTCGGCTACTGTTGTGGTGGTGCCTTCGCCTATAGGGTAGCCGCCGGGCTGACTGGGAGTCGGCTGGATAACTACGCTGCCAATGGTGTCTCCTGCTGATTGGTTGCTGAGGCGTGCTGGTGGTGGCGATGGAGTCATTGGCGGAGTCGCAGTTGACGGTGTTCTTGGTAGGAGCTCTCGCTGGTGGTTGTCCTAGACTGTGACTGGCCGGATGATCGGAGGCCCTTTCAGTGGTGGGAAGAGTGACGCCATTGGAGGCTACGGTGATGGAGGTGCATCTGACAACAAGGTGTCGGGGACTTGGAGGATGATCTCTGGGGCGCTGGAAGACTGGGGTTTGTCCAACTTGCGCTTGAGATAGGATTTGTCGGCGGCAATCATGACTCGCTTGGTTTTCGCAGTCAGATCATCGATGGCAGCTTCACGGTCCAATTTGGCTTGGACACTGGTGATGGCGGCATTGCCGTGGATGCGTGCATGCTCGATCGCGTGTAGTCGTTTCTCGAGGTTGACGAGTTGGCGATGCATCTCTCCAAAGTTCTTGTGGAGATCGGCGGTGAGGCTGTCGAGCAGCTGCTGCATGGTGGTGGTGGTGGAGTCCATGGATAGTCTGGTCTCCAGATACCAGTGTAAGAGCCTGGCAGGGAGGGGCCCTAGGGGGTGGCGGCTAGGGTCGAGGAGGGAGCTATGGGCGGCGGTGTAGGGAGAGGGCGGCGGCTCTAGGGTAGGAGAGAGGGAGAGGGTCGGCGCAGGAAGGAGGGAGAGGGGAAGGGGAGATAAGCCTTGAGACAATCCTTTCTTGATTCCAATTATTACATAGCCCCTCTACTTATAGTCCTGGGTAGACTTGCATCTTAAGTAATCTAATGAGGGAAGTCCTTATAGATATGGACTTCTTCCTATCTTAGCTAATCCTATTCCTATTGGAGATCCTCCGGATATGGATAGTGGAGCGGCGGGGATCTGCCCTTGCTTGTGTGTGCCTCCCATCGACGACGGCCCTCCTGGCGCCACTGCTGCTGTTGGCGCCTAGGCCATGTGGGCCTAGGGCCCTCATCCGGCGTATGACAGATTACCATAGCACTGCGCCATGTTGGAGGAACCACCCATGTTGAGGAACCAGTCGTTGCTCTAGATGGAGGTTGGTTCAGGGAGATGCTGTTGAGAGTGGCGAGGAGCTGTGGATCTAGTGAAGAAGATGCACCGGCGACATGTGCTTGAGGTGCTGCCAACGGTGGTGGAGCATGAAGGACACCGGCGGCCGGTGGTGGAGCACATGGTGGTCCCTAGAATGGCCAAGCCTGCACCATGCCAGTCCACGGGTTCATGTTTGGCCAGAAACCCTGTGGCGGCGCGGCGTTGGAGTTGAAGCCCTTCTTTTTCTTCTTTTTCTAGGAACCGCCCCTACAAATGCATAATTTGTAGAGACGGTATGGTAGGGGCGGCTGGCCAAGCCGCCTCTACAAAGCCTCACCAGTCGCCCCTAGAAACCATTCCTGTAGTAGTGTGGGCTGGGAGGATGATGCTGGTGGACGTCCGCCGGTGGAGGAGTGGGCTAGTGTTGACGGCACGGAGGGGGGTCGGCCGGGAACCCCGTGCGACGGAGGCGCGCCGTGAACGGCGTGCGACGTGGGCACGCCGTGCATGGTCTGCGCCACGAGTGCTGCCGCGACCTGGTACTGGGCGGCGGAAGGTGCCGACGAGGAGCCCGCGCTGTGGGCATGCGCGACGAGTGCTGCAGCAGCCTGGAGCTTCTCAGACTCGTTGATGTGATGTTCCTCGAGCTACAGCATGGATCGGGCCTTTAGGAACGACGGTAGACGGCGTCGCAGCGTGATGTGGGGGATGGCATGATGGAGACGGGGGTTGAGGCCGTGGCCGATGTTGTAGACGAGGTCCTTGTCATTCACTGGAGCACCAAGGCCACCGAGGCGATCTGCCATAACCTTCATGCGGGAACAATAATCGAGCACCGGAAGATCACACCTTGGTAGAAATTTCAAAACTCGGCACCGAGGTAGACCGCACGGGTGTCCTTGTTGTCGCGTAACAGGTTGCGGACGTCGCGCCAGAGGGAGTAGGCGGTGTCGGCGTCCTCCGAGACGGTGGAGAGAACCTCGGGGGAGATGCGGTTGTAGAACCAAGAGACGATGGCGCAGTCGTTCTGCACCCAATCGCTGTCGCCCTTGGCCGCGGAGCCGTCGGCGTGGTCACGGAGACCATACTGGCCGAAGATGGCGGAGAAGGATCGAGCCTAGGCTGTGTAGTTTGCCTTGTTGAAGTCGAGAACGATCGGCACCCGATTCAGGATGTTGATGCCGTGCACGCCCGAGGGAGCAGCGGGCTCGGTCTCAACGCGGAGGGTGTAGGGCAGCAGCGATATGATTCAGCATCCGAGTTGTCGGAGGCCGGCGATGAGGAAGAAGAGGAGCTCATGGCGGCGGCAAGAGGGAAGTGGAGACGGAGGCAGCGGAAATTTATGATCGAGGAGCGGCTGATACCATGTAAGAGATGGAAAGAAAGAATGATGACAACTCAATCTGTATTGATCATCGGTTTCCAAACTTATACATGTACAACACAAGTCAGTTAGCCTATCACTAGCTATACTGAAGGCCAGCCACAGAACGTGGCGTGCAGCTCGCTAACACCTACTTCCTCGCGATCTCGTGGTTCTTCTTTGCCGGGGTTGGAGGGGTCATGTCCGCCGTAGTCTGCATGGCCACCACCACCCACCTCCGCGACCGCGACCGCGACACCAGCACTGGGAGGAAACTCATGTACGTTCTCCTCGCCCGGCTGGCCTCCGTCGTCGGCGCCATGTTCAGCACCACGACCGCGCTGGGGATGCTCGGACTCGCCGCCGCCTCAACACGGCCATGAACCTGCAGTCCCTGTGCCAGCCCTACCAGCCGCCGCGGGCCCTGCTGGACAAGAGCGACTACTACTACCACCTCGCGATCTCGGGGTTTTCTTCGCTGGGGTGGCAGGGTTCATGGCGGCCGTGTCCGTGAGGGAGGGTGGCCAGGTAGCCAAGTGAATCCATGCAACGAACATATAAAAGTATGCCATGTGTGCCCTTTATTGTTGCCATGAACCTCGTCGATCAATAAGCAGTACGTGCTGTCAACCTATAACTGCCAGCATGTTGGCACCACTTCGCGTTGGCTGAACGCGTCTTGTTTCGATCATGTGTGTGTTCCATTTTGGGTCTGGCTTGCTCTGGCCTCTGGTGGATCCATGACCATGGGTCATGGATTTTTCGAGCCGAGTACTCAAAAGTGTATCGTTATCACCTACCATAGCACTAGCACGTCGCGTACCTCTGGTTTTTCTGGACACCGTCTTTCAGTCATCTTCTCCCCCGTAAGGCCGACAGGCGAGATCGTCGTGCCAAGCATCCAGGTGTTGATGTGGGGGTGGGAACAGAAAACTGCTGGGGAAAGAGTTCTCGTGCATGAACAATAGCCGGTGCATCAAATATTGCAGTGCACAGCAGATGGGAACTTCCGAACTTGTAAGCCCATAATGACAAAATGCGAAATTTCCGAGTACAAGGTAAAAACAAAGCTGAAGTAGGTAGAAATAGAGTTGGAGGAGACTTTGAGTTCCGTCTTCTGAATTTGTTGGGCTATGTTTCATGGCCCAGATTTATTGGTGTAGTTTTTTTTTTTTTTGAGCAGAAGATTTATAGGTGTAGTTGTGCATAAGGGTAGGACGGTGAACCGGGCTAAGGGTGGTTTAGGCCTGGCTAGCTTTAGAAATTTAGATACAGGTTTAATATTATGTTTAAATAGGTAGTGTTTAAATTTTAATTAAATTCAACACTCAAACTTTACTCAACAATTAAACTAAAATCTGTAGCATGAAGGAAATTTTAAGTGCACGGATTTGAATTACGTATTCAAATTTGATGTAAGAATTGAGGCCTCACCTTAATTTGAGTTTGTTTTTTCTTTACTTTTGCGAACAGATGAGCTGGTTTGGTTTTTGTGGTGAAATCTTCCAACAGGGTTTAAGTCCTTTAATTGGCGCGGCGGGCTAACTTTTTTCAGAAGTACGCTCATTCTGGATCTTTTTTTTTATATTTGTTTTATAACTTGACGTGGGCAGGCTCGAAAAGGCACATTTGACACTCCAAGGGTGAGAGAACAATGTTCACGAAGATAGGAAAGGTTGAGCTCTCAATGACACTCCACGACAGTGGTAGCAAAGACTGAGCAAACAAGGTGTCTGGGGCCGGAGCCCCTACAGCGATTACACTAAGAGCCCATTTGGCCGGGCTCTGAGCGGCTCTGGCTCCTCTGACTCCTCCCCGTTCATCTCCTGTAGTGACACTGTTCACCGGAGCCATTTTTCTCTCTCCTCCTTTCCTCTCTCACTGACAGCGCCAGAGCCGGAGAAGCTCGTTTTTTTGCTCCTTCGGCTCCAGCTCCTACGCGCTACAGTTGCGCTACAGTGTGGGAGCCAGAGCCAGCGGGAGCCCAGCTAAACGCGCCCTAAGATCAGGGTAGCAGGGTCACACGCAAAAACGGTCCCTTCTATGCCTGACAGTGACAGGAATTAGGAAAGCGCACCGGCCCGGCGATAAATACTACTCAGCCCCATTCGCCCACATCCCCCACACACCGCAAGCGCGGCCGCGTTGCTGCCATGTCGACCACCCTGCAGCTCTGTACCAACGGCGACGACGCCGTCTCGATCGGCATAAGCCCAAGCGATGCTGTGGGCGCTGCTGCAGGCGGCGGCAACTCCATGCAGCTCCAGCGTTGGCTGTGCTCATCGGGCTTGGGCACGCTGATCATGGATGCGGCCACCGCGTTCTACAGATCGCCGCACGGAGTGGTCTTCGAGCAGCATATGTTTGCTTACTACGCCACCCTCGTCGGAATTATCGCTGCCGGGCTGGCCGACGTCGGGACGGCCTGCTGGCTGGCTAGCTTCAGCCAGCGAGGCCGAACCCGCGGTCGCGAATTCCACGCAAGCGTCGTCTGCGCCTCCATCGTGCCTCTTGTTGCCATCATCGCTCTCGGTGGATTCTCTGTCGTCATGAAGGGCTAAGCCGGGAAGTGTCGTCGGTGAGTTGCCGAGTTGGCCAGGTGTGGTTAGGCGCTAATCGACTGATGTGTTACTTCTCTGCATGCATGGTCGTCCGTTGGATCCGTCGTTGTGTCTTCTTTTCATATATCTATATCTATATCTATACCTATACCTATACCTATACCTATACCTATACCTATACCTATACCTATACCTATACATATACCTATATCTATATCTATATCTGTATCTATATCTATATCTACATCTAATACTAAAGAGGTAAAATTTCTGGTTTTTTGTTTTCGTCCAGCCCTCTCCAATATTGGCTCGGCCTCGCCTCCCACGGTTAGGTTAACATTGCCGAGATAAGGACCGGAGAAGATAATAGAAAGAAATACAGGGTTCCAGATGTAAAGATGCTAGAGAGAAAGAAAAAGTGAGAGGGCCTTAATAGTTTTTGAAATAGATCGGAGTTCCTGATGTAAAATGTCCAGATCCGAATAGGCCTGCTTCTTTTTTTTTTAACCTGGGTTGAATTCTTGTAGTTGGGCCGGCTTCGCCGTGGACTGGACCAAGCCCATGCAAGCCTTTTCCCTTTACTTTCGTTTTTCTCTTTTTCTATAAAAACAAAGATCTTGCAAAATTCACCAAAAATTCATAGAAAAATCAAAAAAATGTGGGCTTCTTTTTTCAACCTAGGTTGAATCCTTGTAGTTGGGCCGGCTTCGCTGTGGTCCGGACCAAGCCCATGCAAGCTTTTTTCCTTTTCTTTCGTTTTTTTCTTTTTCTATAAAAACAAAGATCTTGCAAAATTCACCAAAAATTCATAAAAAATCAGAAAAATGCCAAACCAGTTTTGTTAGCTTCATAAAAATATGAAGTAATAAGAAGAGAAAAAATGAGCTATGAGACCATGCATCTCGTCGTGGAAGCGAAACAGCGAGGGGAAGAAGAGTTGGCGGCGCCTGTGTCTACATATTACGTGAGACAGAACAGAAGCAGGATTAGGATATTTATTGTGGGTTGGATGGGCCGCTGAATAGAAAACCACACCTATCTATTCTAACTTTTCCTTTTCTTTTCTTTTATTTTTTTAATTTTATTAAATGATCTGCACACAAGTAGTGGCTGAGTGTTATGTAGATTCAAAAACGTTTTAGTATTCATTTTCTTTTCTTATTTCATATTTGGTAGCCTTATATTAAAGCCTAAAAATTCTTTCTTTTGTCTCTGACTGTCCCACTCATCCACTCACTCATCTTCAATCCCTTGGTCCCTAGTTATTCACTCTCACCTTTCTCGCTTTAATTTGGAGGTGCAAAGTCAGTATTGGCATTGCAGCACTCATATCATAACATGGCCGTCTGAGCTTGTTCACATAACAACTATCCATTTAAGTTGGCTCAATCTTCTGTCAATTTCTCATGCGAGATTAATCTTTTATTTCATTAGCATATTATAGGCCTTAAATTTATTTGATTTAAGATTGGACCAAACACAATATAAATAAAAAAGCTAGCTTATTATTGGCACAATTACCATATAAAAGATTATATGCCCGTTGCAATGCACAGGTATATTTGCTAGTAATAATAAAGAGGCAAAATTTCTCTCCACCTATTTTTTGGTCCGGTCATCCCTTAACTAACTTTGTGAACGTGGAAAACCACCTATAGCCCTATATAACTATGAATCCTAATCCAATTAGATCTCTCCGATTTCTCGTGAATAAGAATCTTAATCCAAATAGAAAAAATATAATAATATGGACAACTAGGAATCTTAATCCAATTAGATCTCTCCAACTCCGAGTAACCGAAATAGAAATCTTAATCCAAATACAAAAATATAAGAATAGAAATTAAAAATTGAAAGGACCTTGATATCGCCTAAAAGGGGGTGAATAGGCCTGTTTAAAATAAAACTCAAACTTCTTTGTCAAGATATAGGCGCGCATCGCTGCTCCCCAAGGTGCAACCTTTGCCAAGATCTTGAAAGATTGTCGTCTTCAAAAAAGATCTTTTATTGCGCTTTGAGACAAGCTCGAACTATAATTCAAAAAACTGCCCAAGGAATATTGGATCAGGTAAATTACTGAGCTTTCTGAGGTAGTGTTGAACCTATTCCACCACTTGAATCATAGCAGAAGCTTAAGAACAAGTAGATCGGGACCAAACCCTAAAATCACCATAAACACAAGTAAAGCAATGCAAATCACAAGAACACAAGTGAGACACCGATTTATTCGGTGGTTCAGCTTGCCACTAAGGATTGCCAATGTCCATGTTGTTGAGGTTGCCACAAAGGCTTTGAGTCTCTTTTAACCTTTTTCTCGTTCTCAAGTCAAGAGAATGAACTCTTGAGATGGGGGGTGATTTCACTAGTTGTTTGGGGTGATTGCAAACCTCCCGCGATGCTCTAGCCGGCTAGGAGCAAGCTCCAAGAGTAACAAACACAATCAACTAGCTTGAACGCGAACCAAGTGCTTTGGCAGTTGAAGAACAGTTGGGGCTTCTCTCTAATGCAGTTTGGAGGCTCAAACTCTCTTGGATTTGGAATGGAATCAAAGTGATAAGCTTGAGGGGCTCCAATGGTGAGTGAGGGAGAGAGTGCTGCTTTGGACGCACCTGGGAATGAAATGGTCGATTTGAACCGGTGACCGTTGTGGGAGAGAGGAGAAGGTATAAATACCTCGGCTCCCAACGGTCAGTTAAGTCGCGGCAGTGCCGCGGCTGAACTGTGGCAGTGCCTCACCTGAACTGCTGCAGTGCCTCGCCTCAACGCGACAGTGCCTCACCTGCCAGGCAGCATAAAAGATAGAATTGTCAAGCTTGCTGTCTTGGCTAAGGCTTTAAAGATATTTGGTGGGTAAATGAGCACTTGGTTACACATTAAAGCTTGTGCATTGTATCTTCCTTTATAATACGACTTTTTCTAAACATGAGCTAATTATAAAACTAATTGTATAAGCCGTGACTAATTCGTGAGATAAATTTATTAAGCCTAAGTAATTCATGATTAGCATATGTTTGCTGTAGCATCACATTTGCTAATCATGGACAAATTAGGCTTAATAGATTCGTCTCGCGAATTAGCCTTCATTTATGCAATTAGTTTTGTAATTAGTCTATATTTAATACTCATAATTAGTATCAAGCATCCGATCTGAAGTTTAGTCACAAGCATCAAACACCCCAGCGACGGGAAGGACTAAGGGTAGGTACATTGCTACACGTCAGCTGTCTCGTACGCCGTCTCATGCAATGCCAAGTAAGATTTTTGCTGATGTATAGGAAAGAGAGAGGAAAAGAGAAAGAGGTGATTGTTCATGAGCTAAAATTTAGGACTATGAGACAACTATTATACCATTGTATGAGTTGTTACCATGCAACTCACAACTTTACTTTTATTTTATACACAAATTAAGGTAGTACGAGACAACTTTTAAAATAACCATTGTATATGTTGTCTCTTAAACCGTCAAAAAATTACATAGCAGTACGTGAAACTATATACGGACAAGATCAATGCACTTGTCCTAACTGGAACGATGAATGCACGGGGACCCAACTCCCCACCGGGTTTACACCTCCTACTGTTTGAGTTTTTAGCATTGATCCATCTCTATTTGATCGTATTACGCTTGATTTGCTGTAAAACAAAACATTCGCTTTGCGCTCTTGGCCTTTCAACAACCCACGTTTCCATTTGGCCGTATTACGCTTGACTCGCTGCCATCGCTTCACACGGTTTGCCTCTGGTAACCCTCGTTTTCTTCCGGGGACCTTTGGTACCCCTACGTTGACTGATAGCCGGACAGGGACCTTTCACCTTTGGTATCCCCCTGATGGGGATAGCCGGAAAGGGACCTTTGGTACACCCCGCCCCCGAGATAAATAGCCCCTCCCGCCGCGTCCCCGCCCCCAGCAAGTGCCGCCGCGTTGCCGCCATGTCGACCACCCTGCAGCTCCGCACCAACGGCGACGACGGTGCCGCCGTCTCGATCGGCATAAGCCCGAGCGAAGCTGCGGGTGCTGCAGGCGGCGGCAACTCCATGCAGCTCCAGCGCTGGCTGTGCTCATCGGGCTTGGCCACGCTGATCATGGATGCGGCCACCGCGTTCTACAGATCGCCGCACGGAGTGGTCTTCGAGCAGCACAGGTTTGCTTACTACGCCACCCTCGCCGGAATTTTCGCTGCCGGGCTTGGCGAAGTCGGTACGGCCTGCTGGCTGGCCAGCTCCGGCCAGCAAGGCCGAGGCCGCAGTCGGGCGTTCAGAGCGGGCATCGTCTGCGCCTCCGTCGTGCCTCTCGTTGCCATCATCGCACTCGGTGGATTCTCCGTCGTCATGAAGGGCTAAGCCGGGAGGGAAGCGTCGGTGAGTTGGCCAGGTGTGGTTTGGCGGTGATCAGCTGATTATTTGTTACTGCTTTGCATGCATGGTTGCCCGTTCGATCCGGAGTTGCGTCTTCTTTTCATATATAAAGATGAAAAAGGTACTGATTTGGTATATATATTGTAACAGGAGTCAGCAAGGGATATTTGTTGTGGGTTGGATGGGCCGCTGAATAGAAAACCACATCTATATATTCTATCTTTTCCTTTTCTTTTTTTTCTTTTTTTAATTTTATTAAATGATCTGCACACAAGTAGTGGCTGAGTGTTATGTAGATTCAAAAACGATTTAGTATTCATTTTCTTTTCTTATTTCATATTTGGTAGCCTTATATTAAAGCCTAAAAATTCTTTCTTTTGTCTCTGACTCTGTCCCACCCATCCACTCACTCATCTTCAATCCCTTGGTCCATAGTTATTCACTCTCACCTTTCTCGCTTTAATTTGGAGGTGCAAAGTCAGTATTGGCGTTGCAGCACTCATATCATAACATGGTCGTCTGAGCTTGTTCACATAACAACTATCTATTTAAGTTGGCTCAATCTTCCGTCAATTTCTCATGCGCGATTAATCTTTTATTTCATTAGCATATTATAGGCCTTAAATTTATTTGATTTAAGATTGGACCAAACACAATATAAATAAAAAAAACTAGCTTATTATTGGCACAATTACCATATAAAAGATTATATATCCGTTGCAATGCACGGGCATGTTTGCTAGGAATAATAAAGAGGCAAAATTTCTCTCAACCTATTTTTTGGTCTGGCCATCCCTTAACTAATTTTGTGACCGTGGAAAACCACCTATAGCCCTATATAACTATGAATCCTAATCCAATTAGATCTCTTCGATTTCTGGTGAATAAGAATCTTAATCCAAATAGAAAAAATATAAAAATATGGACAACTAGGAATCTTAATCTAATTTGATCTCTCCAACTCTGAGTAATCGAAGTAGAAATCTTAATCCAAATACAAAAATATAAGAATATAAATTAAAAATTGAAAGGGCCTCGATGTCGTCTAGAGGGGGTGAATAGGCATGTTTAAAATAAAACTCAAACTTGCTGTTAGTATAGGCGTGGCACTACTGCTCCCAAGGTGCGACACTACAGCATTGCCGTACTGAAAAAGCAGCACTGTTGCGCCTGTAGACAAGTTTAAACTATAATTCAAAAACTACCCAAGGAATATTAGATCAGGTAAATTACTGAACTTCCTGAGGTAGTGTTGAACCTATTCCACCACGTGAATCACAGCGAAGCTTAAGCACAGATAGATCGGGACCAAACCCTAGAATCACCATAAACACAAGTAAAGCAATGCAAATCACAAGAACACAAGTAAGACACCGATTTATCCTGTGGTTCAACTCGTCACTAAGGCTTGCCTATGTCCACGTTGTTGAGGTTGCCACAAAGGCTTTGGGTCTCTTTCAACCCTTTCCTCGTTCTCAAGTTAAGAAAATGAACTCTTGAAATGAGGGGTGATTTCACTAGTTGTTTGGGGTGATTATAAACCTCCCGCGACGCTCTAGCCGGCTAGGAGCAAGTTACAAGAGTAACAAACACAATCCACTGGCTTGAACGCGAACCAAGTGCTTTGGCAGTTGAAGAACAGTTGGGGCTGCTCTCTAATGCAGTTTGGAGGCTCAAACTCTCTTGGATTTGAAATGGAATCAAAGGGATAAGCTTGAGGGGCTCCAATGGTGAGTGAGGGAGAGAGAGAGCTGCTTTGGTCGCACCTGGGAAGGAAATGGTCAATCTGAATCGGTGACCGTTGTGGGAGAGAGGAGAAGGTATAAATATCCCGGCTCCCAACGGTCAGTTAAGTCGCGTCAGTGCCGTGGCTGAACTATGGCAGTGCTTCACTGCGGTAGTGCCTCGCCTGAACTATAGCAGTGCCTCAGTGCGGCAGTGCCTCACCTGCCAGGCAGCACAAAAGATAGGATTGCAAAGCTTGCTGTCTTGGCTAAGGCTTTAAAGATATTTGGTGGGTAAATGAGCACTTGGTTACACATTAAAGCTTGTGCATTGTATTTCTCTTTATAGTATGGTTTTTCCTAAACATGAGCTAATTATAAAACTAATTGTATAAGCCGTGACTAATTTGCGAGATAAATTTATTAAGCCTAAGTAATTTATGATTAGCATCACATTCGTTGTAGCATCACATTCGCTAATCATGGATAAATTAGGCTTAATAGATTCATCTCGCGATTTATGCAATTAGTTTTATAATTAGTCTATATTTAATACTCATAATTAGTATTAAGCATCCGATGTAAAGTTTAGTCACAAGCATCAAACACCCCAGCGACGGGATGGACTAAGGGTAGGTACATTGCTACACGTGAGCTGTCTCGTACGCCGTCTCATGCAGTGCCAAGTAGGATTTTTGCTGATGTGGAGGGAAGAGAGGGAAAAAGAAAGAGGTGATTGTTCATCAGCTAAAATTTAGGACTATGAGACAACTATTCTACCAGTGTATGAGTTGTTATTACCATGCAACTCAAAACTTTACTTTTATTCTATGCACAAATTAAGGTACTACGAGATAGTACGAGACAATTTTTAAAATAACCGTTGTATATGTTGTCTATTAAACCTGTCTTAAAATTACGTGGCACTATAAAAAAAACTATATACGAGCAAGATCAATGTACTTGTCCTAACAGGCGGATCCGCACCAACGGCGACGACATGGCCATCTCGATCGGCATAAGCCCGAGCGAAGCTGCGGGTGCTGGAGGCGGCGGCAATTCCATGCAGCTCCCCATGTCGACCACCCTGCACCTCCGCACCAACGGCGACGACCCGAGCGAAGCTGCGGGTGCTGCAGGCGGCGGCAACTCCATGCAACTCCCCATGTCGACCACCCTGCAGCTCCGCACCAACGGCGACGACATGGCCGTCTCGATCGGCATAAGCCCGAGCGAAGCTGCGGGTGCTGCAGGCGGCGGCAACTCCATGCAGCTCCCCATGTCGACCACCCTGCAGCTCCGCACCAACGGCGACGACATGGCCGTCGGCGACGATATGGCCGTCTCGATCGGCATAAGCCCGAGCGAAGCTGCGGGTGCTGCAGGCGGCGGCAACTCCATGCAGCTCCCCATGTCGACCACCCTGCAGCTCCGCACCAACGGCGACGACATGGCCGTCTCGATCGGCATAAGCCCGAGCGAAGCTGCGGGTGCTGCACACGGCGGCAACTCCATGCAGCTCCCCATGTCGACCACCCTGCAGCTCCGCACCAACGGCGACGACATGGCCGTCTCGATCGGCATAAGCCCGAGCGAAGCTGCGGGTGCTGCAGGCGGCGGCAACTCCATGCAGCTCCAGCGCTGGCTGTGCTCATCGGGCTTGGCCACGATGATCATGGATGCGGCCACCGCGTTCTACAGATCGCCGCACGGAGTGGTCTTCGAGCAGCACAGGTTTGCTTACTACGCCACCCTCGCCGGAATTTTCGCTGCCGGGCTTGGCGAAGTCGGTACGGCCTGCTGGCTGGCCAGCTCCGGCCAGCAAGGCCGAGGCCGCAGTCGTGCGTTCAGAGCGGGCATCGTCTGCGCCTCCGTCGTGCCTCTCGTTGCCATCATCGCACTCGGTGGATTCTCCGTCGTCATGAAGGGCTAAGCCGGGAGGGAAGCGTCGGTGAGTTGGCCAGGTGTGGTTTGGCGGTGATCAGCTGATTATTTGTTACTGCTCTGCATGCATGGTTGCCCGTTCGATCCGGAGTTGCGTCTTCTTTTCATATATAAAGATGAAAAAGGTACTGATTTGGTATATATACAAGTACTACTATATTGTAACATGAGTCAGCAAGGGATTGTAGCGGCAGAATAATTTTACCACGGTGTTGTAGTATTTAGTGTTGAAGTCAGTAATCACGCGAGCTTGTGTTTGTGTTGTGTTGTGTTGTGTTGAATCGAGCTGTTTTAATAGAGTTTAATTCGTATCCTCGACTGTCGATGCAATTTGTCATTCAGAATTCCTTGCAAGCCAGGCCTACCTAGATCTATGGACCAAGTCCAAATACAAATTCAAGCAATGCGTTCGTAGGAAAAATCGAATGAGCTTTTGCAATTATGTTTTCCCATGATCCTATATGGGCTGGGCCGTCCGTAGCAGCCTCGAACCCAAAGCCCAGTCCACCTCAGTGATAAGCAGAGAGAGAGAGAGAGAGCAATTTATACACGATAGCACAAGGTCACAAGCCATGAGAATATCATATTAGTTTTTATAGTGAGAGACGGTAACGGTATATATGAAAATGGTAAATCTAACCATCGCTCGGGTGATTCTACCGCTCACGTCACTCGATTCCTAGGCCGTCGGATGCATGCCATGCGTGCGTGTGATCTGTGCCTGACCGAGAGAATCTTGCATGCAGACCACATCTGCCCGGGACCACACACGCCATGCCCACTCTGGAACTGCCCCGGACGGCCAGACCACATGGTCCCCCACGTCGACCCCTGTGCATGCTGCCTTCCAGTAGAATAGGCAGGCTCACAATTTGGCCCGTGTCTTTAGAAACAGCAGCCTCGCCCTAACGTGCACGAATGTATATTTATTCCTTTAACACAGATAGATTATATTTTATTGGATCATATTTTACTATTTCTGTTTTGATGTAAGTTTTATATTCAATTTGTGTATATTGATTATTTATAAATAAGAATATTAAGAATTACTCGAACAATTATCTGATATCTTTTTGGCCTTTTCTTTAACAAAATTGTATGTTTTATTTGATTTCCTTTTGAAAAGATCCAATTTGGCTTCCATAGAAATAATCTGACTATTTTTTGTTTTTTATTATTTTGTATTTATTTGATATATTTTATTTGCATCGTTAGATTAGATCGAGTGGTTAACAGAATCGAGTATTTGGCTGGGATATGACACTATTATATTTGTTTGTTGCAATCGAGTGATTTTAGAGCATCTGTCACCCAGGTGTCACATGCCCCTTGAAACACCCGAGTGTTTCGTAGACACACCCATATGAAAAATAGGTTGGAGCAGAGTGATGCATAGAGCGTGTGTGCCGTCATGTTTGGGCGTTTTGCCATCACTAATGTCTATCGCTATACCAAGGGAAGAGTGTACTGATATGTTACTGCTTGTTTTTGCGCCGGTGATCATCACAAAAGCTACGTATGCCTGGTCAAAAGCAGGAGCACACATGCTTATGCAATATGCTGCTAAGAGGGCTTCTAGATATGCATTAGATGTGGCACAATATAAAAGTTGTAAGATGATGAGGCGCACAAACTTAATGTCGATAAAAAGGGTGAGGGAAGGGATGTCTTTTGCTGGTGATATACAATATAATAAAGGATTAAGTCCACTTTTGGCCTCTCAACTATCATGTTGGTCTAATTTTGACTCCCAACTATAAAACCATATGGTCCAGGCACTAGAATTTTCAAAACCGTTCAGTTTTAGCACCTCGGCGCGATTGAGGCGGTTTGCGCTGACGTGTGTCTGGTTTTGACCCGCCACGCTGGCATTGACCGCCACGTAGGACGGCCGCGCGGGTCAAAATAGGAGCCGGCCCACTCAGCTCTCTCTCTCCCTCTTAGTTCCTCTCCCCTGAACCCTAGACGTCGCTGGTGTCTCCATCGCCGTAGCCACGACCGCATCCTCTCCTTCGGCGCCTACACGTCCGTAGTCGCCCCTCGCCTAGGAGTCCTCCGCCGCCGCCTTCGCAGTCGTATGGGCTTGGAGGATTGAAACGTAGAGGATGAACACGCTCAGGTACGATTGAATCCGTCTGCATTTCTGCATGTAGGGATGGAAGTACTCTTAGGTTAGTTACCTTGGATCTGTAGTCCTAAGACTCTACTATCTGTTGTAGGAATGGACTCTTTGGAATTTCTTGGTGTTCGATTTCACTTTGGTGGCGAGTTTTTCAATGATGGGAAGAAGCTTCATTATCTAGGTGGAAATGAGGAGATGTCATTCATCGAGCGTGACAAAATTTCTTTGCCTGAAGTAATTGGACATCTTAAAGACCACTACAATGCTTCAGATCCTATTCTTCTCCATTGGTTGTTCCCTAGCAAGGATTTATTGAATGGGCTCAGAGTTTTGATAGATGATAAGGCTTGTTTGGACATGTCTGAATGTGTTACTGATGGAGGGGTTGCAGATGTATTTGTTGAGCTTATTGAAGTGAAAGCTAATGACATGGAGATTAAGGAGGAAGAGGATGGGGAGGACCAGTGTAGTGACTAGGAGGAAGATGCTAAAATGGAGAGTGAAAGAGCAGACAGTGAAAGCACTGGGATGGAAACACCTCATGAAGACAATGTGGTGGTTGAGGATTTGGCTATAATGAACATGTCATCACCAGAACAAGTGAAGGACTTAATAGGTGCTACTAAGTATTTGCATTGGGTTAAAGAGAAAGAGGTTCCTGTACAGAAGTTGGTTATGCAAGAAGAAGTGTCTGTTCATGAAGAGTCTCCTGTACAGAAGGAACATAGTTCAGATATGGATGATCCTAGCGACAAGGATTACTTGCCTGGTGATGATGAGAGCAGTGGAGAGGATGAGGAGGTAATCTAGATTAGAGCTGAGCTAAAGGAGTTAAAGAAGAAATTGAAAGCTGGAGGCATGTTGGTGGTTGATGAGGAAAGGCATGAAGTCAATGTGGAATGTGCTAATGAAGAGGATGGATGTGATTCCCATGCTATGGATACTGATGAAGAGGATGATTCATATGATGAAACATCTGATGGAGAGTTGGTTAGGAAGGAGAATAAATTCCCCAAGTTTGATGCCAATGCTCTAGTGCCAGTATTCACTGTTGGGATGGCTTTTAGTGATAAGTCAACATTCAGGGAGGCTGTCATCAAGTATGGGCTGGCAGAAAGAAAGGTGATTAAGTTTGTGAAGAATGAGAGTACAAAGTGTAGAGCAGTTTGTTCATGTCCAAAGTGCCCTTGGATTTTGCATCTGTCAAAGACATCAAGGGCAAGTAGTTGGCATATAGCCACATGTAAAGATGTGTACACATGCCCACCAAGGAGAGACAACTCTTTAGTGACATCAAGGAGAATAGCAGATAAATATGTGAAGTTGATATTGGCTAACGCATAGTGGTCAGTTAAGAGTATGAGACAAACAATTCAGGAGGAAATGTTTGCAGATGTCAGTATTTCAAAGATTAAGAGAGCCAAATCAATTGTGATGCAAAGGATGTATGATGCAACCAAGGGGGAGTATGCTCTGGTGTTTGACTACCAGCTTGAACTACTGAGAAGCAATCCTAGGAGTACAATAGTAGTGAAGCTTAACATTGAAGAACTTGACCCATGTTCATGAGGTTTTATGTCTGCTTTGATGCATGTAAGAAGGGGTTCCTTGCTGGTTGTAGGAAGGTTATTGGACTGGATGGTTGTTTTTTAAGGGATTAACCAATGGAGAACTACTTTGTGCACTAGGTAGATATGCCGACAATCAAATGTACCCAATAGCATGGGCACTTGTAGAGAGGGAGACCAAGGAGTCATGGGACTTTTCTTATCTTTGCTAAGCACTGACCTGCAGTTTGGTGATGGTGATGGCTGGGTATTCATTTCTGATCAACAGAAGGGGCTCGTCAATGTTGTAAACAAGTGGGCACCTAAGGTGGAGCATAGGATGTGTGCCAGGCATATCTATGCTAACTGGAGGAAGAAGTTCACTAACAAGAAGTATCATAAGCTTTTTTGGAGATGTGCAAAGTCTTCATCAATGAATCTATTCAACTACAACATGAACAAGCTAAGGGAAGAGACACCACATGGGGCTGATGCTATTTTGAGAACTGATCCTGAGCATTGGAGTAGAGCATGGTTCAAAATTGGGTCATTCTATGATTCTGTGGACAATAACATGTGTGAGTGCTTCAACAACTAGATTCTGAAAGTAAGGTTCCTTCCAATCATAAGTATGCTTGAAGGTATAAGGCGCCAAGTTATGGTAAGAGTCCATGAGAACAGTAACAAGACAGAAAGGTGGACAAGTCTCATCTGTCCAAACACCTACAAGAAGTTGATGACATATGCCACAGCTAGTGGATTCTGCCTTGCTATTAGCAATGGCAATAATTGCTTTGAAGTAACCTGCTAGGATCATAGATTCATTGTGAATTTGGATGAGAGAACTTGCTCCTATAGGTTTTGGCAGTTGTCAGGTTTGCCCTGCCCTCATGCTATTTCCTACATCTACTATGCATCTAGGCCTTTAGAAGAATTCATAGCCAAGTGTTATTTCATTGAGGAGTACAACAAGACATATGCACACTGCCTGCAACCAGTGGAAGGCAAGGCCTTCTGGCCAGTATCAAATAGAGAAAAGTTATTGCCCCCTAGGTATGTAAGGATGCCTGGAATACCAAAGGAGAGGAAAAGGCAAGATGGGGAGAAGAAGAAGCCTCCTCAGGGTAAGCTATCCAAGAAAGGAACAGTTATAAGGTGCAGAGTATGTAAAGGGATTGGACACAATAGGATAACTTGTAGCAGTAGGATAGGTTCTCGTAATGCAAGTGCTGGTGCTTCATAGTCTGCTAAAGGAAGTGGTGGTCCTTCTCAGTCTATTAGGGATAGTGGTGGTGCATCACAGTCTGCTAGAGGAAGTGCTGGTGCATCACAGTCTGTTAAAGGAAGTGCTGGTGCATCATAGTCTGTTAGAGGAAGTGTTGGTGCTTCACAGTCAGGTAGAGGAACAACTTCAAAAAGGAAATCATGCCCTTCATCCATTACTGGTAGTAGCAAAAGACATTGCTCTCAGTTATCTGTCGACTGCAATGTAAGTTTAACTGCTTATTCCATGTGGTCATTAATAGTAATATACTTTCTTTGTCTTAGTTATATACTTCCTTTGTCTTGCAGGATGGGCAAAAAGCTATGAAGTCATTAGCAAGAGTGAAGACAACACTGAAGGAACGGGCTCAGGCTAAGGTCACCCTAGAGGACACTATACCAGGGATGTCTGGAAAGCACTGTAAAGCAAGCCTCCAAGTTTCAGGTGCATCTACCTCCAAGGTTGTTGCATCAGCTGCAGGACCACCTAAGCAGATTTATCCAAAGGAAGGAAGACCAAGTGCAGGTGATCACAAGGGAGCCACTCCTTCTACCTTACTGCTGATAGGCCTAAATCCTTGAGCCCATGTATGTGTCTGTGTGTTATCTATGCTATCTGGAACTTCATGTATGTGTCAAATTTCATGAGTCTGTGTGTGCGCAACCTGAACTATTATAATGAACTTGATGTTCTGTGTATCACCAACTGTTGTGATGGATGTGATGTGTGTAGCTCATTTAGTTTGCTTTGCTACATCTGAGCTATACACCATATCAAGACACATGTAAGTTATGTTCTACAATGGTCCTGAGCATTTCACTTAAACATGGTCCTAATACACTAAACATCACAGTCCTACTAATATGAACTATATCTACATATAATACATCAAGGCTAACACCACAATTCAGGTACATCATAGTCCTACTGGTACACACATTCAGTTACATGATCCAAGGCCTCCAGCAAGCAGCCACTAATCCTACACACACAAATAGAGCACCAAACAAGAACTTCCTCTCCTCTAATCTCCCTAGCCTCACCTCTAACTCAACTCGAGATTGAGCTACCAATTGCAATTTAGCTTGCACAATGACCACATCTCTCCTAGCTCCAAGAAACATGGCCACACTGTCTTCATTGTGCTTGACAGCACCTTCCAGTTGAAGTTGTAGCCTTTGATTCTCTAGTCTTGCATCTTCCAAACTGTGTTTAGCTACTCTAGTTGCATGTTTTTAGTACTTCGCTGCATCTCATAAATCAAGTAGAAGTTGCTTCATGAAACAACTGTTTGGTGGATCCACCCATCTATAAAAGTCGCAACCACCATCCTATGAAACAAACCAATAACCAGTAAATCAGAGACATACTCAATCACTGATGTATCTACAGACTATGAATCACGAAGAGAACAACTTACATGAGCCCGTGCACACTTCAGATACCGCAATCCTAGGTTCAAATCACTCCAAGATATGAACCTAGCAGCTTTTGCACCGCATTTGCATAGCACTGCTGGGGTATACTCTAGTGGTCCTTCATGATAGGGGATGGGTGAGGGTGAATCGCCATGGGAATCGCCATGGCGACGCCATCGCGATTCTTGGGTCCCCAAACTTTGGCTGGATCCGCTTGAGGTCACCATTTCCACACGCGATGGAGGCGGTAGAGGACTCCTAGGCGAGGGGCGACTACGGACGCGGAGGCGCCAGAGGAGAGGATGCGGTCGCGGTGTCGGTGGTGGAGGAGGAGGCGGCGGCGGCGACGGCGGCGGCGGCGGTGTCTAGGGTTTGGGGGAGAGGAACTGAGAGGGAGAGAGAGAGAGAGCTAAGTGGGCCGGCTCCTATTTTGACCCGCGTGGCCATCCTACGTGGCGGTCAATGCCAGCGTGGTGGGTCAAAACCAGGCACACGTCAGCGCAAATCGCCTCAATTGTGCCGAGGTGCTAAAACTGAATGGTTTTGAAAGTTCCAGTGCCTGGATCAGACGGTTTTGTAGTTGGGGGTTAAAATTAGACCAACATGATAGTTGAGAGGCCAAAAGTGGACTTAATCCTATAATAAATAAAGAGTAAAATATGCTTTTTGAATTTTAACCTCTACCACCGCATTTCACTCTCCCCCTCCATATATCCAAACACAAGCCTACCTTAGCTACGATGCCACATGACAGGTGAATTGGCTGAAGAAATTCATGCCCAGGTTGAAAGTGGTAGATGACATACATAAACCACTCAAGTTATACTGTGATAATAATCCAGCAGTATATTATGCTCACAACAATAAGTCAAGTGGTGCTGCCAAACATGTTAACATAAAGTATTATGTTGTGAAA
The DNA here is from genome assembly GCA_904845875.1 of Miscanthus lutarioriparius. Taxonomy (NCBI): domain Eukaryota; kingdom Viridiplantae; phylum Streptophyta; class Magnoliopsida; order Poales; family Poaceae; genus Miscanthus; species Miscanthus lutarioriparius. Next base: position 103,374,729 of record CAJGYO010000005.1, read on the forward strand.
GACAAAGTTTAGGATCATATAATTAGTCTTGAGCAGATAAGAACAGAAAAGATGCTCGCGGATCCACTTACAAAAGGCTTACCACCCAGCGTGTTCAGAGAACACTTAGCCAGCATGGGTTTAAGGGAAAGCCTATGATTCCTAGACAATAAAGGCCTAGTTGAGAATCTGTTTCAAAATAAGCTGTTTAATCTAATGGCAACTGACCGTGACGATGAGGCACGCTCTATGCACTGATCTGTGATGGAATGGGAACAAGATAAAGTAAGTAAGTTGAGTTTAAGTCATAAGGTGAGATCAAGGGGGAGAATGTTAGATGATCTCCACCAGTTGGGCCCTTGGATCCGCGCCCTGATCGGGGGCGCCCAACCGTTCCATGGTTGGTGGGGCCCCATCGCATAGCGCTATAAAAAAGGGAGGTGGGGGTCGGGGCACAAGGCACGAGGTTCACCTGAGCCGCCAGACGCCCCACCTACAGTCCCTAAACCCAAACCGATCTAAGAGGCGGTGCTGCCAGCAATGGGAAGACCACTACCGGCCACAGCCGCCTCTGCACCGTCGCCATCGCGACAGTGCCTTCACCGTCGGGCTTCACCACGCCACCAACGAGAAACCTCGTGGCCAGCTCGTCTTCTATGAAGGCGGCCAATGGTTCGTACCTCCGCAACCTCTCTCTCTCTCTCTCTCCCTCTTTCTCTCTGTTTCTTATTTTAGTTTATGTTCTAGGGTTTACACTTCATCAAATATCAGTAGGTATGCTAGATCTATAGCTAGTGATCCTGTAATGTTCTATCACTATAATCCCTGCCGGGCCTACTACATTGTACCACAAGATTAACCTAGATTCGTGTGGGACTCAAACGGGGCGGATCTAGATATAGGTCCAAAAGTGACGCATGCAGTTCCTTTACCGGCAGATGATCTGGATATGGCTACCGGCGTCGGCGTGTCAAGGTTTGCTTGTTGCATAATGCATGCATTTTTTTGTCGCAATATGGACAACTCTCACAAATGTATACACGCTTACCTCTAAAAATGCACATGTACAAAAATCTATCTATACGAGCAACTTCAAAAGACAATAAATTTTAAGATTGACAAGGTCGTCACATGCGTCTTATTGTCGGCAGAGCCTATGATTGGGTCAGCCACTTGGACTCTAGATCATGTTACACCGTAGAGTCCAAACAACTCAAATCTAATTTACGTAAGGTGTGACCACTCACTCTAGTCTCCAGACAACTGATTTCGTTCTCACTTGGCATAAAAAGGCCTAATTCTAGAATTGGTGAATTGACTTTAGAAGCCATATGTTTGTCTAACCTAACACATCCTGAACTAGCAACGTGCGACTCTCTCACATATAAATCGGCTAATATTCCCTCTTTTGCCAAACATCCACGTCCATTGCTAGCACACGGTACCATGCATGTGGTTCCCTTCTTAGGGCCCACATGCACCATGTGCATTTGATATGGCCGTATCCTAATCCACAATTCCACACACAACCATACAACTGTGAGAGTGGGCTCTCATACTATTTGTGATGTCATATATCCCAAGTCGTTTAATTCTGCTCTACACATTGGGTAAACCATACATTCCACCAGCCCAATTTCCTATACTTGTTGCTTTAGTTTTGTTGGTGTTTTTTTGATGTGAGGGCCGGCCTACTTCGAAGCTTGGAGCGCACTGGCTCCACCAAATACGATCATGCACATGGGCTGGCCTCTTCTTCCGCGCTCCGCATGGATTGCCCCACTTCATAGCTCGCGCACTCTTCTCACGCACAGGCCACAGCCACATGCACAGACGCACATGACTCTCCCAGTTTTGCTCTGACCGCTGGTGTGCACAAAAATGAGAAGGAAAAAAAAATACTAGAAAATAGAAAGCAAAAATAGCGTGTGTTAGATGTTCAACACAAGACCTGTAGATTGACAAATTCATTCTCCACCACTGCACCATATAATTATGTTGTCTAAGCTATGAAAACTTATGTTAATAGACCGTATCGGACCATTTAAGTCAAAATTAAAAAGATGTTCCATTATTACAATACGTACAAGAATAAAGTTCAAGGCCAAAATATGTCATTGAACATCTCACGAAATATAGAAAAAGCTACATAATAGAGAAAACAAAATATAAATATAAAAGAAAGAATGACAAAAAAAAGACAGCCTAAATGGAATAAATGTATACTATATGAACATATCAAAAGAAGAAGTAGAAGGTATGACCTTCTATGTGCATTGAGGATCAAAATAATAGGAAACTACAGTGTAACCATAACTAATCTGATGCAAGAGACTACAGTGTATGTATTATGTGACTTTGAGCTTATATGGTTAAAGCGCCTTTTGTTATTGCCCGGTTCATTTTATAGCTATGACATGTGCCACAGGTTAGTCAATTGGCATGTGTACAGTCGTGCAGTATTTCTATGAATAATGCATCAGAATGAGCACTTTAACAATCTTCATCCACTTTATTGTACAGTAATAAAAGATCGTTTACCTCTTATGTGCAGGCATATGTCCATTTTTATTGGATTTGACAATAGTGAAGCATATCAAGGGGAGTTTGAAGACCAAGAGTTCTTATCTATGTAAGCATGTGCCAGAAAATAAATAAGCTCTTTCAACATTGCTCCAGCTATATTTGCTTGTATTCAAATTTGAAAAAAATCAATTCAACTAATAATGAATTTTGTCTAGGCCTACCTTTGTCTTGTTAGCTTATTCTAAATTTCCTTCTAACTAGTATAAACTAATTCAAAATAAGTCAATTCGAATGAAGTTCAATACATATGCATGATACATAGACTTGCCTCAACAAATAGCTTTTGAACGGTAGTAGTGCTGTGAATATTGTTTCTGTAACTCTAAGGAGCACCTAAATGTTGCATGCATAAATTCTTCTACATTATTCAACATTTCCTTCTGCATAGCACGTTCCTTCTTGAAATTATATTTTAAAAAATAATTTATGTGCAGTTTGCTATCAGAACAAGAGCACCCTCCTCTAATACAAGAATTGTTTGGATGAGTAACCGGAGAGCCAGCTGCCCTAGCACAACCTGATACTACACCTGCGGGGTGAGCACTCAAAACTATTTTTTTCTTTCCAGTTGCACTCATTAAGTTTTAATCAACGCTGCTATGGATGTCTATGGCATGTTTCTTTCTTGCTGATCCTGATCTGTTTGCATGCGTGACACTAGCATGTTGCATGCATGCAGTGGCAATAGCTTTCCAAATGAGTGGCCTTAGCCCAATCCGGTTGTAGGTGCCCATGAACGGTTTGAGAGGTACCCGGGTAAATCATCTACCCAGCGTCACCTATTGATTACCACGAACAATCCATGGGACAAGCAGCAACCATAATCAAAGTATAGTCTAGACACCACGTCTACACAATATCTCACTACTCTAGTTGTGTGCACTCAGATCAATTATAGCGTCGGATGAAGGGCGGTGATCAGGAGCAAGAGTGTGCTAATTCTATATCAACAAACAAACAACTATGACTATGCTAAGAACCACTACAACACAACCAAATGCATGTTGCACAAAGTAAATGTAGGGGACCATGACGCCTAAGAGGGGAGGGGGTGAATTAGGCAACTTAAAATTCTACTTCTAAACTATGGCATATTTTTCTAACCTTAGCAAAACCTATGCAAAATATAAACTATCTAAATATGCAACTACGGTTTTGCTAATGTGTTGCTATCTCTACCGCAAAAGGAGTAATACAAACAATGTAAATGCGGAAGCTAAAGAGCAAGGTAGAGATATGCAAACTCCTGTCGACGACTCTGGTATTTTTACCAAGGTATCGAGAAGCGCACAAGCTTTCCCCTAGTCCTCGTTGGAGCCCCTCGCAAGCGGGTCTCCGGTTAAGCCGCTCGTGGCAAAGCCTCTGCCGGACCGCTCCCCGCCGTCTTCACTATCAAGTTTCTGGCCGAAACGCCGCGGGCCTTGTTCCCTCTGGTACACGGTGGCGGCCACACCACAAACGCGGTTGGTGTGATCTCGCAAGACTACAAGCCCCTCCGATGTACAACAATGGTGCACGTAAGCACCGAGTGGTAAGAGGTATGCAAACCTCACTAAACACTAGGCCTAAACCTAGAACAAGTGCATAAGCGGTGGTCTAATCAACCTAAGCACTTCGCAAAGCACCTACGCTAATCACCTAATGAATCACTAAGCACTATGCAAGTGGAGATCACTAAAATGGTGTATCAACACCCTAGATATGTTTCCTCAGCTCCACTTTAGTCAAATGGCCGGTTGGGGGTTCTATTTATAAGCCCCACCGAGAAAGTAGCCATTGGGGACGAAATCCCGCTTTTCTGCTACTGACTGGACGCTGCTTTCGTCTTGACCAGATGCGTCCGGTCGTCCCAACCGTTAGAGCGCGATCAACTAATCGGACACTGATGGCGTCCGATCACATGCCACCGGACGCGTCTGGTCGCAATTTCGTCGCTCTGGAACCTCTCTGTACTCGATCGGACGCTGCAGTTCCTGCGTCTGGTCGATTTGCCGCCAGCGTCCGGTCAGTACTGAATGTGTTGTCGTGATGATGAACAGTGCCATCGGTGCGTCTGGTCACTTTTTGTCTTCAGCGCCCGGTCGCTGCTGCTGAAGCCTGCTGTTGCCGAGCAACTGATTAGACGCGTCCGGTCCCTATAAGGGTTGTGTCCGGTCGCTGCGTCCGGTCACCTCTAGAAGCTCATTTCTTCGCGATCTTGCGTCTGGCTTGGTTCCTATCTTTGTGCTTGGACTTTTCTTGATATCTTGGGTCTTCTCTTGTGCTTCTAGGGTCTTGCTTAAGGTGTTGGTCATCGGATCATCATGTCGCCTTCGTCCAAGTCACGTCTTGCACCCTATTGAACTACAAAACAATCACTTGCAAATTCATTAGTCCAATTTGGTTGTGTTGGTCATCACACACCAAAATCCAAAGTAAATGGGCCTAGGGTCCATTTTTCTTACAATCTCCCCCTTTTTGGTGATTGATGACAACACACCAAAGCAAGCAAATAATAAAATTTTTGGAATTTAAAAAACTAACTACTTGCTAGGATGCAATGCAAAGGGCAAGGTTTTATGATGCTAAAAGATACCAATTGAAGATACCACTTGTAAAGCTAAACTTATCTTGCCCTTGCAAATGTCCCCATGTGGCATTATGGATTTAAGCCTTGCTTTTTGGTCCTATAAATTCTTCCCATTACATAGACTAATCCATAATCTACTATCCTCTCTTTCTCGGACTATTACCACTTGTAAATTATTATGATTGGGCTTGCTTTTGGTCCTACAAATTCTCCCCCTTTGGAATCAAACACCGAAAAGGAAGACATTAGTAGCACAAGGGAGGGTCAAACTTTGTGAACCTTTGTATGTGGAGTGGAATAGGTCATAAAATTTGACTCTCACATTACAAAGACTAAGCTCCCCCTAAATATATGCATACATATGATGAAGTATGTAGTTTATGCATAATTGGCAAATTAATGCTCAAGGGACTTTAGTCTATATAATGCATGGAGAAAGCATATAAATATCAAAGTGAAATCAACATGATGATATCGGTTTAGAAATACCACATGTGGAAATCAATTTAATTTATACCACTTGAAATAGGTGGTGGATATTTGAAGTATGATGCTTAACTCGGGGACTCTATTTTTCTTGCAATGAGACTACTACACACATGATAAACTTGAAGAGGTGTTAGTCTCAAAGCTTCCAACTTGTAGAGTAACCTCTCCCTAAATTTGTGCACACAAGTATGGAATACTTGTAGGAGATATGCACATTGATTTTAGAATAAAAAATACCACTTGAAAGATGACATCACATGAATGTGAGAATCATTTTCGAAAATGATATTCGGGAGAAATTATCTACAATTTGGACTTTGGCAATATTAGATGAACAATTGAAAGACAAGCTATGTGCCGTGCTCCTAAACAATTTAAACCATGTAGGTTTGCTCCAAGAATTAAGAGTGAGACCGAGCAATCCTACCATAAGATATACCTAGTGTATGCATGACAAAGGATTTAAGTATGCAAATGCAAACCTAGGCACGAATGGGAACTAGATGCTAATTGAAATTTCAAAAAATTAAATCTTGATACCAATTGAAAGGAATTAAATCTAGTTACCTAACATGGGAAGAGGAATTTGGGTCTATAGTGTTCACTAACCCACTTGGCAATTGACATGATCCAATGTGATGCACCCATATTTAGCCAAGTCTCCAAATTCCCCAAAGTCCATCGGACTTCTCACTTTCCTTTAGGGATACAAACCTTCTTGGTGCTCTTCATGTTGGAAATGATCTTCTTTGGCATCCAAATGCATTTGGCCCCATTGTTGGTTGCTTGTTCACCTTGATGGCCACCACATTGTCATTCTTCTTCTTCTTCAAGAGATAAGGTGTGGAGGCCTTTTTGTCCACCTTGTTGGTGTAGGTGTTGGAGAGCTTGCTTGTTTGCTTTTTTTCTTTCTTCTTTGCTCCTCCCCCATTCTTGACCTTGCACTCATTGGACTTGTGGCCTTCCTTGTGACACATGTATCAAACCACGGTTTGTCCTTCATCAAGCTTCTTCACTCCCTTAACGGTGTTATCTTGATGAAGTTGGGCTTGCTTTGTCTTGCCTTTCACTTGAGTCAAGTCCTTGGTGAGGTGAGCCACTTCTTGCTTGAGTTGCTCATTTTCCATTGCAACCTTTTGTGTGCATGTATCTACAACAACTTTCTCAACACAAACTTGGTTGCACAAGGGTGAGTCTAAACATAAATCATTCCAAGAAGTAGAGGCATCCTTTTTAGGCATGTTAAAGATAGAACTTTTCTTTTTAGATGCCTTGGTGGGGGTTATACCGACGGCTTCAAGATTAGCAACTTTATTAGTTAGCTCATCACAATGTTTGCACATGGTTTCCATTTTAGCAAGCAAACTTTTATAAGCATCTTGTGAACTAGCTAACTTTTCTTATAATTTTTTATTTTTCTTTACAAGTTGATCATCATTGATTGTGCATGCATTTGTTGTTGCACTAGCCTCAAGTTGCTCAATTTTAGTAGATAGTTCAATATTTTGATTTGCAAATGTCTCATATTGTTCAAGCAAGGTTTTATATGCTTTTTGTGAACTATCTAGCTTTTCTTTTAATTTTTTGAGCTTCTTTTGTTGACTAGTGCAAACTTTAGCATAGTTAAGATTTTGTTGCACAATTTCATCATAAGAAGGTATTTCATCATCACTATCACTCTCACCAGAGGATGAGATTTCATTACCTCGAGCCATAAGGCACATATGTGAAGAGCTTGATGATGAATGCTTGTGACTTCGCCTCTTGTGATGGTCTTCTTCTTCACTTGAAGAATCATCCCATGACCTTATTGATGTGAGGGCTTTGTCCTTGCACGTGTTCTTCTTTGTCTTGGGTGTGGGCTTGTTTGGACAAACTTCCACAAAGTGCCCCAACTCGCCACATCCATAGCACCCTTTCTTCCTTTGCTCATTTATTTGATTCGTGAAAATGAGATCTTGAATTTGGATGGGCACACCCTTGACATTGAGCCTTTGGATAATCTTCTCCACCTTGTTGATAAGTTTGATTGATTCTTCATCAAGGTCGGAGGTGGAGGAGGAAGATTGATCATCATCACTTGAATCTTCTTCTTCATCATCATCATCATCCTCATCTTCTTCTTCATCTTCACTTGAGGAGCTTGAGCTTGAGCTTGTCTCAGCTTTCTTGCTCTTCATCTTCTTTTTCTCACTACATGCAAGAGCTTTGCCTTTGCTTGATGAAGAGGCTTCTTCTTGACCCATCTTCCGTGACATTTCAAATGCCACTATCTTGCCAATGACTATGGCCGGAGTCATGGTGCTTAAGTCCTCCATGTTGTGAAGGATGATGATGATACTTGCATATTTCTTTTGTGGTAGCACGGAGATGATCTTCCTCACCATGTCCGCATCATCTTTCTTTGTTAATCCTATTGAATGGGGCTTATTGATAATTAGATTCAAACGAGAATACATATCACGAACAAGCTCATCATCATTCATTTTAAAGGAATCATAATTTTGTTTAGCTAGACAATATTTTTTTGCTCACGGACCTTAGTAGTGCCGTCATGGAGCTCTTGGAGTTTTAACCAAATTTCATGTGCCGTATTTAAAGTGAACACTTGGTTAAACACATCCATGCTAAAAGATTCAAACAAGCAATTTTTAGCTCTAGCATTGAAATGAATTTCTTTTCCTTCACTCTTTGTGGGTTTATCGAGATTCTTAATGGGTTTCATCCCGTCACGAGTGACTCTCCAAACACCCAAATCTACCACCTCAAGGTGACAAGCCATTCTAGCTTTAAAGTAGGGGAAGTTAGTGCCATCAAAGTGCGGAGGCCTAGAGGTATCCATCCCAACCACTCTAAATAGCATCGGCTCAATGGCGGTGAAGCCAAAGGTCCAAATTGAGCCAACCTGGCTTTGATACCACTTGTAGGGGACCATGACGCCTAAGAGGGGGGTGAATTAGGCAACTTAAAATTCTACTTCTAAACTATGGCCCCTTTTTCTAACCTTAGCAAAACCTATGCAAAAGATAAACTATCTAAATGTGCAACTACGGTTTTGCTAATATGTTGCTATCTCTACCGCAAAAGGAGTAATACAAACAATGTAAATGCGGAAGCTAAAGAGCAAGGTAGAGATATGCAAACTCCCGTCGACGACTCCGGTATTTTTACCGAGGTATCGAGAAGCGCGCAAGCTTTCCCCTAGTCCTCGTTGGAGCACCTCGCAAGGATTCCCTCACAAGGGCCAAGCTCCTGGTCGGGTAACTCCGTGGATAGCTTCGGGCCTTCCCACGCGCAAGCAGGTCTCCGGTTAAGCCACTCGTGGCAAAGCCTCTCCCGGACTGCTCCCTGCCGTCTTCACTATCAAGCTTCTGGCCAAAACACCGTAGGCCTTGTTCCCTCCTGTACACGGTGGCGGCCACACCACAAACACGGTTGGTGTGATCTCACAAGACTACAAGCCCCTCCGATGTACAACAATGGTGCGCGCAAGCACCGAGTGGTAAAAGGTATGCAAACCTCACTAAACACTAGGCCTAAACCTAGAGCAAGCGCATAAGCTTTGGTCTAATCAACCTAAGCACTTTGGAAAGCACCTACGCTAACCACCTAATGAATCATTAAGCACTATGCAAGTAGAGATCACTAAAATGGTGTATCAACACCCTAGATATGTTTTCTCAGCTCCACTTTAGTCAAATGGTCAGTTGGGTGTTCTATTTATAAGCCCCACCGAGAAAGTAGCCGTTGGGGATGAAATCTCGCTTTTCTGCTACTAACCGGATGCTGCTTTCATCCTGACCGAACGCGTCTGGTAGTCCTAACCATTAGAGCGCGATCAACTAATCGGATGCTGATGGCATCCAATCACATGCCATTGGACGCGTTCGGTCGCAATTTTGCTGCTATGGAACCTTTCTGTACTCGATCGGACGTTGCAGTTCCTGCTTCTGGTCGATTTGCCGCCAGCATCTGGTCAGTACTAAATGTGTTGTCGTGATGATAAACAGTGCCATCGGTGCGTTCGATCACTTTCAGTCTTCAGCGTCCGATCGCTGCTACTGACGCCTGCTGTTGCCGAGCAACTAATCGGATGTGTCCGGTCCCTATAAGGGCTGCGTCCGGTCGCTGCGTCCGGTCACATCTGGAAGCTCGTTTCTTGGCGATCTTGCGTCCGGCTTGGTTCCTATATTCGTGCTTGGACTTTGCTTGATATCTTGGGTCTTCTCTTGTGCTTCTAGGGTCTTGCTTAAGGTGTTGATCATCGGATCATCACGTCGCCTTTTTACTTCCTACAGAGAAATATTCCATGTACATGTGGAACTTTATTATTTAAATAAAATATGTTCATGGCATGCTCATTTCCATTTATTTCAAGGCATGCTGACAGTGTTTTCAAGGTATAAAATCTTGTCATTTTTATCATCAACAAGCCCCCCCCCAAACTTAACCATAATTTGCTTGCCCCGAGCAAAGACTAAAACTTAGCCTCGATGGATCAGGAATTGCTACTATGTTTACGTTTTAAGAGTACCATGTGTACAACAAACATATTCTTCCATGAGTGGAAAATTTAGCAATATTGAAAACTCACCATATTACTTTAGGTCCATGGGATGTATGGCTTTTTTTTGTCACGGACGGTTAAAAGACAGAACAGCTTGACTTGAGCACTAGTTTTCTCATTCCGCACAAGTTTCATACCAAAGGGGCAAGGTTTTCAAAAAGGCTTGAGTTACTCATATGGTACTCTGAAGTCGCTTATATGGTGTATGTTTTCTCACTAAGGCACATTTAATTTGCAAGTTGCCTTTTCATCCTACTTCTAGTGGCTTATGTGGAGTTTTGGTTAGTATTAAGATGTAACATACTTGCATTACATATATTGTAATGTCAAAACTTGGATCCAAGCAGAAAGATATGCCATACTCTTAGATCAAGATGTGCATGTGATCGAATAGAATATGTGTGATAATGAACTTTATATTACTCCTTAGCAAATTGATCTCTCTCTAATTATTATTTTGAGACATGGCTGTTTTTTCCTCATCATTTTTTAATTCATGAGCCCTCATGTGCTCATCAATTTTTTTCTATACTTGTACCTTCAAGTGTCTATATTTTTTTTCTTTTTCTTATTTTTGCATAACACATATCTCTTTTGCAAAGTATTAAAGAGAGATCACATTTTTTAGAACTTGGGGCATTTATTTGGTGGAGATGAGATAAATCGAAACCATTTTAACAAGTGATGTCAAATCATTGTAGAATTAGAAGTGAACCTATACAATATATGTGGATGCCCATATTATCCAAAAAAAAAGCTATTGGCTGCGCTGCTTCGTTAAAAAATAGGCTAGCATGCATCTGGACGAGTAGAAGCATCGATGTCTGACTTGGCGAGTGAAGCTGAGTGAATTGAATATTTGTGTCCCGCGGGCTGCGTGATGGTCATTTGGCCAAATCTCCGTGTGGACATCAAACGTCCATGAACGAACGAATAATGAGTCCCACGTGTTAGACTGCTGCACCAGCATGCTGTGAATGTGATTGTGATTGTGATCCATGCATGGCAATGAATGGGTTCCACGTTAGACTTCCGCACGCTGTGTAGAGGAGTAGTTGAAGCATCGACGACATAACGTATGTTTCAATCTTAGATGGAAGCCCAATTTTTTTACATAATAATAGAATAAACATCCAGCTTCATCCTCGCTCATAAGTAAGGAATCATACCACATCATTACAAAGAAGCTCTCACACTTGCGTTTAAAGCAGACTCGCAAAAAAGATAGAAAATCAGTTCGCAATCCTAGACATAATGGGTCATCCATAAAAGGAAAAAATGCCAAAGCCAATGTCTCCAGCTGGTCTGACAAGCCTTGTAGATACATTCTTTCTTTTCTTCACTTAGCTGCAACTAACCCCAAAACCAGAACCAATGCGTTCCCCTGAATATGACCTGCAAAAATGTTTTAGGACTACATTTGTCAAAACACTATCATTTCTAGTGAGCCATAAGGTCCAATAGAAGGGAGCCGCCCCTACCAGTAATAACAAGCTTGAATCTTTTTCACATTGCTTATACCAATTCCCAAAAAGGTTTGCCACAGAACGTGGTGGGGGAAATACCAAACACCATATGCAATAATGCCAAAGAAATTTAGTATATTTACACTAAAAAACAGATGTTGAATAGTCTCAAAATTACTTCAAAAGCAGCAATATTTGCTTCCTTGCCAATTTTTTAGCTAGGTTGTCTTTAGTTAGTATTACACCCTTTTTGAGGAACCAAAGAATTATCTTAATTTTAAGTGGCAGATTTACGCCAAATTTCCTATGTTGTCTTGATGTCATTAGGTATCTGTACATCGACCTAACCATAAAATTATCACTTGTACTTAAGGTCCATGTGATAGTATCCTTTCTTGTTTGTAGGTTTACATTCGCAAATAGTTGCAATCAGATTATTCCATTTCACCAATTTATTTGGCGTGCAAGTTCTCCTCCGGCCAATAATAACATCGAACCGAGCCGACTGAAAGAATGATTTGCGGAGACGAGAGGTGAGTGCTTGTGCTTTTGCGGTTTTTAAAAATTTTCTTGTGGGCCCCACAGTCCATTTAGCACTGCCGTGCCGGTTGCCAAGTCATCAAACTCCCGTCCTGTCAACTGTCAAGCACAGGTGAGGTGAGAGCACTGGTGGTGTAGGAATTTCGCCGTAGCTTCGTTCTTGGATCATCTGCACAGTTCGGTTCAAACGACCAAGGCACGACGGACACGACAACTTATAAAAGAGGAGGCGCATGCAGCATTTTCACATCCACAGCCCACAGGGTGGACCTCGTGGACTTGCACAGTCCTTCCTCCTCCAGGCTGGGCATCCCCAAATTGCGGAGCTCCCTCCTAGTACGTAGTCGTAGATCTTAATCCCAAGGCAGCAGACATCTACAATACACTCGACATGGTGACGCCCGTGGCTTTTGCTCCGCGACGGCAACAACAGGCGCCGGATGCCGTCGTCGGCACCGGCAAGAAGTCGTCCACGACCTCGACTACGTTTTGGGTGCTCGGCCTTCTCACCACCTCCATGGCGATCACCGTGGCCGAAAGAAAGAATAATGACAACTCAATCTGTATTGATCATCGGTTTCCAAACTTATACATGTACAACACAACTCAGTTAGCCTATCACTAACTATACTCAAGGGCAGCCACAGAACGTGGCGTGTAGCTCGCTAACACCCCCTGCAGTGTGAGCGTCGTTGCCGACGACGCACGAAACTCTTTGAATCTCGCGGATGGAAGACCTTTGGTCATGATGTCTGCAAATTGCTACACCGTGGGTACATGTATGACCTTGCACTGTCCAACGGCAACTTTCTCACAAACAAAGTGAACATCTAGCTCAATATGCTTGGTTCGTTCGTGATGTACTAGATTTGAGCTCATGTAACAAGCAAAGACATTGTCACAAAAGATCATTAAGGCCTTCTCTAGGGGACACTCGAGTTCACTGAGCCGGTGCTGAATCTAGGTACATTCAGCTGTTAGATTGATCTCCACCGGCTTGTTCCAACGACCGAGTCGGACCCTGACTCGCGCCCTGATTGGGGGCGCCCAACCAAATCATGGTTGGTGGCCCCCCATCGCGCAGCGCTATAAAGAGAAGGTGGGGCCCGGGGCTCACTGTACGAGGATCACTGGACGCCGCCACAATCCCTACCTACAAACCCTAAACTGATCTAGAGGGCGGTGCTGATAGTGACAGGAAGCGCCACCACCGTCTTCACCGCCGTCGAGCTGATGTCGTCGACTTCGCCACTGATGCCATGGCTAGCAGCTCCTCCAAGTCCGATGGTCAGCCACTTCTATCCCCTCTCTCTCTCTAGTTCTCTCTCTAGGATGAACTACTTGTTTTCCTAAGAAGATACCCTCTGATCTATGCGATCCTAATTAGCTAACAATGGTATCAAAGCCAGGTTAGCCTAATCTAGCGTGTAGATCCAGTTTAGGGTAGAGAAAAAATGAAAAGAAATTCGAAGGAGATGATTCTGATCAAACCCTAACCCTAACCCTAGAAGAAAGGACAGAGAGGGGAGGGACCTACCCTGGTTCTTTCGCCGCCGTCGTACGGGATGAAGATCCGGCCACCGCGCGGGAGCATGAGCCGAGCCGCCGCAAACGACCGCATCACCAGTGCATTGGCTCGGGCTCAGAGCATCGCCGCAAGGCCGCTCGATGGCGGCGCGCTCACCCTTGGGCTGCGGTGACGCCGCCACCCTTCCTCCAGCAGCCACGGGAGGGCGCTGCTATGCCGCTCCGTTCACTCGGCTGCGGCGCTGAGAAAGAAAGGGGAGAGGAGAAATGAGTTAGGGTTTTCACGAGCAGCGGTCGGTACTGGTTTTTGATCGGCCGAGAGCTCCGGAGATCCGTCCGATCTAGATCAATGGCCAGGGACGGCCGGGCTGCCTTTTGGCCCAGGTGGGAGGAGAGAATCCCGGTCCTAGACCAAGTTGCGGCCTAGGACGCGGGAGCGCGCAGCGCGCGAGTCTGAATTTAGTTTTATTCTTTTTAGAAGCATATTTTGTTGAATTGTATTAAGTTTTGATGTTTAATCTCTGCTCAAATTTGAACCAATGGGAGAATTTGTCTAGAGAGTAGTTAAGTACATAGAAATGCATCTGATAATATTATTTTTAAGATCATTTTTCATGTTTCCGCTGCAAAGTTGATCTTTATTATCTTCTAATTAAATTCAAACCAACGGGAGGATTTAACTTTGAAGGGTAGTTATAATATTCACTAAATTATGATATTGTTATTTTTCTGACCAGCGTTGATAATAGCAATATTATAATTTTTATTCATGAGATTTTATACGTTAGTTCTATTTCTGCCCAATGGTGATGTAGAGTTAATGTAGAAGAATGTTGTATGTTTTAATTTTGACCAACGTTAAATTAAGACATGCAATTATTATGACAAATGTTTCTCACTTGCTCTGATGTTGTTTTCAGGATACAACCCAATGATGTTTATCTCATCCATTCCACCTCTCAATGGAAGCAACTATAACACATGGCGAGAGAAGCTTGAGATAGCACTTGCACTGTCCAACAATGATCTAGCGCTAACCTCTCCCTGTCCCACTGAGCCTGAGGACCCGGTGAGGGTAGAAAATGAGATTGATGCAGCTTTCGCTACTCGGAAGCATGACCATGCAATAGTGAGAATGAAGTACGACATTGATCGTGCGAAGTGGGATAGTTCAAACGGCATGTGTTTGATGGTGATTAAGGGCTCCATTGAGGATCCAATAAGGGGATCAATCCCAGAATGTACCACCTTCAGGTGGATAGTCAGTTTACTGGCTCTTCAAAGGGTTACGCAAGCACTCTTATTAAGAAGTTAGTTAATGAGAAATACACTAGTGGAGGGATAAGAGAGCACATATTGAGGATGAGCAACACGGCATCCAAGCTCAAGCCAATGGACATGGGGCTCAATGATGAGTTTCTAGTTCATTTGATTTTTGCATCTTTGCCCAAAGAGTATGAGACCTTTGTTGTTAGTTACAACATACAGCCAGATAAGTGGGACATTGAGAAGCTCGTTGTCATGTGTGTTTAAGATGAGGAGAGGCTTAAGAGCTCATATGGTGACTCCATCAACAATGTGAAGGAAAATAAAAAGAAGAACTTTAACAACAAGAACACTAAACCACAAGGAAAACCTCAGTGGAACAATAGCTCCTCTTCTAAGTCACAAGGAAAGGCCCCATAGACTGATCACCATCAGAAATTCAACAATGTTCAAGTAGACAAGGATACCTGCAAATGATGCAAGATGAAGGGACACTACTAGAAGGATTGTCCATAGTTCCTGAAGCACCTGATGAGAAAAGGTGAGGATATTATTACATTTATAGATGAGTCCTTGTATTTAAGTTATGTAAAATCTACTTGGTGGATTGATTCAGGTGCAACTATTTATATTGCAAATTCATTATAGGGATTCCATACGAGGAGGACCCTGCAAAGAGGAGAAACACACATTAAGGTTGCAAATGGAATCGAAGCTGAAGTTGAAGCCATTGGAGAACTCTCATTAGAATTAAATGATGACTTTGTACTTAAGCTTACATATGTCCTTTATGTACCATCTTTGAGTAGAAACTTAATAAGTGTTTCACGTTTAGACGACGATGGATTTGATTGCCATTTTGGTAATGGCCAATGTAAGATTATGTTTAATCATAAGTGTGTTGGTCTGGCCTTCCGACAAGACGAGCTTTATTTGTTTTCACCTTGTGAGAATGTGAATGTTGTGAGCACTAGACATGACACTGCCTCCTCGTCTATGAATGTAAGTAATAAGCGGAAGAGAATTCATGATGTATCATCGAAATTATGGCACTGTCGTTTAGGCCATATTTCGAGGGGGAGGATAGAACGACTGATTAAGAAATCAATTCTTCTGCCATTAGAATTTCTAGACTTAGAACAATGCATTGATTGCATTAAAGGAAATTATGTTAAGAAAATAGAGAAAGACGTCAAACGAAGCGTAGGAATTTTGGAAATAATTCACACAGATATATGTGGTTCGTTTCCTATGAAAAGTGTGGATGGTTATGATTCATTTATAACATTCACAGATGATTATTGTCGTTATAGAATTTTAGAAATAATTCACACAGATATCTATGGTCCGTTACCTGTGAAAAGTGTGGATGGTTATGATTCTTTTGTAACATTCATAGATGATTATTCTCGTTATGGCTATATTTATCCAATTAAGGAAAGATCAGAAGCATTGGATAAATTTAAGATATTTAAGGCTGAAGTAGAAAATCAGCACAATTTAAAGATTAAGATAGTAAGATCTGACCATGGAGGCAGTACTACGGTCGACATACCCCATATGGCCAAGTTCCTAGACCTTTTGCAAAGTTCTTACAGGAAAATGGCATAGTTGCCCAGTACTCTACACTGGGTGAGCCTCAGCAGAATGGAGTAGCTGAAAGACGCAACCGTACACTAATGGATATGGTGAGAAGTATGATAAGTTATTCCACTTTACCGATAAGTTTGTGGATAGAGGCGTTAAAAACTGCCATTCATATTCTCAATCGAGTAGCAAGCAAGTCGGTGCCCAAGCCACCATATGAGTTGTGGACAGGAAGGGAACCCTCACTTAACCATTTATGTGTGTGGGGCTGTCCAGCTGAGGCTAAAGTTTTTAACCCAAACATTGGGAAGCTAAACTCCAAGATAGTCAGTTGCCATTTCATTGGCTACCTAGATAAGTCAAAAGGTTATCGTTTCTATTGTCCTGACAGACATACGAAGTTTGTAGAAACAAGACACGTTGTGTTCTTGAAGGATGAGATAGTCAGGGGGAGCATGGTAGCACGGGAAAATTAACTTTGAGGAGAAGCGGGTACATTTGCCCACTCCTATGGTTCAGGAGCCATTTTCTTGCTACATGTTGCTGCGGCACCAACAGTGCAGAACACTGTAGTAACAACACCTGTTGTTAGTTCTCCTGTGGCGACAATAAATGAACATGAGGAACCTGTCCTTCAGGATCCTATAGAGCCCGTTGTCGCACATGAGGAAGAGCAACAACAACGCCATATGGAATAAGCACCAGCTAATGAGGCCCCTAGAAGGTCTCAAAGAGCCAAAAAATCAGCTATTCCTGATGACTACGAAGTCTATGTTAGTGAAGAATATGTTAGTGAAGAATTTCAAATGGAGGGTAATCCCACCTCATTTGAAGAAGCCATGAGAAGCTCTCACTCGTCGAAGTGGCTTGAAACCATGCAAGATGAAATTAGATCAATGAGCACCAATGATGTTTGGGACTTAGAAAAAATTCCTAAAGGAGCCAAGACAGTAGGCTGTAAATGGGTCTACAAAACTAAATATGACTCCAAAGAGAACGTGGAAAGCTTTAAAGCACGACTTATGGCGAAAGGCTTCACGCAAAGAGATGGAATAGATTACAATGAGACATTTTCTCCAGTCTCATGTAAGGATTCATTTAGAATTATAATGGCGTTAGTGGCACATTACGATTTAGAATTACATTAGATGGATGTAAAACAGCTTTCCTTAACGGGGATTTGGATGAAGATATTTATATGGCACAACCAAAAGGTTTTGCCGTGAAAGGAAAAGAACATATGGGATGCCGCCTGAAGAAATCCATTTACGAATTAAAACAAGCCTCTAGACAGTGGTATTTAAAGTTTGATGAAACAATAAGGAAGTTTGGGTTTAAAGAGAATATAGAGGACAATTGCATTTATGCAAAGTTAAGAATGGGAAATACATTTTTCTAATCTTGTATGTGGATGACATCTTGCTCGCTAGTAGTGATGTTAATCTACTGTTGGAGACGAAGAAGTTCTTGTCCTCAAATTTTGATATGAAAGATCTCGGTGAGGCTTCATTCATTTTAGGAATAGAGATTCATCAAGATAGGAGAAAGGGGGTTTTAGGATTATCATAAAAGGCATACTTAGAAAAGGTTCTAAAGAAATACAGTATGCATGCGTTTAAGCCTTCACCTGCTCCCATAGTCAAGGGCGATAGTTTTAGAGAATTCCAATGTCCTAGGAACCAATATGAGATCGATCGAATGAAAGCGGTTCCATATACTTCAGCTGTCGGAAGCTTACAATATGTTCAAATATGTACACACCCTGACTTAGCTTTTGTTACCGGGATTCTTGTCAGATATCAGAGTAATCCAGGAATAGAACTCTAGAGAATGGTAAAGAAAGCTTTGTGTTATGTGCAAGGCACAAAAGGCCTCATGCTAACGTACAGAAGATCTGATTCCCTACATATGGAGGGGTATTCAGATTCAAATTTTGTGGGAGATGTAGATGATAGAAAGTCCACATCAAGCTATGTATTTACTCTCGTAGGAGGAGCTATATCATTGAAAAGCTCCAAGCAAACCGTCACTGCATCATCCATGATGTATGCCGAGTTTGTAGCATGTTATGAGTCCACGGGGCAGGTGAACTGGCTAAAGAAATTTATGCCCCGATTGAGAAAGTGGTCGACAACATTCATAGGCCACTCAAGTTGTACTACGACAATGAGCCAGCAGTATGTTATGCTCACAATAATAAGTCAAGTGGTGCTGTCAAACACATTGACATAAAGTTTAATATTGTGAAAGACAAAGTTCGGGATCATTCTATTAGTCTTGAGCATATAAGTACAAAGAAAATGCTTATGGATCCGCTTACAAAAGGCTTACCGCCCAATGTGTTCAGAGAACACTTAGCCGGCATGCGTTTACGAGAAAGCCTATGATCCCTGGACAGTAAGAGCCTAGTTGAGAATCTGTTTCAAAACAGAGAGGTGCATTATAGCTGTTCCAATGGTACTAACTGTTGTGACGAGGCACGCTCTATACACTAATCTATGATGGAATGGGCTAAGATAATTAAGTATTTTAAGTTTAAGTCATAAAGTGAGATTAAGGGGGAGAATGTTAGATTGATCTCCACTGGCTCGATCCAACGACCGAGCCGGACCCTGACTCACGCCCTGATCACGGGCGCCCAACCAAATCATGGTTAGTGGGCCCCCGTCGCATAGCGCTATAAAGAGGAGGTGGGGGCCGGGGCTTGTCGACGAAATATGGTCGGTAATCTACCTAGGGGTATACCCAAGGTAGTAGATTGTCTACAGACAGATGCGCAAGCCACAAACAAGACGGTGATGCAAGACAGACACAAGGTTTTATCCAGGTTCAGCCGCCAAGAAGGCGTAATACCTACGTCCTGCGTCTGATTTGTATTGCTGTATGTCAATGAGAGATGTTTTTTAGAGGGGTCCCCTACCCGCCTTATATAGTTCGAGGGGCAGGGTTACAGATCTGGAAACTAATCCTAGCCAGTTACAATTGCCATATGTGGCCAGATAAGGATTCCTATTCTAACCGACCAGGATCTTGATTGATCGCCAAATCCGCCTTGACTCCTTGCACAGGACTTCGATCAGGTTCACCGAGCCGCACGTTGTCTTTTGGTGGACCGGACCCACCGATCCAGGCCGGCCCAAGCTTAGCCATAAGGGTATAGGGGTTAATACCCCCACAGCTAGTCCCCGAGCACCATGTATTATGCTGCGACACGCCATTTTAACCTTCTCCGACAAGTAAGGCTTGAGTCCTTGACATCTCTGACCACCGTTGTCGCTGAAGAAGTCGGTTGTCCGAAGAATATATGGTGCTCTTAAGAAAAAAGAAAAAGATTTCTGTCCTGGGAAGTGTGCCCACTTGTATTTCTGAACAGAAATGTAAGTGCATCTCGGAGCATAGCGTCCTTGATCATCAGAGGCGTAGGGGTCGAAAAACAAACACATTCACCGCAAGGTGAAGTGTGCCCACTTAGTCTTCGAGCCTGGTAGTAGGTGACGTAGGCACGTGGTGCCAGGGTCTAAAAAGAATTCCCAGTTAAGTTGAGAAACGAATCGTCGTACAAGCGATACAAGATGCACCGGCAGGTGCATCGTACCGATGTAGTCTCCGAGCTTGCTGGAAGGCGAGGTATGAGCCTTGTAGCAAGGTCTAAATAAATGTCTCTCAACTGTATGTGAGTACAAATCACATGTAGCCGAGAAGAACGATCTTCGAGCAGTGGTCGGGACAGTCCC